>NW_023591376.1:0-10871 GCF_014843425.1 Jatropha curcas | reverse complement strand
CAAGCAAATTCCAGGAAATGTTTTCCGCCTCCATAGTAACAGGATTACAACGGCTAAAACCGGCCGGGTTCTAACCGGGCCGCGGAACCGGGCGGTTCCAATCCGGTTCCGACCGGTTTTTTCTTGGAACCGGCCGATTCTGGTTCCAAAATTTCTGGAACCAGAACCGAACCGGAAATCTACCGGGTTCCGGTTCCGGTTCTCACCGTTCCGGTTTACGGTTCGGGGACCCGGTCGAACCGACGGTTCCAGTTCCCCCAAACCGTAATTTGGGCCACCCCTACTTATCTGTTGTAAAAAATTAAAAGTAAAAGCCTAAAGCTAAAGGAAAAAAAGAAAGAAAAAAGAAAAAATAAAGAAAAGAAAAAAGAAAGCCGGACAAGATTGAAAAGAAAAGTAAAGAAAGGATTAATCATTATCCTCATCTTGTTTCGGACTCCATATTAAAACAAGGCAGAGTGGAACCTTATTTCACCATCCAACAGTAAAGGCCAAACTAGTGTTCTACAGGGAAAAGCCAAAAGTAACTATTTTCAACAGTAAAAGTCAAGATCACAGCGTGGCCAGACAACCCCACTGCTTTCATCTACAGTAAAAAAGTCAACACTGTTCAAGATTCGGTGGCCCAGACCAAATACTATTCCAATGAATAGGTAAAAAGTTAAAATAGTTGAAAATTCTTTTGTTTTTTCTATTTAAAGGGAGCTTATTCTTTTGTGAAAAAAGGGGGGCTTAACTTAAGTATAAACATTGTAATACTCTTACAACTCTCCTATTCCTCTCTTCCCATTTCTTCAAGTTTTTTTGTAAGCATTTCCAAGTTCGAAGCCTGTTTGTAAAACAACATACTTTAAGTATATAATATTACTATATAATATATTATTAAATTTTAATAATATTTTAATTCATGTTAATTATTATTATAATATTATAATATTTTAATTCATGTAATTATTACTATAATAATATATATTTTATTGATATATTACATACATTCTAGTATTTGATATGATTTAAGTTTTTAAGTTTTGAAAGAATTTCACTAAAATTGAATTAATAAATTTGGGAGAGAAATATAAATATAATATTTATTTATTTATTATTATTATGCCACTTAGATCAAAGAGAAATCTCTTTACGGTTGCAGTTTTATATATATATATAAACATTAAATTTAATAAATATATTTTAAAATAACAATTTGATAAATTAAAAATAAATATATTTAATAAATAAAAAAGGGATTGAGATACCTTATCATTTATAATTAAAATAATATTCTTGTCATTTAAATTTATTATTTAAATATTAAAAACTTATATCTAGAGAATCATATTTTCAAAATTAATATTCATTAACAATAATTATCTATATCTATTTTTCAAGTTTAAATTTTTATTTTTGTCATTAGATCATTTCAAATACTTTTTAATTTAAAAAATTATAATTTATTTAAAAAAAATTAACTATATTTATTTTTGAATTTTTTTAGATTAAGTTGTTTAATTTATTTATCCATTTATTTATAATAATTATATATTTATTATTATCATCTTTATAGATGGATTTTTTTATATGTTTTTCAAATTTATAATTCTACAAAAATAATTTAACTAATACTTATTCTCTAGGACTTTTGTATTTTATGTATTTACTAGGACTTTTATATTTTATGTATTTACCCTATTTTAATTTATATATATTATATCTTTTTATTCACTTCTTCATTTTTCCGGAGTTGTAAGATTTATTTTTTTTTAGAAATATTTATTTTTATATGTACAATAAAAAAATAACTTCTAATATAATGTATAATAATAAAGTAAAATAGCAACCTACGCAATGTGCGGGCTTCCACCTAATTTCATGGTGTCCACAAAAAGATTTAATTAACTTTTTTCTCTTTCTTTTTCTTATTGACAATTGTCCAATATTAAACATTTACAAAATATTTTTATTTTTTCCTTTTTTTTATTTTAGAAAAGAAATATTGATATTTTTTCTCTTTCCTAACACTCTTAAAAATAATTAGACTATGATAATAAAGGTTAAAAAATAACTTAACCTAATAAATCATATGAAATTTAATATCTTTCTTTTCTCTTCTCTTGAATATATTTATATCAATTTTTATAAATAAATATATCTATGTTTTTTATTTTAAGTTATTTATCCAGTATCGGATAACTAAAAGATGGAGAAAGGAAAAAAATAATATGAATAGCAAGTGGAAAGAAAATCTACAATATACCTACATGATCTACATTGCATTCAACTAGGGTTTTAGTCTAAGTCTCCCTAAATTCTCCTTCCTATATTTAGAAATGGAAGGCATGTTTTTACAAGTTGTGTCGAGTTCTTTTCAAGGTTTAGGTCAGCCTGCTCTTGTTGAAGCCATGGCGATGAGAGCGGCACGCTCTTGGGCTGAAACGCACCTTTTTATGCTGAGATGCTTCTATTATGGTTCTCAAGTTGTTATTTTTGCTTTAAAGTCTATTGGTTCTTTCAAGTTGTTTATTTTTTGCTTTTAAAGTCTAATTTAGAAATGGAAGCATGTTTTACAAGCTTATGTCAGGTTCTTTTCAAGTTTAAGACCATTTTCCTGGCTCTTGTTGAAAAAGCCAGTGGGTGAATGAAAGCGCGCACTTTCTTGGACTGAAACGCACCTTTTTTTACTGGCCGAGATGTTTCTATTCTCATTCTCAAGTTGTGATTTTTGCTTAAAGTCTAATTTAGAAATGGAAGGCATTGTTTTTGAAAAACTGCTGTCGGAGTTCGTTTCAAGTTTAGGCCAGCTGCTCTTGTGAAGCCATGGGCAGTGACGAGCAGCACTCTCAGTCTAATTTAGAAATGGAAGGCATGTTTTTAGAAACTGTGTCGAGTTCGTTTCAAGGTTTAGGCCAGCCTGCTCTTGTTGAAGCCATGGCAGTGCGAGCAGCACTCTCTTTGGCTGAAACACACATTTTTATGCCTAGATGCTTCTATTCTCATTTCTCAAGTTGTTATTTTTGCTTTAAAGCCTAATTTAGTGGATTGTTCATAATTTGGTCTTGTTATTCAAGACTGTAAGTCTATTTTGAGTCGTTGTCTATATATTTTTGTTGCGTGGATTAGGAGGAGTGCTAATCTAGGAGCTCATACTCTAGTTAAAGCTGCCAATGAGTTGGCCGGATTTCAGGTCTGGGATGAGATTCCCACTTGTTTATCTCAGATTTACATCAATGTTTGATGCATATTGTATTTAAATTTCAAAAAAAATTAGAAATATTAAAATTTTGAGTTGAATCAGTTTAGATTTGATTTTTCACTGAATTCTCTTTAGTTTAAACTTAATTTTTAGTGAAGTTCAAAAAAATAGCTTTAAACAAATGACCTAAAAGTACATATAAATTAATCAAATCAATTTGGTTTTGTACTCTACTGATTTTCATTTTAAAAATTCAATTTAGTTTGATATAATTAGATTTAGCTTTGTATTAAACTGATGGATTGCACACCTACCTAATCTTTTAGTGAAAACAATTACACACACGTGTATTAAATGTGACTATTAGATAATATTTGTTGCATGGTGCATGACTAAGACCGGATTTTGGATAAATAGCGATTTATAAATTGAATTGAACTATATATAAATATAACATTTTGGCTATGATTTTATTGTTCTGTCATTATATTCATGTCAATCATATTTTAATATTATAAAAATCTAGTCAATATAAGAAGAAAATTATAACCAATTCTTGATGTTATATATAATATAATAAAAAAATCAATGATTATAAACAATGAGTAAAAATAAATAATGGTTACTCAATCTTTAAAAAAAAAGTGAAGTTAAATAACAAAATTTTATTAAATCCATCGTATTTATAATTTAAATTATGTCACTCTAATTCTATCAATTTAAATACTTAAAAAGAGAAGAAAAAGAAAAAAAAAATAGGAAGGTTAAAATTTTAGTTTTTATAGATATGATTTTATTTGAAATTTCATTAATACGATGAAAATAAATATTTTATTGTAGCGCATCAAATACTGAATTAGTTGATAACGCTATAATATAATAATAATATGAGAGTTTGATAGTCACCTCGGTGAATGGAGAAGGTGATTGAGATTGCCCTATACACCAGTTTTTAATTTTCTTTTTCTCTACAAAAATAATTTCTTCATTTTTACTTCGCCAATGTTTTTTTTTTTTTTTTTCTAAACTATTGGTATTCAGACTCTGGATAATCTAGTTAGTTACAATTAATGTTCTTTGCTCTTTCCTATAGGTTCATAGAGATTGAACTTGAGAGCTCTTCCACCTATTAAGCTTTCATGAATTTTTTTATTTGGCATTTCCTAAAATTTTTTGTAAAAAAAATATTTTTCCTCTAACTTTGATTCTTGGCTTCACTGCTGACCGGTAGGCAAATACAAGTATTTTTGGTCCGTTAAACTGTGGCCTATCAGCCTACGCTTTGTTTTTCTCCTGCCCAGCATGTAGTTGGTGATGCCACGTCATTTTGAATCACATAGCCAATGCAAAGCCGACAACTTGGATTGCGTGAAAAAATGAAAAATACACGTAACTTATAGTAATATGTTATTATTAGATTTGGTTTTGATTTAATTTTTTTTCCGTCTAATCATTTCTATTTATCACTTAGAATTTATAACTTTATTGTGGATTTCCTTAGATTTGCACTAATGCATCTTATCATTGCTAAACTTTTATTTTGTAATAAAATTATTAAATATTTATTACTATATCCGTAACATAATATTTGTTACATCTGAGAAAATAATTTGTTCTAAAATACTTATTACATTTACAATTTGAAGGATTAATAAATATTTTTTTTCATGTTTACCCTTTTTTATATGACCAATAACCATTACTTTAATTTAATAATTTTCTTAAAATTAGTATTGAATTAAGAGTAATATAATCAATTTACACAATAATTTATTGTAATTTAGACAAATTTAATGGTTTTCCTGGGAGACGTGAAATTCCAAATGTGACAAATATTATGAAACAGAGATAGCATGTAGGGATGGCAACGGGTCGGGTATCTGCGTAAAATGCACTACCGAACCCGAATCCGATTACAAATTAAGTACTCAAACTCATCCCAAACTTGTTTCAAAATTCATATTTATTATCCGAACTTGTCCCAAACTCGCTTATAATTGTCCGTTTAAAAATGTGAACCCTTTTAAAAACCCGTTTAGCATTAAAAATATTTTTTTAAAATAAAAATTATAAAATTATTTATTTTGACTTAATAAAAAATATAATTTAAATATTAAATAATTATAGCATTAATTACAATTAAAAAGTGTGTATATAATTTTTTATTTCAAAAATAATTATTTTAAATATTTTTTGAATATTTATTAAACGGGTAACGGAGTCACAACCCAAAATTTTATTTTTTAAATATTTTTATATATAATACTACATATTTAAATATTATCAAAAACTGGAAATTACTACTACAACTCTACAAAGAAGGAAGCAGAGCTTATCTGAACCAGCACAATGTCTACCTTTTGGAAAAAAATTAAAAAAGGGGTGGGTTTTACAAACTCATTAAATAATAATAAATAATGCATAATCCAAACGATCACACAGAATGTTTTTCATATTTATTATGATGAATACTCATCTGTAAAGCACATGTCACAATATCAGCATTCCATAAATAGTATCACCTTCAAATAATCACATCAAATAGAGATTGGTCAGTGAGGTCACAAAACCCTGACTAGTTGTCATTACACATGGCATGTCCTCTTATACTTGTGCACCAGGGAGCTGATCCTCACACCTGACCAACTGATCTATTCCTCACTCGACCAGTCCTCAAATTACTTTTCCATTCTCTCTTTCTTTTCCATTACCAACAGGAGGTCACCCTGTGGTTTTGCCATATCATGATTCATCAAGTACACATAAGGACGCCTATCTCCCATGCATGCCAACGGTCCCGAACTGTCATCATAGTCCTATGGTAACCCACTTCATCTCAATTTCGCAAACAAGACACAGTATAGCCACAACACAAGTAATTTAATCGACTCATATAATATAATAAACCGCATAGGAGATTAATAAGCACATATGAGTATAATTATGGAATGTATATAAATATATAATTCTTATATGCTCATAACATTATAGTTTATATGATAGATCATAATATTAGTTATATCTCCTATAGTCAATTTGATTGGTTATATTTTAGATATAATATTTCATGTAATAAATATTTTATTATTAATAAAAGACATTTATTTATCTTTTATATTTATTAATTATAAAAGACCATTTATTTATCCTTTATATTTCTATTGATTGATCTGTGCGTAAGATGATTAAGGTCCATGAGACAATAGTGCTTTCTGGCAAAATAAATGTATAATGTAGGTTATAATTATGAGTGTAAATTTTGCATTAAGCAATGTCTTCTAAATATTTCTGTGGTCAATTTCTCTTTTAATTATTGGACGATGATTATAGTTCATGAGACTCGGTTACATATTATGTTCTATTCCTCTGGGAAGCAGCGTTCTCATAAGCTAAGCATATATGTTTTTTGTTTTTTGGCTTTTTTGCTTTTACTTGCTGGTTTTCAAGGTAAGAACTTTGTTTTTATTTTTTCTAGTAAATTGTTTGATTGAATATTTCAGGTTTTTAGTACCACCACAGAAAAATCAAAGCCCGAAATTTTTTTTCCCTGAAACATTCACAAATTCCTACATGCATAAATTTAAAAAAAAGACATATTAAATAAATACATAAAACCTGCCATTAATCGATGGCTATAAATTATAAAATCAAAACAAAGCAGTATTTCTCTTTTCACTATCTCTTTAATTGATCATAAGCTAACAAGGCTGGCAACTTTATCAAAATTTAGAACGCAAAAAATGAAGGAATTATTTAATTAAGTTTGAAGAATATATTAAGGTCTGACCTGTTAAATTTTATCGAAAATTATAGAAAGCTATAAATAGCATTTATTTTTTATTCTTTTGCCCGATTAAATTACCTTAAGAATTGGCCACAAGGTATTTTAATTTATGTTTTAAACTTACCCTTTTACCTTTTCAAACATATCTCTAATTGTCGATTGGCTTCGTCTTTTTCTTATCTGCTTCCGATGATGGATAGGTTGTACCCATTTGAGCTTAGAATGTTAAATCTTCATAGCAATTTGTTAAGTTCAATGCATCTTTCAAGTTCTAGGCTGATTATGATATGATTGCTTAAAAAAAATGCAATAATATATAATAAAATTTGATATTTGTATATGTTTGCATTGGACATTTGCAAAATCTCATTTTGTTTTAGGTTAACAAAATGAAAATTTTACCTTTTTTAGATTAAGTTTTATTATTATTTCTTCAATAGAAAGGGCAATAAGAATGGAGCACGGGACATTGGGCCTTTTAAACTCTCTTTTCACATTTGGAAGTAAAACTTAGAGCTATTCCGCAAAAGTTAAATTATTGTTTAGTATTTTGACTGGTTCAAAAAGCTGCATACAGTTTCGGGTACATAAGCTGTTAAATAGCTTGGGTGAAGCTAATACGGATAGGCTTTCTAGTAAAAAATTCAACTCATATGATGTTTAGCTTTTAGACATCTTTATGAGAAAATTACTCAAAATACTTTAACAGTTAAATGGTACTAAAAACAACCAATTTGTCGAACCAGACATTATAATTTCTATTTTGGCATATCTGAAGATTTTAAAAATACTTGCAGTGTTGTTTTTGGTTCAATTTGTGGTGTTGCGGTTGTAATATAGATTGCAGTATTTCTTACCTTTGAAGAATCTTTTGTAACTAAAAGTTTATTTGTTTTAGGTATCAAACTAATAATCAATAAAATCTATAGATGATAGATAGTCATTTACATAAACACCTCGCAAAATGGAAAGGCCATTTGGATTGTTGACTCCCCATCTACGTATGCATACAGTATGCTGGAAGTGGAAATTCCACCAAACTTCAAAACCTCTTTCCCATTTTCAATTTTATGATCTATTTCATTCTTATTTTTTACTATATATTAAATATTGATTTATTTCTCCTAAATATGTATTTAGATTTTGTATAATTTTGAAATACAATTTGATAATGACAAATAAATATAATATGGTAGTTATTTTGATAAATAATGTATAACACGCACAATTTTTGTTTGGAAAAATCGCTTATTTCCCGCCTTTCGGGACCGGGCTTCAAGTAGGAACAAATGAGAAAATAAAAATGAATTGACTGAGAGGAAGATTAAATGAGAATGAAATAACACGATAACTTTAAGTGTAGGAAAACGTACTGCGCCAAGTTGGCAGAGAAACCACGGCTTGTTGCCAAATGATCACCAAAGAAAAGATATTCCACTATGGCCGGCAATTGTTACAAACCACAATATACAAATACATCTCTTTCTACCGGACACCACGTCAAAACAGCCCCAGAATACTGATTATTACTTCAAGAGACATCAAGAGACTTGCTCACTAAAAATCTCTAATAATAAAACATTATCTTACAAGTATTAGTTTTGGAGTGTTTGTCGCTGATTTAGAAACCTTTAACCTATTCATTCCTTTTAATAGCCAAACACAACCCCTCCATAAGCTCTTATCACATTGCATGTGGCGAATTGGAGCAATATTTTTATTTCTAGTTATATTATATTTCAAACAAAAGAGGCTCCCAATCAATCCACATTGAAAGTAAAATAAAGAAAGATACACAACATTGTCTAGCTACCGACAATAAAATTTATAATCTCTAATCGTCAAGAATTATCATACTCCTCACCATAAAGAGTATCGCCACCGTTGAGGAACCACGGTTTACGATCCAAGAAAATTTTCCCGAGTCGGCCATATCGAGACTCCGCTAATAAGTTATATGGTGAACCCTACCTATTGCAACTTATTGCGAGAGTTCATTAAGGCTATTCGACATATTTTTTACTCCACCACACACTTTGCCGATCAACTGTTCCAAGGCCAAGTGCTCGTACGCCATTATTTGTGGCATCCATAGCTACTTTACTAATCCGTCCTCTTCCATTGGGCATGTCAAGGGTAGCATCATGCTATGAGGACCACACATCTCTCATACACCGAGAGACAACATCGATCTCCTTCGTCACAGGACGATCACCATTGAGTCTAGCAACAACGTTAAGAGCTTCTAGCGGAAATCAGCTCCACCGTGTCGGGGCAGATCCTTTCTTGACGTGTCAATTTGGACACCGAAAGCCCTCTAGCAGACAACCTTCCTCTTCCGGAGCTTATATTCTTTTTGCCTGGTACCGACAGATAGAAGCCCATTTAATACTGCATAGATGATTTTATTTTTCATTTCTTCAAGTCTTGTGCTCCGCGCAGTAATGAGGCTTACTTAACCACATACTGCATACACCAGCCTTTCTTACTAACACTATTTCAGACCAGTTTCATGTGCACTTAGTAGTCCGACAAGACAAAGTGACAGGATGATGTCGAGTAGAGCTTCTTATCATTCATCTTCGGTCTGCACTCCAAGATTTCTATGCTCAGAGACGATCCAGTTCAGAAACACATCTCACGGCTGCATGTCTCGACGATAGCGCCCGACTTGCCTGAAGTATCTCGCGCACAATTTTCAACTCATCATGAATTTGATCCTCCCTCTTCAAAACGTACTTATCTTGTCTGGATATTTATTTTTCTCCTTGTACATCAACCTTTTCTAGTTCTCTCGCAGATCTCTTCCTGTCTGGTGCGAACGGCCCTCTGCGAGTCAGACACGATTCAGACGAAGCATTTTTGCCTATGTCGACACATCGGCGAATTGACTTCTGCCTCCCTGTTGAATCAGGCTGCCAGCTCCTCCTTACATCATCGCCTATATTCTTGGACTTTTCACTGATAACAAGCTCATCTACTCCGCACTGTCTTTCTGAATCTATTCCGGCTTGACACGCTGGTTGTTATCCCTGCACATAACTCTTATGCAGTCCGAGATCGCTGTAGATCAACCACAATGGTCTTATGATTCCTCTCGCTACAATCTGCTGCGTTCCGAGATGCGCATGTCCTCTATAATCTGCACTATGTGCCGGCTAATTCATTCCCCGTCAAATTTCTGGCCTATATATCTTGTCACTCATCTCCTACGTCAGGACCGTACGATGCCATTCTATTTCACTCGTGCTACGTCGGTTCTCCGCCATAACGTCGAACACATAGATCAGTGAAGTCAACCGATTCGGCCATAGCTCGAGAAAGCTACAATGATCTCCTAGGACGTATGTACTTTCCACGTAAACCCACATTTGGGGCGGAGGGAGGTCACAAGTGGTCTAACTTAAAATCTGGCCTTCTAGGGGACGAAAAGTTTACCGTGCACGGTTATTATTATCAAGAATTTCGTACCAGGAAATAACTTGCAATCTAAATTATCGTTCAGGACCTCCCAACACCGGTACTCAAGCAACTCACCCAAGCAACGGCTCCACCCGCTTCCAAAGACTTTCCAAAAACTCCACCTTTGCATTTTTTAAAATAAAAATTAATTTCTAAAACACATTTTTAGTATTTCTGATGGGTGGAGGATCAGGACTAAGAAGCCGAACCACAGTTGGCATTAACTTTAATTTTTAAATACCCAACAGTGCATATTTATAATTTCTAAATTACAAAGGGGGAAATTATGCTTTAAATTACTTTAAAAAGGCTCCGGCCGCGGAAGTTGATCGGGTTCTACCTCAGCAAAGTGTGGTCGGGTCTCTGATAGTTTTTCCTGTGGTAGTATCTAATCCATGTCTTCTATAGCCCGAGAAAAAAAAAATATATAATATACAC
>NW_023591375.1:0-38980 GCF_014843425.1 Jatropha curcas | reverse complement strand
TTCCTCTTTTTCCTATTCTTCTTTATTTAAGTTAGGATTTCAAGCTTCTCTAAAACAAAAGATATTGTCTATGTATATGTTAAACTAAAGGTATTAAAATTTGTATTTTGAATTTTAATATGTCATATGTAATTAATTTAACACTTAAGTTCATATAAAGCATTTAAATCTTCTTTAATTCTATGCGTATATTATTTCAAGACTTCTACTTCAACGAAGCAATAAATACAAAGCTAATCAAGAGGTATAGGACTAAACATTGAACTAGGCAAAGAAGTTGACTTTCTTTAATTGTCCACATTTTTTTTTTTTTTGAAAATTGAATGAGATGGTAACTCCCCCACACTTTAAAAAGGACACAATGTCTCATTGTGGGAGGGTATATGCATGTAAACACACAATGCACATGCATAAAACACCAATAAAATTACTAAAAATAAAAATTAAAGGCAAATAAGGACAGAAGAACCTTTATGGCCTCTGGAGAACCTGGAGGTGACGGAGTGAATTCCGATGTTTTTTGGTTTCTTGAGAAATTTTTCCTCATCCACTTCCAATTTTGTTCATACGCGTTTGGTTTTTTCTGGATGTGTGCAATTTGTTTGTCCCTTGTCAAAACCTATGACCTTATAAAGTTCTCCTGGTATTGCTGTGTTTGTATGCTTCCACCTTTACCTTAAAACTTGCGATTCCAAAAATCCAGTGATTTCTTCATCCTCTTGTCCGCTTGGGAGAAGATGGTTACCAGTGTCTTTGCCTCTCCTTGGTCTTTGTTCTGCGCCACAAACAGGTTCCTTAATTTTTATTACCTTGCCCGACTCGTTCTTTTTCTCATTGACTTCCAGTGATAAACCACTATTGTTTGTTGGTTTTCACTTCCATCACTAGTTCGGTTTTCTTTGAAGAAGCACCATTCCATATATACCCTGTGAAACATTGAAGCCAAATCTTCTTTTTTGGCGTTTGGGAGCAGTAAGAAGAAGAACCTTTCTTTTGGTTTTTTCTAGCCTCGTGTTTGAACGGCATAATGGATTTTTATGTGATGGAGGATTATCGTTTGAAGCCAAAAAAAATGGGTTTTGTGGTGGAGTATATTGCAACTTTGGCAGAGTTGGGTGATTTTGAAAGAGGAATTAGAAACTCTTATATAGATTTTTTTTAGGGATAGGGTTGAATAGGTAATAGGGAGTTGAAAAGAAGAGATTTGATTGGTTTTTGGAAAGGCGGTGTTTTGCAGTTTTTTGCAAGTTTTGTCTCCTTAAGAACGAGAAGATTGAATTTAATTATGGAAAAGACAGTGGTGTGACTTCCTGACAAATTGGGACAGTTCGCGCCTGCAATTTCCAGTTGTCGTGGTTGCGTCTTAATTCGCATTCTTCGGCGGAATGGCTTTCTCGCCTTTTATTTTTGTTGTACCCTAATCGCGCCTGTGTTTGATATTTTCGCTATCGCCAACGTGTATCCCAAAAGTTCTGACTTCCTTTGTGACTCAGTCGTGCTCGCGCTTTCTTGTACCGCGATCGGTGAATGTTTGATTCTTCCAAACCTTTTGTCTCTTTTTCACAGAATCGCGGCGCCGCGCTTTCAGGAATTCGCGCCCGCGCTTTCAAAATTCGCGCTTGCGCAATCTGTTTTTGTGAAGCAAATTTGCTGCACACTTAAACGAATATTCAGTCCTTTTAAAGCCAGATCTTTGGGCTTTTAATCAAAGAAAAATATTCAATGCAAACCTTAGGAGGAAATAAAAATAAAAACTTATAGAAGTAATTATATATATAATATATATTATATTATATATTATGAATAAAAATGCTATAAATCATTTACTAAATTTGTTAAATGAAAAACACGTTCCCCGGCGCAAAAACTTGTTTGCGGTCTCTGTTGAGTTTCCCGAAGGTATACGGAAATTCGCATACGTAATAATAAACAAGTCGATCCACGAGGAACGGGTTATGGACCACTTTACTACTCATCCTTAACACTTATGTTTTACGCAATAAAGAAATAAAATGTATTTAAAACTATAATCCTAATTTAAACTATAACTAATATACTACCTATTCTATAGATTAAGTATGGAATAGAATACTTAGAAGAATTGATCATGCATTGATTTTCTTTTTCTTAGCAACGTGTACATTGCAATAAATGATTCTTTAATAATAGGTAAAGGTAATAATTTCAAACCTCTCGGTACAGAATTACTCTATTTATTATATCAATCTCCACATACAACAAAATGCCTTACTTTTGTCAACTTTTATTTAACCTAGATTATTCTAGATTGATTATCAATAAGTTAGACTTAATTTATTGACAAAACTAAGTTAAAGTTCACATGCAAACCAACTTAAATGAATCTATCTCTTTGATCATTACTAAGATTATTTCTTCTGAGAATATAATTTAAGTAAGCTTGATTAAACAAAGAATCAAAAGATAACTTAAAGAAACTTTCATTGAATGAACCAAATAATATTTGTTGCTTGCATTAGAAATTAATGAAGCCAACAAAGCAAAAAGTTCTTTAATAAAACAAGAGAAAGAATAGAAAGTAATCAGAACTCAAGCCTCCGGAGGGCGTACCCTCGAGAACTCCTGGATGTTTCTTTTGCACAAACAATATAAGTGACTCTCGTCATCTTATTTCTAAGTACTACTTTTATATTGGTTTTTACTATTTTCTACATCTACAGTCTTGCCTACTGCATTAATGCACATATACCATTAATGCATCATTTCCTTTTGATTTGGCATTACAATTTATAAGAAAGAGGAAGAGGGTGTTGGTTATGGATGATGATTGGTTGGCAAAGGTGCTTTAGGATGACTCCTCTTGGGAAAAGTTCCCGACCATGATTGAAGGACATGGTTTTTTTGATGAAAAGCAGCAATTACGTCTCCTGGAAACACGGGACTCGCAGCTCGCGCTTTGTAAAGGTCGCGCTCGCGACTTTCTGCTCCAAATGCTTCTGCCTCTCAAAATGTGATTTGCGCGCTCACGCAGATGGAAGTCGCGCTCGCGCATTTCGCTGGCAAACCTTCTGCTTCTCAAAGTGATTTGCGCGCATCGCGCATTTTCCTTTTCTGGGTGTATGTTGTGCGCGCCGCGACTTCTTCTGGTTGCTCACGACTGGCCTGTTTCTTTTCCAACGCGACCTCCTTCGCATCGGCGAAAGTCTGCTGAGAAAATTTTTCTTCATTTATCAACTTTTTGATCCTCTTTTTTCTATTAAAGCAAGCCTTTTCATTGTCCTTTGCTCAAATTGGTGTTCCTATTAATCACATTTAAATAAAATACAAATACGAGCAAACATAAAATATATAAAAACATTCATGCATTCATTTGCCAATTTATATCGAAATAATCATAACAAGATTTGCCTGCTTTGCTGAGGCTTATCAGGGGTTAGGTTCTTTCCAGTTGGAAGATTGATTCTTGTAGAAAATAATTGCATGATATTGGCGGGGAGGGACAACGATTTCTACTTATTTGTAGTTCTGTCCATCAACCTAGATACAAGAGAGGATCCAATGGCAGTATAACCAAGATGTTAGAAAACCGTATTAAGAAAATGTACTACTTTTTGTTGAACCTCGTCTTTCACCGATTATATGCTTTCTTACTATATACGACAAAGCACATGAAATGGCATGCTAGCATATTGTTAAAACCAGAATATATGCGTCATCCCTCAGATTCCACTAAGTTGGAAGCACTTTATAACACAAATGATCATTTGCTATTAGAGAGTTTGGAATGTTTTTGCTGGTTTATGTACCAATGGATCTTCAGCCATTTGGCCAATTCAGACAAATTAATTATTCATCTTGGGCCTATCATTAATAACTCTATATAATTTGTCGCCTTGTAATGTATGAAATCAAGTACATGTTCCTCATTATAAATAAATTCTTTGGGCCAACAATCAAAGTTTAAGATTTTGATTGTCTTCTTGCAACCACTTTTATCTTAGAATTACTGTCAAACTTTTGGGATTTAGTGTTGAGACTTATGTGTTTATTCCAAGATAAATTTTCACTTTAGAGCAGCTTTGCTATGGACTATTAGCGTTTTCCAGCCATAGCAATACTGTCTAGGTTCGATTAGGCTGGGAGACTGTATGGTCCCACAATTGCCAAGTGAAACTGATGTTTTTTACTCTTCTAAGGAGGTTAATTAATCATAGTTTTGATAATTTTTCATCGAAATTTCTACCAGCAAATTTTCACCCATGGCACGGAAAACAAAAATTTGTTTATTGAAAAATCAAGTTGTGTCATCCTCGGCACCTTAGGTCTAAATTCTATTGAAGAGATTTTAGAAGAAATTAGAAAGATTGGGAATTGGACATGAAGAAGTATAAATTGTTTGGGTTGAAAAGCTCGCATTGCCATGTTTTCATATAGCGTTTGGTACCCATTGCGATTTTTGTGAATTTTGTTGCCTGCAAAGTCATTTTGAGAATTTCAGGCATGGCTTTTCTTTCCAATTATATTTATATATTCAAATATGTTCATACAAGTATATAATTTTATTATTTACACCCTACACATATAAGTTGCCATCAACATCTTAGTGTGCAAGTTCATGAAATTTCTTGAAAAACTTGTTCAATTTTGCTTCATAATATATTGATAATTTTTTATATGGTGAAACTAATAGTATTTTCAGAAATATTTGATTACTTATTTTATATTTCAAAAACATTGTGATTAGGACAAAGCAATTTGATCTTGCCATAAAGTTGCGTGGAAAACAGGCAACCAATAAGAATTTTCAGGATTCTTTATAAGTACTTAAAGCATGAGGGAAAGAAACCATATGTGAAGGGTAATGTTTGGAAAAAGTTGGACTAAACATTAGAAAAGACCTGAGGTATTTAAGGAAGTTTGGAGCTTTTATCGAAAAAAACTACGGTTAGACGAAAGACACGTGGAGATCTGGTATGTCTTTCCATACTGGGGGATCCATATATGCGTAGAGCTCAAAGAAAACATGGGGTAATCTTCTACTTAACAAAAAAAAAAAAAAAAACTAACTAGTCATTATTAGTAAAAGGTCATACTATATATAATATTATTATATATATAGAGACGAGAGAGAGAGAGGGGAGCGAAGAGTAGGAAGGAGAGAGAGAGAGGAGAGCTTTATGATGTTGTATTCTGAATTATTTAGGCTGTAGAACTGAACAAGGACGAGTCTATCACCTCTATATCAAGAAAGAAATACGATGTTGGATCGTATATTTTATTGACATCGATCCAAGGATTGTAATTGGTAAGGTTCGTTAAATTTTTCACTCCGAACTTATTTGTTTATAACATGTCGATGCAAGAATGTTAAAGATCTACTTATTGATACAAGTTACAATATTATATAAATGCTAAATTATAAATACTAGTGGAGGAGGACTACACTTTAGATGGTAACTACTTCTCAATGCAGACATGAGAGATTAGAGCAACAAATCAGGATGGCAGATAAATTTTCATTTTGGCTGTAGCTAGAGGACGACGTTTATAGCGCGAAATACAAATGTGGGGACTTTCACATCGGGTTACTACTCTGGTACTGATCGGGATGGTTCGGACATGCTGCTGTAACGCCCTGTTCTGTGTGTCGAATTAGTAGTTTACCGGTCTGTGAATAGTACCACCGGTCGAATGGTATTATTTTTTGTCCAGAAAAAAGTTACTAACTTTATGTTTATATTTTATTAACATTTTTGGAGCATGTATGCATGGTTTTCTATGGGTAGAAAGTAAGTAAGGAATATTTTGGAGAATTTAAGAATTGTGAATTAGAGATTATGGTGTTATATTAAGTAAAGGAAATTTGAGCAATTTTTTTTTTATGGAGGAAATTTGAGGAATTTATTTTTAGGGAATAAAATTAGGAGGTGTGGAGATAAATAATATTTTGAGGAGAGTTGTGGAGGAATTATGGCGCGTCTAACTATCTAGGGCAGCGAATATTTAAGTCTTGTTTTTTTTGTATTTACTCATCAAGTGTTTCGAAAATTCACTAAATAAACTACCTATAATTTATGGGGTATGGATCCATAAAGGGAGCACAAAGCCAACAGAGTTCACCAAGGAGGAGGCACACACGCCTCGGTCTTCATTAATAAATTTTTAGAAGGAGAGCTAGGAAATCATATTTCCTAGAGACGCATCTTACGGACCTCAAATTTAAAAGAAAGAAAATTCTATCTAACCATCTCACTTCTTGGCATAGTTTTGCTTCGGGTGGAGGTTTTAGCTATGTTACATTTCTTTCAAGCAAAACTAATATGGATAAGGTGAAAAGTCGTCGGACTCCCAATGTCTGCTCTAGTTGGAATCATTTTATACCAGTATGAGCAAACACTTTTCCTTCTTCTTTCTTCTTCCTTTTCTTCAATTCTTACTAGTACTTATTTAAACACATCAAATTCACCCATCCAACTTGATTTAAGTATATCTTTAGAGAGTGAAGCTAGAGAAGTCATTGTTTGGTTGGACTTAATTTCAAGGAATTGGTGATTTTCCTTACTTGGGTCAGTAAGTGATTTTGATTAATCTCATTATTTTTTGGTTTAGAGTTTGCGCTTTTAGCAGTTACATGCTTATCATGCTCCCAATTACTCTTTTACTTTGTTTTTCTTGTTTGATTTTTGAGTCTTCTTACCATGTAAGGGTTGTGAGAGCCTTTCTAAGGATAAGGGCCAAGACCAAGCTTTGAGAAGCTTTGATTCTCAAGCTTGATTAAAGCTTTGTTTGAGGTTAGTGCTTCTATAAAACACACTTACCTTACTCATAATTGAGTGGCCTTTATGCTATCATGTGTATCTTTTGGGATGTTTTATAAATGATTGAATTTTGGTTGAATTTTTTTGTATGAAATGATTGATTTGTTGAACTTTGGTTGCAATAACATGCTCTTGGGTGATGTTTGATGAGTATTTAGTATGTGGTAGAACCTCTACCTTGAATCTATGTCTTTCATGTTCTTTTCATGGTTGAAGAAAGCTGAATTTGGGAAAAACAGGTTATTGAGTGAGATTAAGGACCATTTTTCGATACTTTCTAGTTTTCATTTGTGTTTGAGTCCTTCATAAAAGTTGTAGATCTACTTCTCAGCTTTCCAACCCATCCTCTTATGTCCAATTGGAGATATATAGCTCAACTTATGATTGAAACACCCAAACTGACTCTGTTATGTCGGGCCACATTCACTGAATTGAGATTCTCACAGTGCCCATTTTTGACCATTATGAATGACAAGATTAGGTTCTGAGTTCTTTCATAAAGTTGTTTCCCTGTGTCTTGAGACCTTCTCTTCGTTCTTGGATTTGGTTTAATCTTGAGACTTCTCTCGTTCTGGATTGGTTTAATTTGAGTGTTTGGTTGAATAGGAATTCAATAAACATTGGACTTGGTTCTGCTGAATCAGGTCAGGTCTGATCTGTTGGTCTGTGTTCCTAGCTTTTGTTTGCTATCTTACCGATTGATCTGGGCTGTGGTCCCTTCATAACATTTGTAGAATTTTGTCTCATCTTTCTAATGACTCTGATTTCATTCAATTTGGAGCCCCATAACTCAAGTTATGTTTTAAAAACCTAGCAAATGTCAAGTTTATGAAAATGCCGAAAATTTCTTGATTTATTAAATATATACTATCTTTAAGTAATTTTTGTAAGTTGTAAGTTGAGAAATTTTGAAATGATGGGAATTAAGTAATGAAGTGTTTTGATTAAGAATTTTGAGTAAGTAATAAAGTCCTTTGTGAAAGAATGATTTTGATTTGGACTCTACTATGCATGATTGAATGATTTTGCTTGGGCTCTACTATGCATGATTGAAATGTGGTATGATGAGATTGATTTGGTTATACAAAGCTATGATCATATGCTAGGGTTATCAACCCTTATAAATAGGCAATAGGTCCACGATTGTGTGAGGGGCGGTGGCACTTTCCATAGGCCACGATACCCTAACTAGCCTGCCATCCTAGGATCGCTTTGCCGGGTCGGGATGTCACATATTCATTCTGTATTAGTACGAGCCTTAACTAAAAGAGTGAAATTTTATTTTTGCTATAAAAGAATGACGACATATTTGTATTTATAATCTTCTTATTGCTTTCACAGTGTTTTCACTACATTATTTTCACTACATTAATGCAATTTCGGTATTTATATAATTAAAGCACTTGCGAGTTTTGCCTTGGCTATTTCTTGTTATTTTAATTGTTAGTTATTTAGCACCACTGAGTCATCCACTCAGCGTGTTGATTTTTATCACGCACAGTTTGAAGATTGTGCTTGCTGCTTAAAGACCTGAAGAGTAGCATCAGAGCTGAAGAGATATTTTGGTAGTTGATTAGTATTTTATGTAACTAAGAATTGTGGCATGTATAAGTAGTACATTTTTGGAGACTATATTATTTAATTTATGACTTAAGCATGTTATTGTAAATTCTGTTGGTATATATATATTGGGAGTATTTGGGAGATAAATAGAAGTTAATTGTTTACATGAAATGTATTGAAATTGATTTGAATCTTTAATAATGTTATTGCGGACTATGTAGTTATTGAAATTATAGAAGTGCTTATTGTGTTGTTATTGGAGTTTGATGGGGTTTGGCAGATTTGAATTTGGGAGTGCTTTGTATTCATCATTGTTTGGCCAACTTTCTATTTTTTTAGGGAAACTCTTGCAGTTTTTTCTGTAGGCACTCTCCCAAAGCATTTTTCAAAAAAAAAAAAAAAAACAAAAAAAAATATATTAGTATATAATATATATATATAGTATATATATTATATATATATTATATATATATATATATATATTATTACTTGCCTAAACTTTGTGAAGGACTTAAGTCCACTTCTAATATCATCAAATATGATTGTATGATTTCTATGGTAGTTTAGGAACGCGTGCCTCCAGCACGAATGTGGGCATCCACCGTCGGGGTCTTCGGGATCGCGGCGGTGGGTGTTACATGCTTCATTCTTCGCTATCGAGACAATGAGTCGTTCTCAGGCATCATGCAGAAAGGGATTAAGTCGTATTAGAGAGATTGGATGTAGCAGCAAATCTAATATGGTTGCCACATATTCATTCAACATCTTCAGATGCAGTTGAGGACAAACCTCTATCACTCCTCCAATCTAAATTCCACTTTCATCTTACGATTTCTATGTAGTTTAGGACGGTGCCTCCAGCACCGAATGTGGCATCCACCGTCGGGTCTTTCGGGATCGGGCGGTGGGTGTTACATGCTTCATCTTCAGCTATCGAGACAATGAGTCGTCTCAGGCTCAGGCAGAAAGGATAGTCGTATTAGAGAGATTGGTGTAGCAGCAATCTAATATGGTTGCACATATTCATCAACATCTTCAGATGCAGTTGAGACAAACCTCTATCACTCCTCCATCTAATTCCACTTCATCTACTGCTCCTTGGTTAGATTTGATCCCATTCCTATTGTTCATAAACTAGTATCATCTCTATTTAAGCATTAAATTAGTGACAAAATAGCATTAAATTAGTGACAAAATAATTTCATTTTATTAAAATATACAATAAAATTAACAACAAAATAAAGACAATTTTTCGAAAAAATAGCGACAAATAGCGACAAAATTTCAATAAAATAACTTCAAATTTATCTACTTTATTTCAAACAATTACGACAAAACTTACAAATTCAATGATAAAATTTTATGCTAATTTACCAACAAAAGGTATTTTTGTTGCTATTTTGATAATGAATACTAATTGGAGTCAAAATATTAAGAATTAGCGATAAAATTTTTTGTCGCAAATTTATTTTTTTCTTGTAGTGGTTAGATTGCTTATTTTTCACTTTTGGATCCTTGGATTGAAGTCCCGTGCACCACACAATGTGATGTGTGTTATAAGACTAATGGCGTGCAGGTCTTTCCTAGACCAGAACCTAGAAAAGCCTTAAATAATTGTTTGGCTACTTAGTAGTGGCGTGTGCCACCATTAATGCAGACATCATAGTTTGGTCAATCATAGTTTTCCTCACAACCAAACTTAAGAAAAGTGACTTTGATCACCAAAGAGAAGAGAAAGACGAAACAAAATCTATTGGACTCTTAGATTTACCTTACTTTGAAGAAAAAAATCCAAGATTGATTGGAAATGGCTAAAACACCCAAAATCCTTGGTACTTGATGATTAATCCAATTTACAGTAGTTTAGTTGAGTGTTTGTTGGAAAATAATCAAAAGATCTAAGGATATTTTATCAAAACTAATAGCCTTTAGGTCTTGATTCTATAAAACTTGTTTATAGATCAAGCTTAAAAGCTTTAAGAAATAAAGATGCAAGAGTTTCTTCCCTTATATTTTTTTCAACCTTAACCCTTTAACCTTAGGCCTATTTATAGGCAAAAGGTGCGATTAGCTGGCCCTAATTTGGAGCCCAGGTGGCACGGGCCACTGATGGGCCTCGTGCTAAATCGTTATAACAGAATCAGACTAGACGGCATGAAAAATGAGACAATGCATTATAACGCATCTCGGGCAAACCCGATGCGCTTTTCGGACCTAGTTTCGATGCGAAATCCTTGAAAACCAGAAAATATGGTCAAACAACTCAAATTTCGTAGACTCGGACCATCAGTCCTATAAGCCGTTGATTTTTATTTTCATCTTATTCTTTTTATTTTCAAAGAAAATGTGTTTTAAAAAAATTTATTTTGTAGGAATAGATATAAGAGTACTCTCTTTATATGCCTCTTGTGCTATGATTTACACACGTGCTGATCCAAGCCTAAAAATGGGTAATTTGATCCAATTTTTGCAATTTAATGAGTTTTTTTTTTGGCCAAAAAGGTGAAAATTGGACAAATTGAATGTTGAATACAAGTTTGAGGGACAATTTGAGCATTTTTCCTTTATACTTTAACCATTAGACTTTCTATTTGCATTCGATTATATATTAAATTAACTTAGTATGAATTACTCTATTCCCCATCTCTTTACACGTAATTATAAAAGTACCCATACACACATAATTATGCCCCTTCATAGGCATTATTTATCTTTTTCAATAATTTTATCTAATTCCGTATCCTGAATTGGCATATGAATTTTAAATCATCTAAATCAACTTATTATACTATCAAATTAAGTACTAACACATAAAATAAATAGTACTACCCACGGGTGGGGAATTACTATTGACTCTCCGAGACAACTATTCATGATCTGGAAATGACATTATTCGTGACCTAGAATTTGGGGCATTATAAGTTTAATTCCAGTTTGGTTCTTAGTAAGAATCAGAACTAGAAAACAAACACTATTTTTTTTGTCCAGTTCCAATTCTAACTATTATGAAATAATTATTTTATGATTTTAATTCGGTTCAATGATTTAATTTGATTCGGTTGGATTCTCCATGAACACACACAATCCTTAAGAAGACATTAAATACCTTAAGGTTGTAGCTCCAGTCCATCCAAATCGAAGAACCAACCACGGAGTGACAACCTAAAATATGATAAATGGAGAAGTGGAATCGTCGGTTGGGGGTTCTTGGGCCGAATTGGTGCCAAACCTAACTTATTTAAACTAATTTCCCTAGTCATAAATACAATCGATTGGAAAATTGAAAAAGAAAAAAATTGAGTAATTTTGAAGCTACGAGTTAAACTCTAGTAGTAAAAAAATCTGAACTGAAATCCAAACACAAACTTACAAAAGTATGGGCTCAATCTAAGTCATCTTTACACTAGCTGTCCCTCTCATTTTTAACATTATTATCAGAATTAAAACAAAACGAAAAAAGGAAAACATTTTTTATTTGAAAAAAAAAAAAAAAAACAAAGCCAAAGCCAAGGCCAACTGTTCTTCTTTCCGAGTCTCAAAGTCTCAATACCCAAAACCCTAACTTTCTCTCTCAAAAATTTATTTTCCTTTTTTTTTTTTAAATTTTAAATTTAATAATTTTAATAATAATAATCAGTTAATTCCTTCTTCTCTCTCATACATTTTCTGTTCTTTCCGTTTCTGGTTTTATCCTAATTATTTCGATCAGTCTGTCGTCATCTTCTTCTCTTTAATGGTTCTCTATTTATAGCCTAACATTTCTGTACAATCCCCAATTCCAATCAGATTTTCTCACTTTGAGAGAAAGCAGAAATTTAACCAAAAAATAAAAAAAAAATTTTGATTTTGTTTTTTCCTCTGTTCATCTGTCGATTTCAAATAAAAAATTTTAATTTATATTATATATTTTTTTGATTTTGATTCTCTTATGGCTGCGGTTGCTGAGATCACCGGTGAGGCTGCAGCAGCTACCAATAACAATAACAATAATAATAACACTGAGAATTTAGATTCCGATGCTAAGCCTAAATCGGAATCAGAATTCAGTGTTCAGAATCTTGTGGATATGTTCACGAAATTGAATCCTTTGGCAAAAGAGTTTTTCCCTTCTTCTTACAATAATAAGAATAAGACCCAAAACCTTCTTAATCTGAACAATTTTGCTGTGCTGCCTAATAAGCAATCGGCCAATGACAATTTCCCCACTAATCGAAGGGTACTGTTCTGTTGCTGTTGCTGATCGTATGCATTTTGATCTCAATTTTCTTTTTAAAATGTTTGTACTCGGTTCTTTCTCTAATTTCTTTTTAGTTTTTTTACTTTTGATTTATTTATGGGTTTTGATCTCTTTCATTTCTAATTTGATTTTATCATGTGTTGGACTGCTGGGTTGTTTGGCTCTTCCCTAGTTTAGTAAATTATAGTTAACGATGTGGTTTGGGTTTCCGAATTGGTAAACTTTAGCCTCGAGTTTAAATGGGCTTTTGAGTATCACTTGTATCAATTTTTTTGTGTTAACGATTGATCAATATGTATTCATTTATAACAATTGATCATGTTACACTTGCATTCTAAAATTGGTCACTGTTTTGTTGAAATGCACCTTCATATATCTGAATTGTCATGTAGGGTTTCATTATGAGGCAGGTTTTTGCTGTTGGCCTTTTGGTTTTCTCTTGCTGCTTTTACCCCTTCTAAAATTAATTGCCTTTTTTTTTTTTTTGATTGATAAATTATCAACAGTGTTGCTTGGCCTTAGCAGATTCATTCTGTATATTATTCCTATTATTTTTAATTTTTGTTGTTAATTGTTCTGAATTTTAATCAATCAGCTCTTATTTTCAGCCAATCAGAGATTTTGTTTTC
Organism: Jatropha curcas; assembly: GCF_014843425.1. The sequence goes on along the minus strand of NW_023591375.1, from coordinate 25,754 downwards.
TTTTGTTGAAATTTCAAATTCTAATGATGTAAGATAACTTTTTTTGTTAAAAATATATGGCATTGTCAATGGAGAACGAAAAAAAAAAAAAAAAAAAAAAATCTTAGGAAATTATCTTCTATGTTATTGACATTTATATGCTTTTGTTCATCTTTCTCTTGGCTGCAATTGCTGAATTTTAACTTTCAATTTTCAGAGAAGAAATAACTATAACCAGGGGAAGAGGAGGCTGAATGGGAGAGCTTATAGAGCACAACAGGAGGATAGTATTAGACGAACTATATATGTTTCTGACATAGATCAACATGTATGTAGCTATATTAAGTCATCTTGATGTCTTGCATTCATAAGAATATTTATTTTATCATCTGAAAAGCATTTCTGTTTGATTTAGGTAACTGAAGAGCGGCTTGCTGGCTTGTTTAGTAGTTGTGGACAAGTAAGTTGCATTGTCTCTCTCTTTGTGTGTGTGTGTGTGTGCACGCGCGCTCACTTGTGTGCACGCTTGCGTCGGTTTAGGAATAGTCTCAGAATCCAAATCTTTTTTGACAACTGAGATGTAGTGAATTTGAGTAAAATCTGCTTGAAGCATTAATAGAATGATGTTTTTTCCTAATATGCTACATAATTTTTTTTCCTACTTTATTGTAATTTATTTTTTGTTTTTGTACAAGATATGTGTGCAGTACATTTGTGCTTTGTGTCCTTAAGGGATTTACTGTTTATTATCATTTTGAAATTGCTATCTTTGCTTATGTTACCAAGTATGGTGTTTTATAATAATACGTGAAGCTTTAGCATTATTTATCTTCCAGCTTCACGTGTGATTTCAGTATATCTTTTCTTCCCTGTGATAAATTTTCTGAGCGACATGGTGGTATTTATTCCTTTTTGGAGGCTGTAATAAATGCCAATGCTCGCATAATCATTGAGATTGAGATCCATGCTGCAGAGCTTGGATGTTTGTTCCTTCTCCGCTTCTCCTCTTTCCTCAACATACTTTGTTTTGGGCCCATGCTGAACTGAAGTCTGACACTAATTTTTTTCATGAGTGAATGTGTGTCAGTGAAATCTCCTTTAAGTTTATTTTGATCTCATGTCGCAAACTCATCCTATCTTTTGAAGGAAGTTTGATCAGTCAATTTTTTAACATTTAATCAACATGAAGGAAGAAAACTTCACCTAACATCTGTTGGAGAAATGTCCTTTGCATAGTTGCTAACTTCTCTATATACAAGAGTTTACTTATTTTTTTTATATATCAGTTTCTTGTATATATTCTTTGGTCAAGTTATGCCTTTTGTTCTTTCATGGGCTTTGGACACAAACTGGAACTATCGTTAATGAGTTGCAATACATGGGTCATTGGTTAAGGTTCCTGATAAACTTGTTTTTTATCACCCATAACCGTACTAATGCTTTTGATTCCTACATTGTGTTCCATTATCTTTATGAAGTTCTGTAAATTTTTTGTTTCTGTTTTTTTGTTCTGTTGTTGATGTGTGGTTGTTCAACACCTTGACATTCATCAGAAGTATTTCAGTGTCTTTCTTTTATTTCTGGGCTTGTCTTTTGTTCGACCTGTTGGTATCCATGTTATCGAAGTGGTGAAGGACTAAAGAAACCAGCTCCCTAGTTTGGAGATGATCAATAATGGAATTTGGCGAACTATAAAAGACTGAAACTTTACTTTTGGTAGAATTGTCACTCGACGGCAAAATAGGAAAAAGATCGCATGGAGGAAAATTAACGAAAGTGAAAATACAAAATTCAATCTAGGCAAGAATGATTTCTATCGAAGCAAATTGTAACCTTTTTATCACCGAAATAACTAATTGACTGCAAGGACATAACGGTGTTCATTGAGCTAAAGAGTATTCTTATCCTATTAGGCTTAGCATTCTAAGTAATAGAATTGCTAATAAAAGTAAAAAATTCATAGATATTATAAACTTTATCTTTCCCAGTTGTGGGAGTCTACATCGGACGTTAGATAATACTTGATGAAAAGGTTATGAAAATCACCGAATTATGCTGAAGTACTTTATCCTTGGCTGTGTACCATTGCCTTTAACTTTGAACTACATGCATTTTCACATTATCTTGGTCTGGAGATCTTACTGGTATTTTTAACTTGAACTGAAAGGTTGTTGATTGCCGAGTCTGTGGAGATCCACATTCAGTTCTTCGTTTTGCCTTTGTGGAATTTGCTGATGAGCGTAAGTTAAAATCTGCTTTGAGAAAGTATTTGATATATTTTTTGCTCAAATTTATTTTAATTATTTCCATCATACTTATGATATTGGATTTTTAATTTATCAACAGAAGGTGCACGAGCAGCTTTAAACCTTGGTGGGACAATGCTTGGTTACTATCCAGTTAGAGTCTTACCTTCAAAAACTGCAATCCTTCCAGTGAATCCTACGTTTCTCCCTAGGGTATGAATAAGTGTCTTTTGCCCTCTTTGGTTGGGTTAGTTTTTGCAAGTTTCTACTGTCTTTGTATGCCATATAGATCGCATTCTGATGATTCTAAATTTCTAACTGAATATAGTCGGAAGATGAACGGGAGATGTGTACCAGGACAGTATACTGTACAAATATTGACAAAAAGGTAAAAACCTGCATATATAACGGTGGAAGTATTCTCTTCTTTGCTTTTTGTTGTTCATGCTCATGTTTCATATTTGTCATTATGTTTTGGCTTACCAATTGCAACTAATTCTTTCAGACTGATCTGATCTGTTACCTTTAATGTTGCATTGTAAGTGCAGATTTCTCAAGCTGAAGTTAAAAATTTCTTTGAATCAACCTGTGGTGAGGTGAGTACAGAACCAAAATATATCCATTCTCTAGTCTCCACGACAGAAATAGGTAGCTGTAAAGATATCCAATCTTTTTTTCTCATATATATATATATTTATATTTATTCAGGTTACTCGCTTGAGGCTTTTGGGGGATCATGTCCATTCAAGTCGTATAGCTTTTGTTGAATTTGCCCTGGTGAGTTTGTCTTTACAAAACTGATGTGAATTTAAATTCTGAGAGCTCGATCATTACGTAAAATTTGGATATGCTTAGTCTTCCTCAATTCTCATGTGCTTATCTCTACTACTATCAATTCATGGATCTATTAACAGCCACAAATGCAATATCCTTACTATAACGTGTTATTGGATCTTACACAGTTTTTAATGTGTAAATGAGTCTCCATCTTCTCTCTCCCTATGTGTATTTGAATAGTACTTGACTTGATGTCAACGTAATTGGCATTTGTATGTTCTGATTTAATGAGCTTCCCTTAGTAATTTGTTCATGCATATCTTCTTCATACTTTTCACATTTATGAGTCTGGTAATAGAGGGTTGGAAAGCCTGTTGACCACTGTTATTTAGAGGATCTAATTTACGCGGTTGAAGATAGAATGAAGTTTGATTGTTACCTGGTTAGATTTAATTTGGGTGTTGTCTAATGAACCTAAAATTAAGCATTGGAAATTTGAGACACGAAATTGAAATTCATTAGTGGAAATCCAGCTAGTATATTAAAACAGCAAATTTATCAATTCATTCTGACAAGGTATTTAAGATGAAGTATGGTCAAAGTGATGCATGTGTTGGTTGTTGTTATGATACTTTTGATAGTAATAGCTAGTGTTGGTGGTGAAAGCTATGACAATAGTGTTGGTAAACAAAAACAAGAGCAATTAAATTAAAGACTAATTAAGAAGTTTTCTTTTAGTTTCCTTCGTTATTTAGGATTCTTAATTAAATTAAAAGAATGTTAATTAATCAGGAAATAATTTTCAGTTTTCCTTCCTTATTTAGGATAGAGCTAAATTAGAATACTATTCAGTTTAGGAGTACTAGCTAATTAGGAATATTTTTCAGTATAGAATTAGGATTTGTCCTAACTAATATAAATAGGACAACAACAATTAATTTTAGATATTGTTTTTTCTTTATGGATTCAAAAATTTAATTCTAAGGGTTTCTTTGAAACTAGTTATATTATTTCGTTCCAACCAAAGTCACCATATTCTAGCCTGATTGTTGAGAATTAATTGCCGTATATTCTTCCCCTGCATCAAGTAGTATTAGAGTGTGAAAGATCCTAAACTGCATGATTCTTTTATTTTCTTGTTCTAAACCATGCTTGGTAGAGGTATAGATCAAAGTAGAGGCAATCAGCCCCAACAAACAGAGATGGTTGAGATGTGACCCGGGCTGTACAAGCCTAGCGGCGTCAGGAACCCGTGGAAACCTGAATGGAGACTCTAGATTCAAGAGGATCTTTTGATTGATGGAGACTCGAGATTCAGGAGGATCTTGAGATTGATGAAATCAAGAATGTGAACCCTTTTCATGAAGCTGGACCCGCAAATTGAGCGGCACGAGTTGGATTGGAAGAGTGGTTACTAAATGCTCTTGATTTGAATGGTGAACAATGAAGATTGAATAGCCAATTTCATGGGAAGTTACGCAAGAAGGATCATTTAGATTGGGGAAGAACCACATTGATAGATGCTAGTGACCTAAGAAGGGTAAAAAGGAGAAAGAAGTTTCATGTTTTAATGATCAAAATAGCTAAGGCAACAACAAGGACCTCATGGAACCAATCTCTGATGAGTACAATGCTGAAGAAGCGCAAGAAATTGACCTAGTTTCTACCCAAGGAGAAAATACAGCATTCAGCAGGTTCTTATTACCCTTAAATAGAAGAACCAAAAAATTAGAATATGTTACGGTCCCGAACCTGCGATCTAGTTATGGGTCTTTCGTGGATGGAAGTGGAAGGTGTTTGAGTGGGTGAGGACGTGGAATTCTTTTTGCGACCTATCTTGAAGAAATATAAGACTCAATTAGAGGGAACCTTAAACCTCTGACTTTAAGTACTCAAACTGTAATGATTTCCAAGTGGATCCCTTCATTGATGATTATTGAATATTTATACAGGTTGCATAACAACCATGGCTACATCAATGGCATCATGACTTGATCATGGAGACATATCCTCCAAAGATAATGGAAATAACTAAAAGTGGAGATCCCCTCCTTACAATACGGAAATTATGAACAAGTGCTTAAAGAAAAATTCAACAACTAAGAATAGCTTAATAACTGAACTGGTCAGCCTTCAATCTTTAATCCTTTCCACATCTTCATGAGGCTGTACACGTGGCTGCTTCCTCTGATTATGGGTGTAACGCGTGTACACCTGTAGTGGCCTTGTATCAATACTTCCCGTCCCCATAGGCAACTTGTCCTCAAGCTTAAAATTTGGAAAACCCTCGAGCATATCCTGAGCCTTTTACCAAGAAGCTTCAGCTGGGGAAGACTGGCTCCAGTGCACCAAAACTTCCAGTTGACCTGCGCGAAAACTAGTGGACAAAATAGCAAGTGGAGCTGGTGGTTCCTGACCTGCGACAGGTGGAAGTACTGTCTCAAAACCATCATTGCCTGCATGATACGGTTTGAGTGTTGAGACATGAAAAACAGGGTGCAACTTTGATTCAGCTGGAAGCTTCAATTTATAAGCCATTGAACCGATTCGTTCCAGGACCTCAAAAGGTCCAAAGAATTTTGCAGCAAGCTTATGATTTTTCCTTGAAGCTAAGGTAGATTGGCGATATGGCTGGAGACGGAGCAGAAACTTGTCCCCAATTTTAAACTCCAACGGCCGGTGCGACCGATCATATTGGAATTTCATTTTGTTTTGAGCTTCTTGAAGGTCGGTGCGGAGACTTTGTAACATTGAATCCCGTTGCTGAAGAATAATATCCACAGCCTCAATAGTAGATCTGCCAGGAAAATAAGACAGAAGCCTTGGTGGTGGTCTTCCATATACAGTTTCAAATGGTGTAGTCTTAAGGGAAGTATGATAGCTTGTGTTGTAACAAAATTCTGCCCAAGAAAGCCAATCACACCATTTGCTGGGTTGAGAACTTATGAAGCACTGTAAGTACATTTCTACTGTTCGATTGGTCACTTCCGTTTGGCCATCTGATTGCGGGTGATAAGCCGAGCTAAAACATAACTTAGTTCCACACAACCGGAATAATTCCTTCCAAAAGGAACTTGTGAATGTGACATCCCGATCACTGACCATGGTTTCTGGCCGTCCATGTAGTTTAAAAATATTATCAAAGAAAGTTTGAGCGATACTTACGGCGGTATATGGGTGGGAGATTGCAACAAAGTGCCCATACTTAGAGAACCGGTCAACTACCACCAAAATGACATTCTTGCCTCTGGAAGTGGGAAGCCCCTCAATAAAATCAAGAGATATATCAGCCCAAATTTGTTGTGGAATGGGGAGAGGCTGTAACAGACCTGCAGGCTGCAATGATTTGTTTTGTGGCGTTGACACACATCACAGGCACGGATGAAATCTTGCACCATCTTTTTCATTCCATGCCAAAAAAAATCTCGAGTAATCCGATGTAGTGTCTTTTGGTAGCCTTCATGGCCCTGATTGTGAATGGCAGTAATCACCAAAGGAATTGATGGAGAACCATTGGGAATGTAAACTCGATCTTTAAAGAAAAGAAGACCTTGTTTAAAACTCCAGTGGTCTGCAGAAGTGCTATTAGTGATTGCTGAAATTAGCTGTTGAACTTCAGCCGATTGTTGCTGCTCCTTTCAGAAGGAACTTGTGAATGTGACATCCCGATCACTGACCATGGTTTCTGGCCGTCCATGTAGTTTAAAAATATTATCAAAGAAAGTTTGAGCGATACTTACGGCGGTATATGGGTGGGAGATTGCAACAAAGTGCCCATACTTAGAGAACCGGTCAACTACCACCAAAATGACATTCTTGCCTCTGGAAGTGGGAAGCCCCTCAATAAAATCAAGAGATATATCAGCCCAAATTTGTTGTGGAATGGGGAGAGGCTGTAACAGACCTGCAGGCTGCAATGATTTGTTTTGTGGCGTTGACACACATCACAGGCACGGATGAAATCTTGCACCATCTTTTTCATTCCATGCCAAAAAAAATCTCGAGTAATCCGATGTAGTGTCTTTTGGTAGCCTTCATGGCCCTGATTGTGAATGGCAGTAATCACCAAAGGAATTGATGGAGAACCATTGGGAATGTAAACTCGATCTTTAAAGAAAAGAAGACCTTGTTTAAAACTCCAGTGGTCTGCAGAAGTGCTATTAGTGATTGCTGAAATTAGCTGTTGAACTTCAGCCGATTGTTGCTGCTCCTTTCAGATTTCATCAAACAAATCCATCTGAGGCATAGAAATGGCGCAAAGACTGTTCTGGTCTGCATCACGGCGGGATAGAGCATCGGCCACTGTATTAGTTTTACCGGCTTTGTATTCCACCGTGAAGTCGAAAGGCATCAGCTTACTCACCCAATGTTGTTGAGGGGATGAGAGCGAGCGTTGCTCCAGCAAAAATTTCAATGTAAAATGGTCAGTTCGCACCAGAAACTTCTTTCCCCGTAGATAGGAATGCCAATATTTGATTGCTTTTACCAGGCCAATTAACTCCTTTTCATACGCCGGAAGACTGACATGTCGGGCTGCCATTGTTCGGCTAAAGAAGGCCACTGGTTTATTTTCTTGTAGCAGCACAACTCCAATACCTGTGTCAGATGCATCACACTCTATAACAAACATTAGCTCAAAGTTTGGAAGACCCAAAATAGGTGTGGTAGTCACTGCCGTTTTTAGAGTTTCAAATGCCTGAATTGCATCATCAGTCCATTGAAAAGAATTCTTCCGTAACATGGCAGTGAGAGGAGCAGCTATAGTACCATAGTTGAACACAAACTTCTGGTAATAGCCTGTAAGTCCCAGGAACCCTCGTAACCCCTGTAGAGTATTAGGTCTAGGCCATTCAGTAATTGCAGCAATTTTGGTGTTGTCGACCTGCACCCCTTCTTGTGATATCACATGACCCAAATATGATATCTGAGTTTGTGCAAAGGTGCACTTGGAGTGCTTCAGGAACAATCTATTTTTGGCCAATAAGTGGAACACTTGGCGCAAATGGTGTAAATGTTCTGCCCAAGATTTATTGAAAACAAGAATGTCGTTAAAAAAAACCAATACGAATTTACGTAGGTGTTCTTGAAATACCTCGTTCATCAAGGCCTGGAAGGTGGATGGTGCATTGGACAGTCCATATGGCATGACCAGAAACTCGAAGTGGCCGTGATGAGTCCGGAAGGTTGTCTTTTCAATGTCTGGTGGATACATGCCGACTTGATAATACCCAGAAAGCAAATCTAATTTTGTGAAGAATTTTGCTCCTCCCAATTTGTCCAGAAGCTCATCCATAACAGGAATTGGAAACTTGTCTTTGATGGTTTTGGCATTGAGTTCCCTGTAATCCACACATAGGCGCCATGATTTATCAGCTTTAGGAACCAGAATGACCGGAGAAGAAAAAGGAGATCTGCTCGGACGGATGATTCCTTATTGGAGCATGGCAGTACACTGGCGTTCAATTTCATCTTTTTGTCTTTGGGGATATCTATAGGGGTGCACTACCACTGGTTTAGTTCCGGGCTCCAAGGGAATACGGTGATCGCAGGAACGGGCAGGAGGAAGCCCTGTTGGTGGATCAAAAAGGGCGGCATATTCCACAAGTAATTTTTGGAGTTGGGTGTCTGGATTAGTGGCGTGCAACAGGGAATGGAGATCTGGCTGCGTTCCTGATCTGGAATTTATGCCGTTGAGTTCCACCTGTTTCCCTTGGACGAAGAAAGACATCCACATAACGTCAAAGTCCCATAAGATAGGGCCTAGCGTTCTCAACCAATTAACTCCCAGGACAACGTCGAAGTCAGTCAATTGCAAGACAAACAAATCCACCGTAAAAGTAGTAAATCCCAATTTGATGGGTGCCCCCTTGCAAATTCCAGGGCTGTGGAGCTGCTCTCCATTGGCGACATTGACACGTAAACCATCCTTCGCATCCACCTCTGCCTGTAATTCAACAACTTTGGAAACAGAGACAAAGCTATGAGTGCTTCCAGAATCGACAAGAATTAATACCTGACCTCCCTTCCAACGGCCTTGCAATCGCATGGATTGTGGATTGCTTATTCCAGTAATTGCATGGAGAGAAATTTCTGGTGGTAGATCAGGGTCAGCTTCATCCTCTGAATTGTTTCCGTCGTCCAAATCAATCCAAAACAACCTTTTACATTGACGGCCACGCACAAACGGTTCATCGCAATTAAAACACAATCCTTTTGTTCTCCTCTTGTCCATTTCGTCTCTAGTGAGTCTTTTAACTGTACGGCTGTTGCGTGAATCCATAATTGGAGAAGTGCGTTTGATTTCCTGATTGGTGGCACCCTGGAATAAAGCTTCCTTTCATACAAGCGAGACATGCTCATTGCGGTGACAAGATCCTTTGGTTGGTGGAGTTCGACTTCAACTGATATGGATTCCTGCAACCCGCTGAGACACAACTGAATTTTTTGGTTCTGAGTTAAGGTTCCAGCTTTGGAAACCAAAACTTCAAATTTGTTTTGATATTCCGCCACTTACCCGTTTGTTTCAATTTGGCAAGCTCCCCTAGTTTGTTGCTTCGGATGGGGTGTCCAAACCGCAGATTGCATTGGTGGACAAATTCAGGCCATGTGGGATCCGGAATATCCTGAATCATCTGTAAGTACCATAGCTGTGCAATCCCCTCTAAGTGATAAGAGGCTAAACCCACCTTTTCTTCTTCAGGAGTGGATTGGTGCCGGAAAAAATGTTGACAGCAGCTAATCCAACCCAAGGGATCTTCCAGGCCATTGAAGCGAGGAAAGTTGAGTTTCGTGAATTTGGGCACAATCATGTTTCCTCCAGAGTTTTCAGAAACGGTTGACCCGGAAATTCACTTATCTCGCCGTGTTCTAGCTTGACCTTCGGCACTTGTAGAAGAAGTCAGTCCCTTTTTGGCAGATTCCAAGTCGAGAGACATGGCCTCTAGTTTGGCGTGAAGCTGCTCAACCTTTTCATGGCGGGGCTGATTGGCTTGCTATTCAAAAAGAACTAAGTTGAAGAGTTTGGTAAGTTGATCTTGGACAAATTCTCCCATAACTATTGGCTCTGATACCAAAATGTTACGGTCCCGAACCTGTGATCTAGTTATGGGTCTTTCGTGGATGGAAGTGGAAGGTGTTTGAGCGGGTGAGGACGTGGAATTCTTTTTGCGACCTATCTTAAAGAAATATAAGGCTCAATTAGAGGGAACCTTAAACCTCTGAGTTTAAGTACTCAAACTATAATAATTTCCAAGTTGATCCCTTCATTGATGATTATTGAATATTTATACAGGTTGCATAACAACCATTGCTTCATCAATGGCATCATGACTTGATCATGGAGACATATCCTCCAAAGATAACGGAAGTAACTAAAAGTGGAGATCCCCTCCTTACAATACGGAAATTATGAACAAGTGCTTAAAGAAAAATTCAACAACTAAAAATAGCTTAATAACTGAACTGGTCAGCCTTCAATCTTTAATCCTTTCCACATCTTCATGAGGCTGTACACGTGGCTGCTTCCTCTGATTATGGGTGTAACGTGTGTAACTTGTAGTGGCCTTGTATCAGAATACTGAAGGTGGGAAAAGAAAGGAAGATAGTTATTCTTCACAAAATTATTTGCTTGTGGACGTTGATAGCATAAAATTGCCAAAAGCAAAATATTTGAAGCAAGTACCCCATAGAGTTGAAATACATCTTCAAGCAAGAAGGCTAATGCAAACACAGAAAAGCCTTTTTGTTGAACCGGCCTCGCTTGCTCGGAAAAAGGATGGATTATTTGAATGGCTTGTGTGTTGGTTGCCCTTGCAAAAGCCTTAAGCACGTGGTATTCTAAAGAGAAGTTTACACGAATTGATCCTGCTGAAACCTCTAAACTTTTCTCGTCGAAGAACCAAGGAGAATGAAGCAGGAGCATTCAAGACTAATTAAGAAGTTTTCTTCTTTATTTAGGATTCTTAAATAAATTAAAGAATGTGTTATCCCACATTGGTTCGGGATGAGGTCTTTATTCAAAATATAAGACTTGGGCAATCTTCCTCCTCTTGAGCTACCTTTTGGGGATGGAGTTAGGTCCGGTCCATTTTGTAATATGGTATCAGAGGCTACTCTGCTTTAAAGTTGGGCCACCTGCAGATGTGTTTGCTTACAAACTTCATGCTCCAGATGTTCATGTCTGGTCGTGAGGGGGGTGTGTTATCCCATATTGGTTTGGGATGAAGTTTTTATTCGAAATATAAGACTTGGGCAATCCTCGTCCTCGTCATTATTATTCCTATTTTTCATAAGTTGGTTTTCTTTTTCTGAGATCAAATTACACCCTACCAACCTTTTTTAAAATTTTCTCTTTAAGTCCTTAGCTTTTGGATTGAATTGACTATTTCCTATGATTTATTTGACATGAGTTAATTTTCCTATTTGTACAATTTCCTATGATCTAATTTTCATGATCTAACTTCCATTTTCAAACTTTATTACCTCTTCACGAGCTAACTGTCCTCCTTTTAGATCTAATTAAATTTTGTTACCTTCTCACTTTTTTGTTCTTTATTTTCTACTTGTTGGGGGTTAAGATCTGTGTTAGAGATACTTTTTAATTAGTTTTTATTTTAGAGGGAAAGTTAGCTTTGTATTTTTGGTCACACAGCTTGCTGTTAAAGCAAGTCTGATAGTGGGGTTAGACGGGGACAGGTATGGGCTTTAAATTAGTAAGCTAGGTAGGGTTTAGTTAAGGTGAATGGATAAGCATGGTTAGGAATATATGAAATCTACTTTTGTAATCAAAATCATGTAGCTACATCTCTATATAATGTATCAAAGGAATCAATGGGAAAACACAGGTTTCTGAAGGTTCATTTTACAAATCCTGGTTATCTGTGTCTATGAGTTGTGTGAGAGCTCTTGGCCTTGTCATTTCTCCGACATGGTATCAAAGCTTCCATCTTAAGGGGCCTGTGTGCGTGTGTGTGTGTTTGTGAGTTTTTAAGAGAGATTTGTGAAAATTGTTGAAAATGAAAAAGAGAACAAAAATTTTCCATCAAGTTTGTCTTTTAATGAATCCCACCTCATTTTCAAACGTGAGATTTTTTTTTTTAAAAAAAAGAAATTGATCAGCATGTCTATAAATTGAAGAGGATATAAGCATGTAGTAAAATCTTAGAACTTGTTGAAGGGACCTATACATGTCCTAAAACTGCATAAATAATATTGAAGGGGGCCTAAGCAAGTTTGAGAACTGCAGAAATTTTATCATGAGGACCAAGACAAGTCTTAAGCTGCTGAAATTTGATAGTATAAGAGGGAAAGAATAGAATTTTTGAAGTTTGTCGAGGGACTTGTGCATGTTCTAAAACTGCAAAAATCTTGTTGATTAGGCATGTCCTAAAATTGCAAACTCTGTTGATGGACCAAAGCATGTTTGAAAACTATAGAATACTGGTTGAAAAGGGACCCATGTGTGTCCAAAAACTGCTAAAAGAATTTGCTGAAGTTTGGTGATAAAGTGACAACAAATATTATTATTATTATTATTATTATTATTATTATTATTATTATTGTTTTAAGATTTCAGTTGCTCATGTAATTGGAAGAATAGACATTTTTGCTAATGGTAGCAAATGATGCAACACTACCTGCTGTGGATGGTCTCAAGCAGAGCAGTTTTTTAGTCTTTTTTGGTGAGTGGTATACAAAAATTAATTAGTGAAGCTTGTAGATAGTTTTATAAAAAATTGTTTATTTGGATGGCTTGTAGATGAGTTCCTCCAAGATGTACAATAAATTCAATAAGATTAAAAAAAAAAAAAAAATTGGTGCTCAAGGAAAGGCAAGCAAAGTTCAATGGGTGTTGAAGTTGTTCATTGAGATACTTTTTAATTAATTTGGATTATGGAGGGAAATTTAGGTGTGCTTTTTTTGTTGTAAAGCTTGCTGTTACAACAAGTCCGTTAGTGGGGTTGGATAATAGGTATGGGCTTTAGATTGAATATTTTAGTCAGCTTGGTGTGGTTCAATTAAGTTGTAGAGATAAGCATAGTTAGAAATGGCTGAAATCAGCTTTTGCAATCGATATCTCTATATACATGTAGCAAAGAAATCAACGAAAAAGCACAGCCCATTGAAGGTTTATTTTATATAACTTGGTTTTCTATGTCATTTCTCTAACACCACCCAACGTTTTCTTTCTTTCCTTTTCTAGATGCTCTTTAATCCTCTCTCTTTAGATCTTTTTGTTTGTTTATTTTTTTAATTTTTTTTTACACCTTGGAAGCTTGTGTATTTTCTTTTTGGCTTAATTTTATATTAGAAATTATTGCTTATTGTTCTAGTTTGCATGAATTGATGTAGGATTAGGATTATAAGACAACTTACATTTGTGGTTTAAATTTTATTAATATTTTAAAAATAGTGCAACAATTCTGAATGTTTTATCTTATTAATTTAATTGTATTTATAGTTGTCTTATATGGGATTTAATTATTTTATTTTATTTTTTGCACCTAGCCACTAGATGCAAACTGAGTCTAGGGCCCAAGATCTTTATGCCTCAGTGCTCCTTGTGCCTATATTGAATATGCTTGCAACTTCTTTTGGGTCCTATATAATTCTTCCATTTCCTCCCTTGGTTCCTTTGGTCGTTTTTCCTCAAATCATACACTAGAAATATTTTACATTAATTGGTTAGAACCAACTAGGAGAATGGCCTTACTAAGTTTAGCAATAAGCTAAAGAACAACCATCTTTATTGATTCCTAAACAACTAAATTTGAGTCTCTCTGTCCAAACTAAACTTCAGTAATTCCAAATATGATGTCAGAAAAAACTGCATCAATTTGGTTGGACATTGGAATCCATCTCCCAAATAATCCTTTCAACCCCCAAGTCGTGAGCACAATCTAGACCAATCTTGCTAAGGTAAAAACTTATGTTAATTTAGTTGAGTATTTCTAATTAATACGAGTACTAGTTCATATTTGGTTTTGTTACTATTTAGTTCTTGAGGTTAGGCAAAATTCATAGGTCAAGAACTCTATTTTCAATAGGAAGTTAACATGAACCAAAAAGAAATAATAATAATAAAATTGATTCCTCCATACAATTCAGTTGTGTCTGATAATTGGTCAGTCAATTTGGGTCTTTTTTTTCTCTCTCTATTAGTTACCAATGAAAGTCTTGTTATGAATCCCCCCAAACCCCACAACCCAACAAAAAAAAGAGGAAAAAAAAGAAAAAGTTCGACAAAGCAATATATGTTCCAACTTCTTTTTCTTCTCTCTCTATCTCTCTTTTATGTTTTTCCCCTTTGTAAGTGGTATATGAATCTAATCCTTTTCTTAGTATTTCACTTCTTTGTATCTTTCATAAGGTTTTTGTGCACCTATTTGTGAAGCATGCAAAATGCTAGAGGATAATTCTAGATGAAACAGAAAGATGAAAATCCTTTTTTTCATAAGCCAACTTTTAGAATTAGGTGGGTGATTTCGTTATTTAAATATGGAATATTCTTTAGATGCCATTGGAGTTATCGACTTGGGAGAATGGAACTAGTTGGTTTTTTGGATCTTGATATCTATGGTTTTGTTTTGAGATTAGATTGTTGGAGTTGAGGAAAGAGAATTAGGGAAATAGAGAGAGGATCATTTGATGGTGTCAAAAGGAAAATTTCACAAATAAATTTGACATTGTAATTCTAGTTTTAGGAAGGGAAACGGAGTCAAAAGACACAATGAAAGAGCTAGAAGAAGAAGAAATGTGGTCATAAGAAACAGAAGAAGAAATAGGATAAGTACACTTACGTTTACCTTTGCTAAGAGTAATAGGAAGATCAATGCTAGGATCAGGAGGATCCAGAATGGTTGGAACTGGATCTAATGGCAATGAGTCTGGCGGGCATGAGTCGGTGGCCTCTAACCTTTGAGAATGAACATGAATAATTGGGGTTTAATGCAAAATGCAATTTTATGTCATATAACTTTGTAACATTTTTGAAAAGTATTCTTTAGCATTGTCACTATGTAATGTTCGTACCAAAAATTAAATTGTGTTCTTATTTTAGCACAAAAGGAACAAAAGATAGAAAATGATTCAAATCAACTTTTCATTAAAAATAACCAAGTAATTCAAGAATAATCATCGACAAAAGTAACAAAATATCGAACACCAGATTTGGAGGTAATAGAACAAGGATCCCAAACATCAGAATAAACTAATTCAAAAGGGACAGCCCGTTTATTGACTCAAGATAGAGAAGGTAACCAATGATGTTTAGCAAACTGACATGACTTACAATCTAAAGAAATTAAAGACTGAAATTGTGGAAATAACTTTTTCAAAATGGATAAGGAAGAATGGCTTGATCGACAATGCATCTCAAAAGGAGCACCAGCACAAGCAAGAGACAACGATACTTGTTCATCAAGTAGATAGAGACCATTAGATTCACATCCTCTACCAATAATTTGCTTCGTCATAAGATCCTGAAATACACAATGGTTAGGATAAATTTTTATGCAACAATTTAATACTCGAGTAATTTTGCTGACAGAGAGTAAATTAAAAGAAAATTTAGGTAGACGCTAAACAAAGGGTAAGGGAAGAAATGGAGTTCGATTTGCAAATCCAGTACCCGTAACAGAAGAATGAGAACCATCAGCTAAAGTCACGAGGGAAGATGTGGAATTAATCTCTAAAGAAGACAAAAGGCTAGGATTACCTGTCATGATCTGTACAAGCAAAATCAATGACCCATTTCAATGAGGAAGCTATGAGACATGAGTAGGTTTACCTGAATCAACAATGGCAGCAATGGAGGAATTGGCAGACTTTAAGGATGGCTAATACTCAGAAAACTTTGCAAATCCTTCTGTAGAAATTGTAACCAATTGCCTAGATGGTGAAGCTATGGTAGGGTCCAGAGTACCTGCATCTGCCTTTGGATGTGGCGGAGGTTTATTTGGAGTTTCCAATAATTGCACTCTGTATGATCGGGTTCATGATAATAATAGCAAACAATTTCATTTGGATCTCGATTAGTAGCTATAACATTATGAGCAATAGGTCCTCCTTTATTTGCAAAATTATAGTTGCTTCCCCTCTTTCCTTGCCTTCCATGACTTGCAAGAGCACTATTAGCAACAGGATGTGAAGAATGAGAGGTTGTCGTATGCAGTACACTAGTGAATGCTTCTTGCAAAGAAGAAATATAAGTACTAGAAAGAACTTGTGATTTAGCAGTGTCAAAACTCTGAAGGTAAACCAGCAAGAAAACTCATAATAGCTATTTGTTCGGGTTGAGCTTGTTGCACTTTGATATCAGTACTAAAGGGAAACAAGACATTAAATTCTTCATATATCCATTTGAAATCCATAAAATAGGTAATAAGAGGTCTATCTTGCTTTTCTGAGCGATAGAATGCTTTGCAAACATCATAAATTCTTGAAATATTGCCATTTCTAGAATATAAGAAGCCAAGATAGTCTATGAGTTCTTTAACAAATTCACAATGATTGATTAGACTGATTACTTCATTGTGAATAGAATTCTGTATTTGCAAGAATAACCGAGTGTCTTCCCTTAACCAGTTTTGTCTCGAATCATCAGTTGGAAGGTGATTGTCCTTAGCAATACTTCACAAATAAATCAAACTCCAATCAAAATAATTGGAGACATTAAGTTTGTTTTTTGTTATCTTAGTCATTACCGGAACAACATCCGTGATAACAGCCTTCGATTCGGTATTCCCCGGAGTCCCCATAATATTTAGAGGAAAGTACTTTCAAATTGAAAATACCTTTGGACCAAAAATTGATATAAACAAGAAATAATCACCGAGGAAAAAAAAGATACTCAAAAAGGAATAGAATCGCAGCAACTGACAACAACTCAAACTATGAAAATTACCCATGAAACATGTGCAACTAATTGGGTTGTACAAAAGAAACAAGCCAAACACGCCACTGTCACACAAGCTCAGCATTATAAAGCGTAAGTGTAAAATAGTTAAAAAAGGAACCTGAAATGCACCAGATAATAGTGCTGCGTAAGGGGAGGCAATGTTGGAGAAGAGAACCAGTGAGGAAAATACTGCTGGACGCGCCGGGAGTGTGAACCGGAGCAGAAAGAGAGAAGCGGCGCATGGAGGCCATTTGCTGGAATTCCGGCGATTGGATTTTGGGAACTCACCAATCAGCAGCTGGAGGATGTACTGGGGTGGGCGGTGAGACAAACAGATTACACTAGATGAATGTCCTAGGGTGGCAGTAGCTTCTCACTACGGAAGCTTTGACTGGGGAAAAAAAATTTAGGAACAAAGGTGTATGACAGGCTCTGATAGTGATACCATGTTACTAATTGAGAAAAAAAGATTGTTATATTGTATTTCATCAGTGAGAAAAGACCAAGTATATATATACTAGTTATTCCTAAACTATTTAGGAGTATATATCCTAAACTACTCAGGAAGAAAACTCTAGGATTATACTATATACAAATAGGAATATTGACTTTCCTTAACAGCAACTAATGTTTCTCATGCGTGTTTTTGTGCCTTTTGCTTTGCACCCCTACCTCAGTCTTCAAGCAGTAGTTTGTTGTATGGTCTTGCAATTTGTTTTCATAATAATAATTTGCAAATTGCAAATGCTGACCTAAATCTAGTTTCCTACTAATATTGTTAGATTTTGTTAGTTTGGTTGAATAGTGTTCTTATCTGTTGTATTGAATTATTATTTGTCTCAATTTTAATCTTTTTTCTGTGCATGACCTCTCTTTGGCATTCTCCTGTGTCTTTTGCTTTATGTGTAGAGTCCAATACCCCTTTATTTCCTATACCTTCAGCCTTTTAATTACTATGCTAATGGTTTATAACTAAATATAATTTTGGCTTTATTCTGTTGAAAATAACTTTTATATAGAATATCTTTTGAGGAATTAATTTTCTTAAAACAAATGACATTTTGTTTGTTTTGTTTGTTGATTTAGTAATGCTTAATTTCATCCAATCATTAGGCTTGTCACTGAATTTCTAATATAAGTTAATTTCTTACATGAAGGTCATTTGGTTTCATGAGCTTTAATAAAACCTATATTATTGTATTTTGATAGATATTCTGTTGTGGAATTTATAATGGCAAAGGAGTTAAGATATATCTATCAATAATTGCAAAACTTAATTAATAAAATTCTCTTGTTGGTATTATAAGTTCTTGTTTGAATTTCTACACAAATTTGGCAATAGTGACCTTAACAAAATCCAAATTGAACTTAATGTTCTTTTGACAAATTGAAATTATATGCTGAAAATGAAGTATAGGTCTAGTGAATGTGGTCAAATAAAGCGTTAGAAATCAGATGAAATTAAAATGAGGTGGTTTTGGTAAAATTTAAAATTAAGCGCTGAAAATTTTTGAGCTATTTAGGTACTGAATACTATAAGCAAATTTGAAATTTATGAAGTAGTTTAAGAATTTATTAAATCCAGTAACTAGCGTATTTTATGAAAAAATTGACTTCTCATTTTAAGAATATTTTAATTTAACTCAAAACTTTTAGGTTATTATTGTCTTTCTTATGCTTTGTTCTATTTATTAATATGTTAAATGATTTAAAAATTCCCCTTTTAAAAGTTCTTTTTCCACAAAAATTATTTTGAAATCATTTTTTCCAATTTATTCTGTCTTGCGTTGCTATTAATTTGATCAGAGCGGAAATTGGAAATAAATTATTCATATAGCTGAATACAAATAGTTTGCGACTAAGGCTTAGCTGTTGTCTTGTTGTTCAAACTTTCCGGTTATATGTACAATACACATTAATAAACAACTTAAATGCTTGGATCTACAAGGATTTTTATTTAAATGTATATGTATTCTTTTACTGTTGAATGGTATAGGAAATTAAAAAATTGAAGGGTAAATTGTGTTTGTCCATATGGTTGTAGATCCAAACTTTTTCAGTCTTATTATCGTAAATTTATTGAAATCCTTATGGTTACAAAATGCCCTAATGTATATTTCAACAAAGTTTCAATTCATTCCACGTGCAGCAAAATAATTTTCAAACTAACTTTTACTAATAAATTTCATCTGTGTAATTAATTTCATCCCTGGTCAATGGACTTATCTTTAAATTTCAGCAGTTATATAATTTCAATTTCTCTCAATTTTAGTATGTATTTTGATGTCGTCACTACTGGTAAAATTTTTACAGGGTTTGACCAAAATTTTTAACATACGAACGAGAGATTTTATTACTCTAGTTTTGCAATTAAAAATGATCTACATGTATATGAGTGCTACTGAAATTCCTAGGGAGTTATGATTGTGTATTGGTGATGCCATTATCTATTTCTTAAAGATCTATGAACATGCTTGTGTTTTGGTGTAAGAGGAGAAAAGTGACAATTTCCTGTAGCCTTAATAGCTCCTGAATATTTCAAAACTCTGTCCAAGCATACCACTTTTGATGACAACAAATAGCCCACGTTGACATAAATTAGTTGTAGAGAGGTGCTTGTTGACATATCATGCTGTTACTTTTGTGGTTCTATCTAACTCAAAAATGGCTTGTGTTTGAAGTGATATTTCAGGCGGACTACTTAATCTTGACTGTGTTTAAACTCTGTGCAGCTTTCAATTATCTTTTTCCCAATTTACTTTATCACAGTTTTCATATTTAATTGATGGAGAGATGCTTTGGGATTTGATGGTCGTGGGATGTGTAGGACTAGTATTCAGACATTTTTTTCCTCTTTTTGTTTGACCTAAGCTTTTCCATGCATATAAAATGAAAGAACCGTGAAAGTTTGTGGAACTGGTCATTGATATGGATGTTTTTCCATGTGAGAACAGCAAGTCAGTTCTTTGTTTGAGAAATACTATATTCAATCATAATAAATTATTTTTTCATTATTAAGAAGTTATTTTGAATAGTTAAACAATTGATTTATTTTGTTAGACAAGGGTCATTAATGTGATCAGGGGGTGAAATCAAGAGAGGTGGCCTAGAATTTTGTTTGCTCGTGTTTGTTCACCCATGCTAATTGGGCATTGGTCTTATGAACTGTAGAAATTAAACAAGGTTCAAGGGATTGATCTCTCCTACTCCCTAGGTGTTGCTGGAAACTGGGCAAGCCTAGTTGGGTTTTTGGACTGATGTAATTTTGGCTTTTAAGAAAAGAAAATAGCGGAAATGGTTATGGTAATTTGCAGAAATATTGATATTTATGTTTATCTATACATTATACCATGGTATTTTTGCACAAAAAAAAAAAAAAAAAATCATTCAAATGGCTAATAATGCAGATTGATTTTGGTTTTATGAACAGGCAGAAAGTGCCATTATTGCCCTGAATTGCAGTGGTATGGTCTTGGGAACTCAACCCATCAGGTGTGACATTTAAACTTCTAATATAGTTTGAATTTTGTCCCCAAAAATTTCAACTAAGCAATGCAATCATTATCTTGAATGATTCTAATATTTTTAGGGTAAGTCCATCAAAGACACCTGTGCGGCCACGAGTTACTCGCCCAACTTTGCATTAACTAATCACAACATTTCAGATCGCATATGGAAGTTGGTGATTCGGAGGAACTCCATTGAGTTGATGGGGTGACGAAACTTTCTTTTGTTTCAGTGTTTACAACTTTTCAATCACAATAGTAACTTTCTGTGACTGAAAACATATTGTAAAGCTGCTTCAAATTGAAGTTTTTACAAGACTGTCAGAGTCCGATTACTTGTTCCATCCCATATTTTGGGAATCCCATCTATTAACTTTGCTAATGGTAGTTTCAATTACCATTCCTGATTATGGTTGAAGGCATGCATAACTTGAGCATGTACTTGAGAAATACTCTTGGCTTATCTTCTTTATTGTGTAATTTGCAGCGAATATAGATCTTATCTTTTAGATAACATGAAAATTTGCAATTTGACCAGCTAAAGAAAAATAATGATTTAACCAAATGATAGGCTGAGAAACGGATAGGAGCAAAATGATCTGGGAGGAAGTGGTTCAAAAAGATTTAAGCATGTTATGTGTTTTTAAAAAATAATCAATTCCAGCAGAATGAAAGGAATTGATTCTATGCAGTTGAATAAAGACAAATTTATGATTTAACTTCAATATCTCATTAATTAATTTGTTTAGCATTAACTGCAAAATTTGTATTAATTATTGTTAAAATACTTTTAGGAATATAAATGAGAAAATTGTCAAAAAAAAAAAAAAAAAAAAAAAAAAAAAAAAAAAAAATCATTTCCAGCAGAATGAAAGGAATTGATTTCTAATGATGGCAGTTGAATTAAAGACGCAAATTTATGATTTAAACTTCATATCTATTAAATTAATTTGGTTTAAAGCATGTAACCTGGCAAAATTTGTATTAATTATTGTAAAATACTTTTAAGAATATAAATGAGAAAATTGTTCCAAAACAAAAAAGACACGAAGGAAAAAAAAAAAAAAGAGAGAGAGATACGCAACAGCACGCGACAGGTGAGGAGTTGGATAATAGCAAACACATGATACGAAAAAGCACATGGCAATACGAAGAGCACGTGATGAAAATAGAAGCAATATCGCGGTACCATGATATCATTAGCGCTTAATCGAGAAATTTGTAAAAATATGTCAAGAGAAATGAAGAAGATGGAAAAAAAAAAAAAAAAAAAAAAAAAAAAAAAAAAAACGAATGATTTAAACACACATAAAACATGATAGCTTAAATGAGAAATTACATATCTAGCTTAATGAGAAATTTTAATATGTCAGAGAAAAAGAAGATGGTTAGATGAGAAAAAAGAAATATTGATTTCCATAATATCTATAACACCCATTTTCATCTCTCCCACTATGTTCGTCACTCCATCTGTGTACCTTCTTTCTCTCTCCATTTCCTTTCCAATCCCACAACCAAGTTCACCAAATAATTTTGCTTCTTTTGTTTACAAAGAAAAATGTAAATCAATAACACATCTCAAAGAAATTCATGTTTAGGTTCTATGAGTATCACTGAAACACCAAATATAGAACTGAAACCAAAGCTTATCAATAACTCATTTTTTGCATAAAAACATATGATGTTTGTTTATGTCCGACCCATTTAAAGAAAGAAATAGTTGGACCCAAAAAATAATGAATATTTAGTCAAAAAAGGTCACTTTAAGCTTAAAAACTCACACTTATAAATATTATATAAACTGCAAATATAGAAATTGTACAAATTGCATAACTGTTATAGGACAATAGATATTTTTTAATATTCGCTTTTCTCAGAGTGCATTTCTCAAAGTCCCAAGGGGTGACGCTGTAGTAAATAACATGAAATTCAAGATTTACAAATCTTTCCTTTTTCTTTTTTCACTTCCAATTTCTCTAACTTCTCTCTTATTCCTTTTATCTAGTTCTTTTCCCCTCTTTTTTTTTTTTGTCACTTTCTCTATTTTTTCCCTCTTTCAAATTGTAAGCCTATGGAAAATTGATTTATGTCCGTCCAAAGGCATTCTCATAGACACAAGCATAGCGGATCTTAACTAATTTCAGACTGAATAATTTTTCTAGCATGGTCGGTAGGATCAATTAGGTTTTGTTAAGATATTAAAATACTACCTAAACCAACTGATAAATCGATTGCGAAGGATAAGGACAAGGTCTTTGCGACATATGCCCTTGTGACTCGGGGAATTACCTTGAGGAATCAAGCGGATGACTCTTTGCCTAGTGCGAGCGAGTCGATCACATTGGCTAGAGGTGAAAACAGGGGTTTAGATCATATAATGGACTGCTCTCGAGGTCACCAGCCTATTATGCAACCTACATTGTCATATGGTTGATCTCACATGCATTCAACGACTAATGTTCGAGGAAAACCGTTCTATTTTCGACCAATGTATCTAACAGATGACTTCACTACTTGATACGGTTCAACCATCACTCAAGCATGGAGCTCAATGGAGCAAGGAGAACAACATGGGAGATCCATTAGTGTTTCCAAGTGGGCCAATTACAAGAAGTCAAGCAAAGAGATATGGGGCAGCCATATCCTTATAGAAGTCAAGCAAAAAAGAGATATGGGGCTGCCATATCCTTAATATGTTCAAGCCCAAATTACACAGAGCTTCATGATGTGGCATTAACAAGTGTTGGTGTGGAAACTTTGAAAAGGCACACCTAGGCTTCTAACAATGTTGGAGAGCAATGTGCTGTTGGTGTGAGCCACCCTAACCATGCTAATATGTTAAAGGGATGTGGGCTTGGATGTGTTCTTAATCCTTGTTGCTTGTTTTGGTCTAATTAATTGTAAGGGATAATTTGGGCTCACATGTGTTTATTTATAGTTTTGTTTTGGGTTGGTTTTTATGATGCATTGCAATCTGCCCAATATCAAGCTTGTTTGTTTTTTGGGCTGGAAATGACTTTTTAAATTTTTGTGTTTTTAGAGTTAAGCCCATCGTGTTTTGGCCCCTAGGGCCAGGCCTAGTTAGATGCTCTTCTTTAGGGTTATGGTTTGGTTTAAGGCATATAATAGCCCTCCTTGAAGTGTACAAACGGGGATTTTTGGCCATAATTTGATCCAAAGGCAGAAATTGTTCATCTCTTGCATGTTCTTCTTTAATTAGAAGTGATTGTGAAGAATTTGCTATCCTCTAATTCATCAGAATTAGGTAACTTATCAATTATTTGTGTTGCTATGTTCTCTTCTTATGGTGTTAACCCGTTTCATTATAAACTGGGTGGCCATAGAGCGTTTTAATAACTCGATTATTGGTGTTTTCCGGTTTCATTATAAACGTGGGGTGCCATAAAGAGGCGAACTTTATATCTCAAAATTTCTTTGATTTGATCCGTATCATTTGGTATCAGAGCCAAAATCAAAAGTTTTGGGGTAAGTTCTGTTATCTTTATTAGGATTTGAGTTCTGTTGTTGATTCCATTGTTGTTTAATCTTCCGTGTTTTCTTTTCATTCTGAGAATCTCCACATTAATCTCTTTAGATCTTGTTGGACTCTAGACCAATTATCTCTCTTTAGATCTTGTTGATCTACGACAAATTTCCTCTTTAGATCTTGTTGGATTTAAGATAATTTTCTCTTTAAATCTTCTTGTAATCTATTTTCCTCTCTTTTTCGTCTTTGTATCTTCTATTGTTTGCAAAAATCATTTTTCTAGTTACCCACTTTTGACTAATTCAAGATCTATCTTTGATTATTCTTGTTCGTTTTGCTTGTTTCTTGAAAAAAAAAAAAAAGTCCAGAACCATTTGTCAAGGCTTAAGAATCTTATTATTAGATTTCTTACAACACAAGAAAAAAAAGGTCATTATTCAAAGAAAAGATAAGTAGAAATTGTTTAAGCGTCATTACCCCTACTTAAAGTTGAATTGGTAAGAACAAAATTGTTGGAAAACAATCTTACATCTAAGTCAATATCTACCTAGATTGAAATTGAAACGACAATTGCTGGAAAAACAAACATAAAGAGCATTTTGACTTGATTTGGGAATTTATTGATAGTCTATAACCTTAACATTCAATTGAAGGATATCATAATTTTGAACTTGATTTGGGATCTTATCTTGGAGAAAACACAAAAGTCATCTGTTGGACAACTATATAATTAAGTCATTACCTACCCTAAAATTGAAATGGGAGACCGCAACCATCCAGCTTATACCTTGTTAAGGCCTTACCCTACCTAAATTGGGGTCACCATTGTGGGTTAAGTGAGGTACAAGTCAAGCACGCTCAGCTCCACAGGTAAGCTTGCTACACGGAATCAGAAAGCCAGCATCCGTGCTACAGTTAACCCCTCTTTAAAAAAAATTTTTTTTTTTTTGGTTTTCTTTGTTATGCTTGCCAGTTGTTTGGGTAGAAGTAAATTAGGTCCATATTTGTTTGCCTTGTAGTGACTAAAAATTCATACATTATATCCCAGAATTTGTCTTTTAAATACTTAGTTTGTTTATTCTTATTTTTTGAGCTTTCTTTGGCCTCCTATTACATTATTAGGGTGTATTTTTGTTTTGTTACACTACAACTCTCAATTAATATAATCAAGTAGTACAAAGTCATCTTTTCCTTTGTACTAGCCAATCCATTATCGTTTTGAGTCTTCTTTAGAGTTTTGTGCTTACCTTTTAATTGGTTAAGATTTATTTCTTTGATTCTTCTAAAACGTGCTTTCCGATTTTGGGGGGGTTTTTTTTTTTTTTGGTTAATGTACTACCGATTCGCGAAGTACAATTGGAAGGAAATTGCAAGGAAAGTGGATTGAGTGAACGTGTAAACATCGTGAAGGGAAGTGCTTTAATCAGCTACCTAATTCAACAATCTAATATGTTTTTGGTGATTTCTTTCTATTTGAACACGTAACGCATATGAGTGTATGGCAAAAACACCACGTTATACACGAAATTTCACAATTGGTTTGGAGATAATAGTGGGAGGGAGAGGTAAATAGGAGGATTTTTCCCCGCATTGAAACTTTGTAATGGAGTTCATATCCTTCCTAGGCACCGCGTATCTAGGTTTTAGTTTCGAAAAAAACTTTCAATACAGAGTAAAATCTCCTATCTCAGATAGTTGACAGACAGGTCTAGAGGAGTTGCAGGAGGGTTAAGAAAAAAAAGCTGCCACTAAACCGCTCTATATGACAAACAGACGAGACGTTCGTTCCCTACATATGTAACACCGTACGACACGCAATACAACTAGGATGTCCACACACAAAGACACATGCATCATTCAAA
>NW_023591374.1:658928-718834 GCF_014843425.1 Jatropha curcas | reverse complement strand
ACAAGTCCGATCAAGCTCTTTCTATCCATGTGGGAGAGGTAAGCAAGATCTTTGATTGATGTGCCTGAATCAGGTTGATCAATGGTAGCTGCTTGGAGCTTTCTCTATACCTTAATTGAACTGCCCTGCTTGAATGTGAAATATAAAAAAAAAGAAGAGGAAAAATCACCCGGTAAGTAAGAAAGCAGAAAATAAAACTCACTTGAGAGATGGGAACCCCTAATCTTAATAGAATGTGGCCAAGCCAGGAAAGTCATCAGCTCTTTGAAAGATAACTGAATGCGCTTAGTCCCTTGGGGATTGGTCTGCACTCAGGGACTCTTTTTAGCACTTTTGAGGAAGTGAAGACGAATAGTCGACTTTGCCTGCTTGACGGCTTGACTGCTTTACGGATAAGGAATTCCCGGAAATCCTTCTTGAAATTGTCGGGAGGGAAGCGGATGGGGGCCGGCGATGCGCCCCGGTCGGATGTGGAAATCCCGGAAATTCGCTTCTTTGAAGAGCGGCGTCGCAATCCAGCAAGAATCGAACCTAACGAAATTTCGCCCCTTATCCTTTTTAGGTTGGTATAAGGTATGGGCGCCTTTCAACCAGTTTCAAGGCCATGGACGGCAAAGGCAGACTCAGCCGACAGCTAACTAAGGTTTATGTATCTCCTTCTCGAGTCTATCTATTTCTTGCCGATTAAAGGCAGATCTCGAGAAAAGACTGGAATAGGAAGGCACGGTTGTTCCAGAAACAAACACACGATTACGGTGTTTGAGAAGAGTGAGGAGTGTTTAGCCAAAGGGTTTAGACAAGATTTTCGGAATGGGCATAGGGAACATTTCTGTATTAGATCGCTACCATGATCGGCTTAATGCTCCCAGGGTTGATGCGATGTATTCCACCAGTTGACTGGAAGACTTTGATTATTGGTTTATATCGCATCGGTTTCCACGCACGTGGACATTGACATATAATGAATGTGCCGGTTACCGACAGGACAGGCTTTTGAAAACGCAGCTTTGGCACCCAACAGCAGAGTAAAAATTAATGGAACGAGCGGATGAATACAGAGGTTAACCACGAGCATCCCACAACCCAAAAGGTTTCCCCACATAGGCTCTCCTCCCCCGCATAACACCACCCACGTAACTTCAGACAAGCCGTAAATAACCAACGCTAAAAAAAGCACCCCATTTCTGTTACCGGGTTCCGGATAGAGCGAAGCAACAAAACAGGGAGATGTTTTGTAATAGGATAATAAGTGAAAGTGTTACCTGCGTAGCGGATAGTAAACAAGAATACTCATCCGAGCCGCCACTAGGAACATGTTACATACGGAAATACGAGAATGTCCACCTTTGTTGAAGATCTAGTGGTTGCTACCCGAAGACCTTAAAATGCCAATAGCCAGTCGCTATTAAGATAACAACCGAGATTCCCAATGATTAATTTGCGTCATAGCATCTCTTGGGTTCTGTTCTGACATTCAAAATAAGAAGGAGCGTTGTTAATACACGAACACGGACGACCGCCTGCGGTGCTGTGAGACTATTCCCTCTGAGGTCCTCAGCTAAGCTTGGTAACAAGAAAGACACTGGATCTATCTTTCAATACGCAATCAAAAAGGATTTCCACACTCCAACGAAGAACTTCCCCCTGCTTTGTTTTTCGCTCCGCTCCGTGCCGTCGCACTCCCTTGCTCGCGCGAGATAGCGCATACCCGCAAAACAAATCAAGGGTTTTGGGAAAAAAAAAGTAGAATTCCTTTTCCCGGTTTTTTTGTGACCAAGAGACCCATCTCGAATACGGATGGCGCCGCATAGGGTACCTCCCTCGACGTTCTGCTGGTGGCTGCCCACGCCCTCCACACTTAAATGCGCGCCAAGCTCTGTCTTCCTACTTCTTTTTTAACGGCACTCCCGCCGAACTGCTGGTTTGTTCCGGTTCCAAGCTAGTACTCTAAGCACTCATCATTCAATTCAAACTTTTGGCAATTGTTGTCTCTCGCTTTGGCCATCGTCCCTGTTTTGGCGCTGAGTTTTTGTTCTGGGTCAGGGGGAAGTCACTTCGTCGCCACATTATCCGTTCTTTGACCACGTAATCGTGACCCGCGCTCCACCGTTCTCAAGTAGTGCCACTCTGCTTTCGATTCTCGCTGTCTCTACTGGATCCACGCCTCCTTCAGTGCGGTTCTCACTTGGAGCCTTTCGGCTACGACTCAACTAGCTACTGCGGTTACCTTATTGTACTCATGCTTGCGGTACTGCTGGACCCCATGCGGGTTAAATGCGCCCGCCCCTCCAGCAGCATCCTGCTTCCTCCCGGGCTTTTTCCTAGCTACCTTAGCAATCTAGACTGAGGAACAAGCTCACACCGCCGCTAATCAGGTCTGGGCTTTTTGTGCGAAAGGAACTGTCCTTTCCAACCTCTTCGGACACTGGCTCGGCATCCCACCTCACAACCATGAACTAATCGGCGAAATTCACTTACGAACTTTAGCACCAGTGGAAATCCAACTGCCATTCCGAGAACTTCTCTTTTTTATACCTCCTGAATTCCTTATGAAAACTCAAGTTCCACCCCAACCAGCTCCTTACTCTGAACGGGTAAGAACCGATTCCTAGAGATGTCTAGAGGTGATATCCGACCACCCAACTCTAAAAACTACATTAATGCTAATTGTTGTCCCACTCCTGGTATTCTGTACTTTCGGAGCCTCGGGATTCTAAAGGATAGTGTCCCAGGCATTTGGCTTTCACTCATTCGTAACTTTCCGGCAGCTTCTCCAGCTTTGCAGAGATGGACCTTGGATCAGCCTTCGATTTTCTTTCCTGGAGGTTAAAAAAGAAAACTGTTCCCCTGCATCAAGACTTTGAAGGAACTGACTGACCCCTTACCCGCGACTTTTCACCCGATTTCGGAAAGCAGCGGGCAAGCAAGCCCTTTACCCTTTACACTGCAGCAAGCCCACGGAGGCATGAACTTGCATTGCGAGAACCTGGAAACTGAAGGGGCTACTTGAATGCCAAAGCCGGCCTTGCAATGAATGCCGACCGCTGACAGGAAACTACGGACGGTGGCGGCACAAGGGACGTAAAACGGTTGATGACGATTTTTGTAAGTACTACAAGATCCCTCTGCTTTGAAACCTAACGAACCTTTACTCTTTACCACTAACTGCCCACCAAGTACACCGAGCTAACTTCCTTGATTACCGAAGGGCTTACTACATGGACCAGACGGAGACAGAAGCCTCCTACTATTAGAAAGTAGGACTAACTTAGGTGAGGAGGAATCCTGTTATTAGAGCGGGCCTGCTCCACTATATATAGCTAGCAAGGAGAAGTTGGAATGAGAATTTTCTTTTAGAAGACCTGAGGTGGGGACCATGAAAGAGGGAGTTCAAAAACTGCGTTATTAAGGGATGCTTCCAGAGCCGAAGGGTGGATTAAGGCCTCGTACTGAATACTAGGAAAAAAGGGGTCGACGTGCGTATGCGCTCCCTACGAAGTAGGCTGGAAAAAGGACTCTCCGTAAGGAAGACTCCGCCATTCGTATTAATCCAGATCAAAAACATTAGAACTCTCTCTATCTCGGAAAGACGCTTGGTCTTTCAAGCCTTACCCCCCTAACTCCTAACGCTAGGTTCCCCGTCTTAGCTGCCTCCCGCGTCCATACCGCTGTTTTTTTCCCTGATTTAGTACTGTAGGCGCCACTGTTGGCCAACTAGAATATTCCTATTCCTATACGGACCCCGCAAGAATTGCTATGTTAATCCCATTTTTTCTTGACTGTACCTGGTTTCCTCATACACGTGTTGGTAATATTTCCCGCACAAAGACAATGGAATTCAAAAATCTCGAATCGCAAAATGGCAAGTGCTCATCAATTTCTGCCAAATTCCCATGTTTTGTAAGCTCAATCAATCTATAGAACCCGATCTATTCCGTAGCATTTGATTGGGAAAAAACCTCTCCTCTCTATATGCGCATACTCCGGACATCTTTCTATTCTTCTTTTCTTACTAAATACTATCTGGCTAGAAACTGCTAAGGTTCTTATTATATGTTAATTGTTCTTAGCAAGCTTTCCCGCGCTTACTCTGATGACAAAGGAAGACCTACTTCATCACTTATGCTTTTCAAAGAAATCTTCTAGAAAAAATTCTTTTCTATTTCTACTTTCTTTGTACACCGTAGCACTGCCCCGCCTGCTCTGTTTGGGCTTACCAACCGGTATTCCTGCGCCGTACTTC
The DNA here is from genome assembly GCF_014843425.1 of Jatropha curcas. The sequence goes on along the minus strand of NW_023591374.1, from coordinate 714,591 downwards.
CACTGCCTCTACTCATAGATTAAAGGTAACGAGAAATCGTTTTCTTTCGTCGGTCTTTTAGCTGCCAGCCCTTGAGTCCTTTAGTCAGACAGTGTTAGCAAGGCTTCGGTCGCATTGAAAAAGGAAATCTGATTTCGATATTTCCGAGATTTAGTAAATAGTTTCGAACACTCACAATACTAATCCCTTCATGCCTTTCTCTCTCAGCTACCCAAAGAAGAACTCAGGTTTATCCTCTCTCACGATCCAGGACCCTGAACCCGGTAACATATATTATATAAACATTTTCCTGTCGACTTTTAATCACTCTGTAACCCGTGCGGCTAAAGATGATTTTGCCTATTGATGCTACCTGTGGTACTTGGTCCCTACCGATATGCCTTTCGCCTATGTCCTCAACCAACCTTTTAACCAGCCCAAGTATTCGGAAGGTGATAGGCTGGATAAACTGCTTGTTCCATTTTCCAAAACGTCTCCGGTTTTCTTTTGGAGTAAGATGGAAAAAATTCCCCTACTACGGATCCCATACTACCCCCATAAACTGAAAATCCATAACCCCAATTGCTACGGGAATACCGTTTAGTTGACCTGTGCCTGTTTGAATAGCCTCAGTTAATCCTGTCTTTTTTTTTTTTAATAAGAATCAATGCGATCTTTATAAGGTTCCTCCAATTATCTATGTAATGACGGTCTTTGTTGGCTGTTGTTCCGGTCGAGCACTCTCTTTTCTTTGCTTTGTCCAATATGTTCCCGGGAGTACCCTAAAAAAGCAACCTTTCCTCTCCCCAGCCATATTGGGTTAAGAAGATGCGAAAGCGCCTCTCTCTCTATAAGAACGGTGCTGGCCAAGTCAAACTAAGCAGAAGTTGAAGGCAAATCTGTCTTGGCCTGCAGCCTATGATGATGAATGCCCAGCCTTGATCTTATTATACTGCTCGCCACAACTAAGATTTAGGAGTGATGCATGTCAGTTAAAAGACCCGAAGCCTTAACAATCAACATAAATCTAGGGAGCAAAGAGCATCCGGCTTCACGAGCAATAAGCAGGTTAGGAGCACAAATCGAATATCTTTAGCATACAAGTATACAATTGCATCCGATAGCCTAAATGCCTCTTCTATGTGAGGTGGGGTGTACGTAAGAGCGGAACCTAGATAGAACGCGGAGCGCCGGTGGCGAAACTGTGTCTGAGGTTACGCCTGAAGCTGCACTTATTGAGTTTGTGCCACTTGCTGGTTGGGCATCAATTCTAAACACTAATATAATTAGATCCGCTCTTCATAGACAAACTTGGGATTTGCGATCCCAGGTAAGATCGGTTCATATCCTTGTTTAACAACCACACATTGTCTAACCAAATCCAATCCTCTCTCGATATGTTCCTCAAAAAATCTGATTCGTGCGGATTATTCCCCCAACTAACAAAGAGATCTTGGCTGATGCGATGTATTCCACCAGTTGACTGAAGACTTGATTATTGGTATATCGATCGGTCCAGCACGGATTGAAATAGAAGCTGGTTTGACAGGAAGGTTTTGAAAACAGTCTAGGCTAATGAAGCGTGGGGATCATATTGGAGTTGGGACCCAAAGGAAACTTGGGCATTTATTACATGAACCATATTTGCGATTTATTTTCATACTCGAACAAATAAAAATTTTGAGTGTTTAAATTCTATTATAAGGGAGAAATAAGAAAGACGATGGATGCTAAATCGTGTGAATGCCCTACTTAGATCTCACTTTCTCTATGTTGGGGTCTTATGCTCTGAAGGGGCGAAAGTGATCCCATTCGTCCACTCTCCGCCGGGAATCCGAGTTCTCTTCTATTGGCTCTGTTTCACATACTTACACGAAAGCACTCTAGTTTCGTCCTCGGTAGAGCATTACCTTGTCTTTATAGACTTCTTTTTATTTTTAAAAGTCTTAATTTGCTAACACATTTATCGTGTGACAATGAAGGTACCATCATTTTGGAGATTCCATGGAACTCAAATTCTTTTTGTTGACAATAGAAATAAAACTTAATTATTCAATTGTTAATTATGATTTTTTTTTATATATATAATATTTGTAATGTTCATGTGATTACTTTGGAGATTGCTTAGAACTTGAAAGATATTGAGAGCTTCTTTTTATAATGAATAAAAATAAAACATCATTATTGATCATTGCTTTTTAATGTACATCCTAGTATGGTATGATTCTTTTTTTTTTTTTTTTTTTTTTTTTTGAAGCATATCGGGCCATCCTTCAAGCTTTGGGCGGATATAGGGGGGGATTGGACGGATCCCTTTGTCACACACAAAGAACAAGATGAATGATCTTAACAGCCTTAATGCTTCCACCCCGGACTTAGTTAAGATTCAGCGATCAAAGAAGCAGAAACAGCCGTAGTCAGTTTTGAAGACCGTTGAAAGACAACCTTATCCATGCGGTTATGCACTCTTCGAATAGGAATCCATTTTCTGAAAGAATTAATTTCAAATATTAATTTCAAATAAGCCGTATCTTGCTCAGACCAATAAATAGAACTGAGGTTATAGTTAAAGCCGCTCATATATTCTGCTATTCTCTACGAGAATTCTGATTTATTGGCAAAGAGGCGAAATAAATTCATCATCCCATTCCAATCAATTCAAGAATGAGAGAAAGAACGCTAAGATTACGCATTGAAATTCTGGTAGTAGATCCATAATCAAAAAAGTGTTTGTGATTGTTCCAAAAGAAATGAAACAAAAGATAGGGTAGAGCTAGGACAGTTATTGTATGAGGTCTACCCAATGCTAGATGCAGATGGCACTTAAACACTCGATCAGCTTCAAAGCCAGGGAAGGTTAGAAGGTTAGGTTCTCCTTCTTCTTTCTTATTATTTGTACTCAAAAGTGATTCTACAAGCGGTTCAGTACTAACGAAGAAATTTCGAACAAAAGGATCAAAACTCGCTGATATAAGGTCCACCAAAGGGCTATTATGGTAGATAAAGAAAGATAGCTTGGTTCAACTAACATGCAGGCAAGCCAAGTAAATGATTGATAGCTGAATCAGTGGACTGCTCGGCTCCTGCTTGAAAGCAAGTGTTGGATTCAAGGCTGGTGTTAAAGATTATAAATTGACTTATTATACTCCTTTGTATCAAACCAAAGGCGCTTATAACGTAGTAAGCATTTCTCAAGGATTGAAATCGGTACATCTCATCATTCGACTCGGTAATCCCTTTTGCTAGTCTACCTATGACCCATCATTCAGTTTGTGATTCAAGTCTACTTCTTAATACTCTTTTCGTTCACTTTTTCTAACATTTCTAGTACCAACTAATTCATTCGGGCGAGACATCGTAAGATGTCATGGTTCAGCTGTAACCTACCATTGGAATATCCGAAATGTGAACCCTGAATTGGTCCCATTCGGATATTTCTGGGCGTGTTACGACAAGATTGGAAAACTCGGGTTGCTTGGGTTATCGGCCACCTATCCTCACGGAAGGTGGTACTAATACTCTATCATCCCACGAGTGTAGCCAAGTCTGGACATCCAAGTGTTCAGAGGGACGGAAGTAAAAAATGGGAGTTAGTACTCGATTTCGTTGATACCATCTAACAAACCCAATTCAATTGTTTAATTAATTTTCAACTTCAATGAGTGAATTTTCAAGTTCAACTAACTTATTTTTAAAATATAAATATCAAGTGGATGAATAAGAATAAAAAGAATCCAATTTTGATTTTCGCATTTTTTTTTTTGAACAAAACATCAATCTATGTTTGAGTTCAAATTGGAATTTTCATTCAATTGAGGAGTAAGTCTTTTTTTTTTTTTTTTTTTTAGAGGACAACTTCTTGATGTAGTTGCTTTTTTCGATCGAGCATTGCATGTGCCTGGGTTCTTTCTTTGAGCTGAAGAGATACTTCTTTTTATTATGATTGATTGCTAGCAGTTAATCAGAAGAAGAAACGGAATAAACAAGAGGAGAATCCATTGCGACTCAGCTCGATGTGATAAGCTCCCTCGCAGCTTTATAACTCGAAAGGTAAGATCGAGTGACTCTCGGCGGTTGAACCAAAATTTCTTCAGATTGGTCTTTCGTTGCGCTTTCGATCTTTTTAGATTATACAAGCAGGGACCTATGTCCTTACTTTACTGAAAGCTTGATTAAGGAAGTTCTCTGACTGATTCACGTTCTAGAAAACATACGTTTCCCAACTTGCACGACGGTGTTTAAAGCAATGTATAGCTTATGCCTCCTTCTCTTATGAAATTCGCAGTTGAATTTTGGGAAATACAGCAGTTCTTTCATATTACGATACCACTCGCCAATGGTAAGCCTAACTCTTCCTGATACGAGTAAGGAAAACGAATAAAGAAGAAGAAGGAAGAGAGGTCTGCTTTGGGACATAAACTCTATCACCTAAAGCCCATAGGTTTCAATCTTTCTATACTACCGATCTCTCTTTTCTCTTATTATTTTTTCTTTTGATTTGTGAATTTACGACTATTCTCATTACCTGAATGAATTAAGAAAGGAAGGAAAAAAAAAAAGATAGGCTATCTCATCTATAACTGAGTATTGATGCTAAGCTTGTTCTATAGATGCCAGATGCTCCTTACAGCCTATTCTTGGCAAGACGACGGTGCGGACAATAATTTGCCTAAATCAGTTCTTATCCCCTCTCTCACAACCCTAGTCCTTGCTCGTCGGTCATGGGAAAAGCCCCGCTTGTCAGGTATTTACCTACTGCACTCGGGTCAGTGCCACTCTTTTCCTTTTGTGCCCTGCTTTCTCTTCCGTATTGCTTTGTGTTTGTCCCACGGTAGAAGGGGGTGTAAAATGTCCTAAATATCTGTACCCTAGCCTCTATGGCAAAGCACTTTTTTCTTGACATCAGATTCTTCTTCCTGGTGGGAAGTTATCCGATCTATCCCTAATGAAAGCAAAAGAAGTTGCTGACCTAACGAGCATATCAGAGCCCTGCATCCTCCACTCGACTCAAACGCACGTATACGTAAAACTCGCTTAGGAACGAAGCGAAGATGCTACAGGATGCTCATGTTCTTTACGAACCAGCTTGATGCTCTTCTACTGCTCCTCCTCTTAGGGCTAATTAAGGGGCGAGATACTACTTCGTTCGCGGTTTTCCGAGAAGATGGTGGGAAGAAGCGAAGCTTTGACAACTACCTTTCCCAGTATCGGAAGGCCCTTAGTGACTACATTATTTTGCAGCAGATTTTCTTCAACAAAAGAGTTACCTATTTCCAAAAGATCTTACGCAGCAAGAACCATGCTGCCCAGAATCCGTTCGAAGCTCATAACGTACTTTAGGCATTCCAGGAAATCAGCATAGCATGGAATCACCCGGTAACCTGATTTCCCGCAAGGCATCCTCACAACGGATCTCGCTTTAGTTAAGCGTTCAATTTAGAACGGAATTGTATAAAATAAGGGCAGCCGGAGTGGCATTTCGGTTGTTATGATAGACTCAGATTCATTAAGATTTCCAAAGTGCTGTACGCACTAGGCTAAGCGCGCTACCCGTTTCGAACTCCATATAAAACCTTTAATCCTCCAGCGAAATCAAATACATTAGCGAATTCAGTCTTAACAAGGCGGTTCGAGTGTTTCCAGTTGACGCTTGTTCACCTGCATTTAGTCTACTTAGTCTCAGATATTAGTTCTACAGAGCCATATGATATAGTGAATTAGTTTCAAATGGAGAGTGGACTCTGCTCTAGTACTTCGGCCTAGACGTTCCAATATTTGCTGTTATCAGCACAACGCAAGTCCCCGACACGAAGAACGCCATCAGTAAGGCGATGTATTCGGGCCGGTAGGTGGGGATTTCAAGTTGGTTGCAGCTGGTTTTTTGCAGCCCTTACCTCTATAGCTCCTCCGTAAAGCAGTTTTCTGGTCCCTTGATTATAGCGTTTTTTCAGGGTGATCATACCGGCCTTCATCGGTGGAGGATAAGGCTTAAATCAGCTCTCTTTGATTACAGGACAAAATATAGCTATCTTCTTTCCAATGCGCTATTATCTTATTGACATTGAAGGTCCTGCCCGCATTTGACTTCACTTTTTTAATGGAGGGGTAAATTATGACTTGCGCACTGGGGGTGGGACCTTGCAGATAAATCCTCGGCGCAGTCACTTTACTCATGAGATCCAGCCGCCTTGCCTCCCGTACTCACCTCAAACACTGCCTTTCTCTTTCTTTAGACTGGATTTTTTTTTTTAGACTTGGATCTAGGGGCCCAGCCCTATATCCCTGCTTGAAGAGATGGTCATCTGTGCTCCACAGCTACTGGCGTCATCACCCTGCAAAGAGGGGGAAGCAACCAAGATGTATGTCGTCCAAATCAACCTCAGACTCTTTCTTCCCGACCTATTTGACTCTCTGGCCGCAATTATTTAGGTGGTATCCCAAGATTGAAGAGATCGAATTACTCCCCGGAACACACGAAAGACAAATATAATGGATAAATTGAATTTTTTTTTTTTTTGGGTCATAGTTTTTAGTGAAGTTTAAAAAAAAAAGTCTTAAATGAATCAATTTATAAACCAATTGAATCATTTCGATGTTGCACTCTATTCGATTCGATTAGATTTTCATTGTGAAAATTCAAATTGTTTACTTCGATTTGCACTTATTCAATTTACTATTCATTTCCTCCTTTCACCAGCTTTTGCATGCAGAGGAGGAAGAATACTATTTTTATACTCTATTTAATGTTAGAACTGTCAATTATCGTATAAAAAGGATAAAGTATTATTTAATCCTTGAATTTTAACCTTAATTACTATTCAATCACTATATTTTATCTAAATAACTTTTCAATCTATGAAACTGTTTAGTCTTAAAAAGTAACATCTTTACCATTAATTTTTAAGGGGAAAAAAAAAATAAAAATGCCTTTTAATTTTTAAGCAAAGATGAAAATCTCCTTCTAACCTTCTTTTTACGTTTTTCCTTTTACCTTTATTCAAAATTAAAATTCTTCATTCTTCTCAGAAAAAAAAAAAATTCCTTCACTTATTTTCTTATTTCCTGACCTTTTTAAGTCTTTATCTATACCATTTTAATCATTGTAGACCTTAATTAACTTTAATAAATCCTCATGGTAAATTAAATGAAATATGAACCATAAACGAGTTAAAAATTTTATTTGGTGGAGCACACATGTTAAATATAAATTTACAAATAAATATTTTATTGCAAATTATTTTTTATTTTCAAAATGTGTCGATTAAGTATATTTTATAGATGAGTTTATAAAATTTAGTAAATTTCAATCTTTTTTGAAAATATTTATTTCCATTTAAAACATGGTCTTTATTAACCTAATTCAATTCTTTTAAATATCGCTCCTCTTTTAACTTGACCTAATTAAGTTTGCAGAAATAAAAGAATTATAAAAATAAAATAGTCCACATAATTTTTAATTGAAATTAATGAAATCATTTAGGGTTTGAAAGGTAATGTTTCAACCAATAGGGGCGATTTTGTAATTTATCCAATACTTTTTAAGAATTTTCTTTTATACTTAATTAATACTTTAAAAAAAATATTATTAGTACATAATAAGCTCCTTCCTAGAACTTTCCAATACATCATCATGGGACAATGATAATACACATTTTTTGAAAAGGGTTAATTGGCATTTAAATCTAAGGATGGAGTGTCTTTGTGTCTTGATGTACATTTGCATGTCACAAATTGTAATTTGGATTGGTTGTGTACTGAAATGGAAATGTATTGCCATAGAAAAAGAGTTTACATGGAAAATTGATTTTTGTTGTATATATATTTTTCAAGGTGTTATATCAATTGGTACATAGTCATACTCATTAATACCTTTATAACAATTGAAGTAAAATTGTTATTAGTAAACTAGATTAGAGTTGGTTCCAATTTTTTAAAAAATTGAAATCAAATTAAAAGGATTTTGTATCGATTTGAATTTCGTGAACCGAAATTCAGGAGTTTACTAAATATCCCTGATTATTAGGCAATAAACTTGCTTCTATAGCTAAAAAGTCTTAAATGTGGGCTCCAAAAGGTTGACAATATATTAACTCAACCAAATAAAAAATTATAAAAAAAAAAGAACAAGAGTCGTGTTGATTGAATTCCATTTTTATAGTCATAATATAATCATAATTTTCCGGTCCGTTGTTAGAGCCAATGTTTAGTTGCCCATCAACAACTTGCATCAATTGGGCCCTTCTTTAGTTGTTTGCCATCCGATGGGCCGGCCCAATGTGAAACAGAAGAGTGTTATTATTATTATTAGGGTAATTTATTATTTAGTCCCTCAGGTTTTACAAAATTAACCAACTAATCCAAGATTTTGCCAAAATATCTAGCTAGTCCCTCAGGTTTATTACATATATAATCTTAAGCTTAAAGGCTAGTCCTTATTCTTTCAACCATTCCCCTAGCCGTTTTAAATAATTAGGCCTCTTCTTCCTACGGTTTTGCCTAAGATACAAAGAGGGCCTTGAGAGGGTTTTCTTTCATCTTTATGCCTTACCCTGAACCTTCCCTCGCAGCGATAGAGAATGGAGTATGGCCTCTCAGGATTTCGTCTATCCGGCATCCATTATCATACTGAGGGAGGCGCTACCTTCAACTAAGGAGAGAGTTGGTTGCCGGCTTCCTTCTTCTTATCCTTGCAGGAAGCACGTAAGGAGCTCTCTCCAAATATGACCCACGGCTCGGTTAGTACATAACAAAATTAATAGTAGGTTTACTCTCGGTTTGGGACATTGGGAACCGTATATAAAACTCCAGGAGGGAACGCGAGATGACGAGTGCTTTAGTAGGTTTTCGGGCTTTCTGCGCCGTCCGCTCATGGGGTAAAATCACATCTTATAAAAGTAGTACCAGGGATCCAACAGCTATTAGCTTTTGAGACGTGAAATCGAAACAGCCAGCCTAAAGAGAGCTCCGCGTTTTGTAAGGCCAGCCCTGATGTTGATTCGGCCTTCGCTTGAGGGGTAAGGATAAGAACCCGGAGGCCAACATCGTACAACCCGGAGGTTCCTGGTTGGTTGTGTATCACCATAGATTTAATAAACACAATGCCAGCATCCAAGTGAGAGCATTCTCCCCGGTGAGAACGAGAGAGAAAAAACTAGGTTTTGGGTATTGGTCATGGGTACGAGCTATGAGCGGGTAGACGGTTCCATGATGCGGAATTGGCTTTCGGGTTCGGGAGATAAGATTGTAAGATTCCTTCTCTCCAAAGCTTTAGACTTCTTTTTTCTTTGCAGGAGGATATGGGGATATCAGATTCCACTGTCAAGCTTTTTATTTAATAACCATTATAAACCCTTAAGAAAGTTCTTGTTTCGGAGTTGCCTTTGTGTTAATAAAGATAAGGTATTAAAGCAAGCAACTACAATAAAAAATGCCTTTTCAAAGCGCGGAAAATGCGAACCAAGTATCCAACGTCTGTAAAAGCCCAAGCCGATGATTAGCCGACCTTGGAGCTTCGGCTAAGACTTTAGTAGAGATGGGAACCTTGTAGCCTAGATCTCCGACTACGCACGGGATCTCTATGGCATTTTAATTCAATTCCCCTTCTTATTCAGCACTCCAAAATATCCAAGGTGATTTTGGCCTTCATTGCGCTGACAAACCTGTGACCTCCACTTTCAGAATGTTTAGGATTCCCAGATTCCATCCTTAGCCACGCAATTAGAATTATTGTTCGAATCGACTCTTTTTAATTAAGAAAAAAATCTTCCTTTTGTTTGTGCCTTTGATACCGAAGGTAAAGTGGGCCACCAATTCGATTTTTGATGTTAGAAATAGAAAAGAAAATATATATACAATACAGACACAAAGAACATGGGGTGAGTTTCCTACCAAAGAGTTGGCACGGGATGCGCTAGAAGGAAAGCTGGCAGGCCCGCAGCTCAGAGCATTTTAAGCTAGGAATTTTCACTTTTCTGTCCGGAGATATAATAATAGAAAGAATATAATACACACAGAAGGACTCTCTCACTAACCTGATCCCTGGTAGGCGAGTGGCAAAGAGTAATCTTCTCCCCTAACAACGGTAAACAACCAGGGCCCTCCTCTCACAGACCACTTCTCCATCGCATTAGCACAGAAAGAGACTAAGAGAGTAGCTGTTCGTCTGTTCCGGTACATACACATCCTGGTACAGCGTATAGACGGATATCCTACGTGAAGCGGAGGCAGGCATTAACTAGGCTAATACGCCCGGTTGGTAATTAAGTTTTCTAATTTACTTCTGGTTCTGAAGTAAAGTTGAATTTGAGTTGAGTTACTAAAAGTAAGTACTGTAGTCAGGTAATTTCGTAACTACACTGCCTTAAAATAGCCTTAATATCGATACGATAGAGTGGAATGCCTATACTCCCCCTAATGTTATTGGCTTTAAAGCCTCGGTATTTAAATGGTCAAAAAAATCTGAATAACTCGACGATAGAGATCTAAAAACTACAAAAAGATTATCCTTTCTCAAGTGCCCGAAGAACTTCTATTAGGCTTAAAGGCACAAAAGACTTAGGAATCGAATCCGAAACAGCAAGAGCAGGTTGTTTCTTACCATCAGTTTCAAGATCGCGGCGCGTTTGCCTTTTTTGCGGGAATAATGAGGGGAGTCTTCCATTTCCACAGGCTAGAGATTGAGGCTTTAGCGCTGCCCGCTAATTTGCTCCTCTTTTTTGATTGCTCGAAAGAGCTTTTTTGGCACTCCACTCTCCTCTCGCTAATCGCCCTTAGCTTCATCCCTGCCAGAACATCCGTTGAATGAATTGAAATTTGTACCACTAGTGGGCGGGAAGTTCCTCATATATACACACATATATACCCACAAAAATGGAGAAGTTGTGTGTGGTATTTGGCAGGGGTATTAAAGCAAGATCCTATTTCGTCATTGCCTTTCAAAACTATTTTGTAAAGGAGATCCCGGGTTGGAGCTATTGGGTCCACCGGGTTTCTCCTCCGCCCGAGATCATGGACTCACACACTCACTGGCTTTAGAGCAGCGACACTCTCTTCGATGTCTGTCGGAGGACAGATTATTGCTCTATCATCGTAGCTTCTGCTTGATCTTCGAGGCAGTAACGGTTCTGGCGTTCTTGTGACAAGGCTTTTCTTTCTCGATGCACTCCTGGGTCCTTCTAGTCTCGGCTTTCTTTTATCTATAAGTCCTAGTGAATTTCTTTCTATCACCAGTCATATGCCTAGAGCAAGCGCTGTCTATATACTAGGAAGTGCTAATGGATTGCCATTGTTGTGGTCCTTGTTCCCTTGAGCTTCATAGGTGGTTGGCAATAGTGGATCCGTATCAATAGTAGCACTTCTGTCGTTCTAGCATAAATAGTCATTATCTGTTCCTCCACTGTGAGAGGAGCGGATTGGGATTGTTTGAGCTTTTTAGGATTAGGTCTTATATTCGGAGGTCTTGGAGTGGTATTATTTACCAATCCAATTTATTCTGCTTTTTCATTGGGATTTGTTCTTGTTTGTATATCTTTATTCTATATTTTATCAAACTCTCATTTTGTAGATGCTGCACAACTCCTTATTTATGTGGGAGCTATAAATGTTTTAATTCTATTTGCCGTGATGCTTCTCTTCCTTATCATTATCCCACATGGATACGCAAGTCAAACGTTGTTTTCGGGGAGCTGGGCAGAAGGAAAAAGAGGCTCCTAGCTAAAGGTAGCTTGTCTCGCCCAGGAGGTGGGAACAGTTGAAAGCATCCAACACCGGTTAACACTTCCTCCCCTCGAAGTCCGTTGTCACATCCATAAGCTGAGTCGGGCATTCCATCCAGCTTTCGATTTCGGTAAGGAGGGTTGTAGCTGAAACTATTGGTTTCATGCCCACAGATTGGACAAATAAAATAGGGTTGCAAATACCACTATTTTTTATTTTGGATCTTCCAAATCATTCCCGCAGGAGATCCAGACCCGATGGCCTCTAAGAAGCCCATTTCTTTCTCCACTAGTGCAACTGAAAGAGTCTCGACTGATAGGCTAATAAAGCTTCCCTCATTCCTTTTATTGAGCATAATGATGCGAATCGGGCTTCCTTGACCTTCCAGCACTGGGCAGGCGTCAACACCCATACATGGTCTTACGACTTTAGGTTTCATGAAAATCCACACCAGCATGTTGTTTAAAACCTTAAGTAACCAGGCGAGCCACTGTATCCGTGAAAATATCATTTTTTTCGCTGGGCCTTCTTCACCTTCTACCTAAGCTGCGCAGGAAAGGCCTAAAGCCAATCCTAGGGAACAGTGAAGCTTCATAAGTGTTTTGAACAAAAAACATGTAATATCTATTACAACCAGCACGGTTGTTCCTATTTCATTTTCGTTTTTTTCCTCGAAATGGGACGATGTCGGAAAGGATTTTTATTCAAACATTAATTGGTCGTGTATTAGCCCAGGGCATAAGGGGCATGATGACTTGACGTCATCCTCACCTTCCTCCGGCTTATCACATATATAAATTGTGCCTAAAAATAAATAAAAAAAAGTAACTTGCAAGAAAATAAATATAAACAATACATTATTTACTCATATCTAATATAGGCTTAAACGCCTAATAAACAATCCATTGAAAAGAATGATAAAAATAAAATACATGTCAATAACAATGAAATTCTAATAAAGTGAAAGATTATCCGCTTCCACGCAACGTAAAATATTGATTTAATTAAAATAATATATTATCACTACTTTCACATATTGTAAATTAAATTTACTAATTGTCACTTACAAGTTGAAATATCTAGCAATCCACTTTGGTTCTTGGAATGATCAATTCCATAACTTTAGGATCTTTCATAATCTCTAATTTTCATAATGAGAAAAGGAAAAAAATAAGTCATTGAATAATTAATATCATACACTTTATTTGAAAATAATAGTTTAGTTATACCTGACTCCTAACTTTCAAGTTCTTCGATGGATTCTTTAAGCTGAATAGGCTTACTTGGATTTCTCAACCAATCTTAGCAGCAAATTAAGACCTTTACAATAGTTGGAAACAACGAACTCCTAAATTGATCTAAAGTTCTTTCTCCAGTACTAAATGTAGATTTAGAAGCAACCGTTGAACATTTGAATTGCCAAAATATCCCTTACTACTTTAGATAAAATAGGATACAATAACTAAATTCACTTTCCACCACAATAACAAATCAAAATCCTTAGTGAACTTCTCAGGAAGTTCTTCTAAATGTCTTTCAAGCTATACTCCATTCTCCCTTTTATAACCATTCACCATTTCTTTTAATGCATTTAGCACCCTATCACTCAACATCGTAGCATTATTTTGAGAATAATATGCAATGTATTTAGCTTTTATATAATTCAACTTGTATCTATGGTATAAGATAATTGCTACAAAAAGCATCACATTCATTTTGTTCAATGAACCCAAGACTTGTCAAACTTTAATCTCATTTGCCTTCCCATTTCAACAATTTTTTTCATCTGTACTAGTTTCACAATTTTGCAATTCCTTTAAAATTTTCATGATCTCGGGAAAATAAATGTTAGATGTGGAATATAAAGAACCAAATAATTTGCAAGTAACGTCATAAAATTTCTTAAGGAATTTGCAAATGATTCTAGCATTATTCCAATCAATTTCACTAGGCAACTCATCCCCAAACTCATCTTCAAATCGACTGTCTATATCATCTAATTTATCCAAAACTTTCTCATATGTTAATGCAGATTCCAACATCAAATAAGTCGAATTCCACCTAGTTGGACAATCTAATTGCAAAGAGAATTTGGATTTAAGTCTTGCTAACTCACAACACTTCTTAAACATATTCAAACGTTGTGGACTGCTCCTTATATGTTCACTACATCCCTAATCCTTTTAATAGAATCTTGAATAGTTGCAAGCTTATCCTTCACAACTAATTGGATAAAATGAGCATAACACCTCATATAGAATGCATCTCCACCCAATACAAATGCATTTTTCTTTAGCAATTTTTTCTTTAATTGTGAAACAACAGTCTTATTAGATAATGTATTATCAATAGTAATACACATGACCTTAGACAAACCCCACTCCTCCATACAAAAATCAATGACATTTCCAATATTCACCCCTTTATGACTCTTAATGGCAATAAAATTCAATATGAATTTTTGCATTTTCCAATCACAGTCAATAAAATGAGCAGTCAAACGTAAATAAGACAAATTCTGAATACTAGTTCATATATCTATGGTTAGAGAGACCTTTTTAACATTTAGATGCAATTAATGAAAATAATGGTTTTTTGAGACTTGCCTTTGAAAAGCTCACTTTTATTCACAAACATGTTACATGCTTTCTTTAGATGCTTCCACTTCCACATGCCCGATGCAACACTTTCACTTTTACAATTTAAATCTTTTTACATCATACACATCTAGCCCTCCCAGTCTCTTTTCCTTTACAATCATGCAATTTTTCAAAATGAAACCAAACCTCACTCCTACCTTTTTGGTTTACTACATTTAGGAGAATACATAGACTCATTACCTTCATCAATGTCAATAATAGTACTAGTCTGCTGTGTATTTTTAGTTACACTTGAAGTAGCCTTCCTTTCAGGTTTTTAGAATTACTTCCTATCATTTTCTGTGAAAAAAAAATTAAAACATTAAAAACAATATAATAAATTTATACAAAATGAGCAAAGTTCATAAAAACACAAATACTTAAACTAATTATTAAAAGAGCAAAATTTCATACGTTCAAATCTATATTTCAAAATCATGTAAAATAAATGCATTAACTATAAAATCTATTGATTTGATTTTACTATTAAATAGACATAATCATATATAAAATAGTAATAAATATGTCAAAATTATATGATCTAAGGAAAAGAAAACACTTAAAAGTTGAGAAAGAAAAATTATAAAATCATGCAAAGATTAATTTAACTAGAAATTGAGCTAATATATTTTTTTACTTTTAAATATAAATTTATAATTAAGTAGTTATAAATTAAAAAAAGAAACAACTAAATTAAGCCAAAAAATATAAAATCATGCAAAGATTAATTTAACTAGAAATTGAGCTAATATATTTTTTTACTTTTAAATATAAATTTATAATTAAGTAGTTATAAATTAAAAAAAGAAACAACTAAATTAAGCCAAAAAATATAAAATCATGCAAAGATTAATTTAACTATATATTTTTACTTTTAAATATAAATTCATAATTAAGTAGTTATAAATCGAAAAAAATAAATAATTAAAATAAAATAAAAATTATAAAATCATGAAAAGATTATTTTAACTAGAAATTGAGCTAAAATATATTTTTACTTTTAAATATAAATTTATAATAACATAGTTATAATCCGAAAAAAAGAAATAATTAAAATAAGCCAAAAAAATATAAAATAAGCTTAACTAGAAATTGAGCTAATTTATTTTTAATTTTAAATATAAAATTAATAATTAAGTAGTTATAAATAAAAAAAAAGAAATAATTAAAATAAACCAAAAATTATAAAATCATGCAAAGATTAATTTAACTAGAAATTGAACTAATATATTTTTACTTTTAAATATAAACTAATAATTAAGTAGTTATAAATTGAAAAAAAGAAATAATTAAAATAAACTAAAAATTATAAAATCATGCAAAGATTAATTTAACTAGAAATTGAACTAATATATTTTTACTTTTAAATATAAACTAATAATTAAGTAGTTATAAATTGAAAAAAAGAAATAATTAAAATAAACTAAAAATTATAAAATCATGCAAAGATTAATTAATCGAAACGGTGAACTAATATCACTCCAAATTAATTATGGGATTGTATTCTTTTTTAATTTTTTTCTATCACTACTAGTCTTTTGATTTCAATCAAACTACTCAAATTGAAAATTTAAGGACAATGCCTTCAATATCTATTATCAAGAACATACAAAATAAAGCTTTGATCCATGGATTATACTGCTGATGTTATACTGAAATTTCTAGTGGACTTCATAAATGCATCAGATGGTTTATTTCGTTACTCAGGTAAGAAAACAAATTGTATATCTAATTTCTTATTTTTCTTTATGCAAGGAATGACACAAATTCATTTTAAATAAAATTTAATCAAGGTCTATTCATTTATTAATGGTTGTTGAGGACAAGATTTATTTATTATGATTATATGTTACTGTATTGTATATAGTTTACAACATGGTTAAAAGATGGAACACAACCAAAACCAATAAAAGACGAAAATGATAAAAAAAAAATAGGTAGAACAACAAGTACCTTTGCTCTTGAAAATGACAAAAAAGAAGAAAAACAATTATTCACAATTCAAACTTTACTTTTCCGCCGATTAATAACCAAATAACTTTGTAGAGCCAAGAAAAGATGGAAAAGAGAAACAAAAAATAATAAAATAAGCTTTGTGGATATAAAGCAAAGAAGAAGAAAGGTATTTGTGTGTTTCATTTGATCATTCACAGGTGCAATTTATAGAACTAGAGTCCTACAAAAGTGCAGCAATCTTGTTGCAATTTGATACAAATAAATTCAAACTAGATGTAATATTGTGTAGAGTAGAATGAGGAAAAAGAGCTGATATGAATCAATCCATAAAGATATATAAGAGGATTTGTCTGATATATATCAATCCATAAAGATATATAGTATGGTTTGTCTTATATGAACCAATCTATAAAGATATAGGAGGATTGGATGCAAATAAATTCAAACTAGATGTAATATTGTGTAGAGTAGAATGAGGAGAAAGAGCTGATATGAATCAATCTATAAAGATAAATAATAGGATTTGTCTTATATGAATCAATCTATAAAGATATAGGAGGATTTGACAAATAAATTCAAACTAGATGTAATATAAAGATAAATAATAGGATTTGTCTTATATGAATCAATCTATAAAGATATAGGAGGATTTGACAAATAAATTCAAACTAGATGTAATATAGAATAGTAGAGGATCTAGCATGCGGAACACGGCGATCATTAGAAATTCACGAATTAGAGATGTTGTAATATACTCTTTTCCATAACTTCTCATACCAGACCAACCCACTGACATGCAAATAGGGATCAATGTAGAGTAGAATAAGGAGAAAGAGCTGATATGATTCAATCTATAAAGATATATAGGAGGATTTGTCTGATGTGACTCAGTCCATAAAGATATAAGAGAATTTGGTACAAATAAATTATTGATGTAATATTATGTAAAGTAGAATGAGGAGAAAGAGCTGATATGAATCAATCCATAAAAACATATAAGAGGACTTGTTTGACATGAATCAATCCATAAAGATGTAGGAGGATTTGTCTAACCTATTTGTTAACTTGTTATCTTAACAATGGAGGTGAACTACCTTTATTTTAAAACCTACATAAAAATGACGTAGTTTTGACTTACACTCTTTAAAATCAAAACTACGTGGTTTTGAAGATGAAGGATTAATTATTGATAACAATATTAATTATTATCTAGTTAACAATATATAATTTCAGTTGATTAAAGGAATAATTTTGATTTTAAATTGGAAACCAAAGTAATCAATCAAATAAGATTATCTCAAAATATTATAGCACTTTAGTTTGGTATAATATACTTTTTAATATAGTTCTTTAACAATGGGTCAATTATAATTAAAAAAAAATACTTTTTATTGAAATTATAGGATAGTAAAATACTATATAAACATTGATAATTTATCATATTGTTAAAATATTATATACAAAAAGAGATGACGAGATACTAATTTTTTATGGGGGATAAATAATTTTAATTTATACTCCATTTGTATTATTAATTAAAGAGTATCAACTAATAAAGATTTTGTTTCAAATAATAAAATTTAATGTCTACTAGAAATAACATAATATACTGAAACATCAAAGAAAAATATAAGGACAAAAATCGACTTTTTGGTTCGTTCGGTTCGGTTCAGTTCGATTCTAGTATCGTTCTTTATAAGAACCGGAACCAGAACCAAAATAATAAATTGCATTCGGTTCGGCACGGTTTAGCTCCTACTATTTAGGTTCTTTTTCGGTTCTAGTTCGGTTTAGTACGGTTCCTTAGTTTAGTTCAGTACGGCTTCTTGGTTCGATTCAGATCCCCCAGGAACCATGCATAGCCCTACTGCTGTTTTTAAAATACACGAGGCGGAATACATCATTTGACCCTGAACTTGCACAAAAAAGTCTTGTGGCCACTTTACTTTCAAAATGACCTTATGGCACTTAAAGTTGTCAAATTGCTGACATCACACATTTATTAATCCAATCAACAACGCGTGAAAAGGCAAACTCTTTTCCTGGCACGTGAACTTGTAAAAATATTCCTAGATTGCATTTTAAATCATCAAAAAGTATTTTTTTATTACTAAGTTAATTGGAATATTATTAAACTTATTTTTTCTCTCTCTCATCCTATTTTCTTTCTGCAAATTCACGCTGGATTAGGATTATTCCCAAACTAAATCAATCTCATCTCTCCTCTTACTTATTTATCAAACCAATTTCATCTCTTCTCTCACCCAAACAATTGATTTCAAAGGTTTCAAAGATAAAAAATATAGAATTTGCAGATCTGAAATATTAAATAACATGAACAAAAAATCTGAAAATATAGAATATTGCAGATCTGAAATATTAAATAACATGAACAAAAAATCTTGAAAATCTGGACAACAAAAATTCAAACATAAACAATATATATATATATATATATATATATATATATATATTATAGTATAATATAATAATAATAATAATAATATTATAATAATATACAATAATAAACTGTATAAAAGAATAATATAAAAGAACATTAGACTCCTAATAAACTCTAATTAACAGATAAACTAGGATTCATATTATCCTTAATCCAACTATAATTATCTTTCTAATCAATATAAAATATTCTCAATTAAAGCCCTAGAAGGACTAATTTAAATTTTCCACACTCAATTTTCTGAGCAGTTAACAATATATATTATATATATATATATATATATATATACTCGCTTCCATTGGCCGAACCGACACTAGGGCCCGGGTAAGCTTAAGGCCCCTGAGGTCCGTAATAAGCCTGAACTACTAAAATTTAACCATATAAATATGAATTTCTAACATTTGGTCCATTTATATATATATATCATGACTCGCTTCCATTGGACGAACCGGTACTAGGGCCCAAGTAAGTTTAAGGCCCAAGTAAGTTTAAGGCCCAGGTAAGCTTAAGGCCCCTGAGGCCCGTAGTAAGCCTGAACCACTAAAATTTAACCATATAAATATGAATTTCAAACATTCAGTCCATATTAAAAACATTCAGTCCATATTGGGCCATGAAATTAATAAATTCATAATTGTATTATATGGCCCAAAATGTAACGTCTTTATACAATTTTATAGATTGGGTCCAATTAAATACAAAACCCATCCTTAATATGAGCTAACAGATTCATGCATTCACAAAAATAAATAACTAAAAAAACCTCCTCATCAGTTTATCGGTTAACTAATCCTACAACTGCGGAGTTCACTAACAGATAAATATAAATAAGTGTTAGTGAATATACTTAATATATTAAAAACTTCATGCATTCACAAAAATAAATAACTAAACCTCCTCATCAGTTTATCGGTTAAAATCCTACAACTGCGGAGTTCACTAACAGATAAATATAAATAAGTGTTAGTGAATATAGCTATATAATTAAATAACTGCTAATTCTAAAAGTCAATTTTCTAGCTCTGCGGGGAAGGAGACAGAGCTCTAACCGGGCAAAAGAAATCTACTTCCTGGAAGAATTTAAACAAAGGAAATGTGAGCTTAATAATGAATAATAATTAATGCATATCACAAGCATTCACACAAAATGCTTCATGAAGTACTAAAATGAGCACTCATCCAATCAAACAAATAGAACATCATCAGCACGCACAAACAATCGCACCTTCAAGTAATCAAACAGGTGGAGATTGGTTAGTGGTGTCACCAGAACCCTCGATGAGCCATCCTCACACATGCCCATCCTCTCATGACGTGTGCACTAGGGAGCCGATCCCCCATACCTGGCAGACCGGTCTAATCCTCACTTGACCAGCCCTCTTATTTCATTTCATTTCATTCAGTCATTTATTTTTTTTATACTCTCTTTTCTTTTCCGAACCATCAAGAAGCCACCTTGTGGTTTTCTATATAATCCATATCATCAGGTGCACACGGGGCACCGATCCCCATAAATGGCTGATGGTCGAATTTCATAGTTTCATCATTTCCAGAACCGTCCTCACAAACCCATGGTGACCCTCTTCATCCCAATTCCACACAAAAAAGGCAAATAAATGTCACAACACAATTAATCAAACAATGCAAGCATATTAAATAATTATACATTATCATGCAAGTCTAAATAGATATTCATATACCAATTCAAATAAATATAAGAGTATTAAATAATAATATAATATAATAACTGTTACTTGAAAATAAATAAATAAATAAATAAATAACAAGAATAAATAATTGAAGACAAAGCTCTATATAGTAATGATTTATGTATGATGCAATTGGCAATGCACCATTTATTGTTATTTTCTATACTAGATGGGAAAAGACTCAAATTTCGATTCTAACTTATCGAATCAGTGAATCAACTAGAACGATCTAAAAGAATTTGAAATTCAAAGGGGAGAAAAGAATTGAATAAAGTACTCTGCTAAATAAAAAAATAAAGGCTAGTCCTAAATAACCCAACAACCTTATTTAACAGGTAAAACTAATCTAATTTCGACAAAATCTCCCTTAAAAAATGACTATCCACCTGTTAAAATATCAATAATTGCATTAATTATTCATTCAACCCACACAGCCCATCCATCGGGCAACCAATCAAGTCAAATTTCCCATCCTCCTTTAATAGCCATATCACCATATAATAATAAATTCTCATAGCCCTTCCATCGGGCAATTCACAACAACTAATACCGTTCGCCATAACCATTATTCGTTCATCTAAATATTTGCTCAATTCATAATTAATACCAACTAACATCATATTCTTAGTTTATTAAAATGCTATGTAATTACATTATCAAAATAAACAAACCACAAATACATTTTTTTTTTGGGCTAACAATCTCATGCATTCATATAAATAAAAGACTAAGTCTTTTTGAGGTTACGCTAACTGCTATTTCATCCATGTTTGCGATTTTCAGCTTAGAAGCCTATTTACCAAATTTGCATTACTTCGTATTTCATTAACTATTCTAAGTTTATTAACTATGTTAGCACATACATAGAATTAAGTAGCTAAACAATTCTAATTGCATATTGTGAGTCCACATGACAAATCCAACATTCTACCTAACACTTCAAAGTCCTTCAATTAACAATTTACTCAAAATCAACTAAATCAATCAATGATTTTAAATTTGGAATTTATACGAAAAATAAGGAACTAGGTCTTAGAGCGTACCAATCAAATATCGGACTATGTTTCCACGATCTACGCGAGGAGAAGATGATTTTGCCTCTTGAAGCCTCACTGGAGACTCGCCGGCTGATCGCTGGAGCATTGCAGCCGCAGCCTACGATGGCTGAAAAATCGTAATTGCTCGGAATCGAGCGCTCTTCACACCATCTGGCTCAGTTTTCACTCAGGAGTCCATTTTTGGCGTTGGTTAAGCGAGATCGATCCTCTAATTGACCGGAACGGCTCAATTGATTACTGCGGCCACTGAAAATAAACGGGGAGGGAGAGAAAGACTATGTCATCGCCGAGGAAGGTGCTAGAGCCGTTCGACCGTGATGGCATTGCCGGAAATGAACAGAGGCGTCGCTGCACCGTTCACAGAGAGAAGACTACAACTTGCCTGATTGCTCTGCCGTTCGCAGAAAGGAAAGTAGAGAGAGAGAGAGAGAGAGAGAGAGAGAGAGAGAGAGAGAAGCTAGTGACGTAGTGACGAAGAGAAAGTAGAGTCGGCTAGCTTAGGTGGTGGCCAGAAAATTGAAGAGAGGGAGGAAGACGACGCTGGCTTGCTGGAGAGGAAGGAAGAGGAAGAAAAGAAAAGAAAGAAAAAAAAGGCTGTTTTCTAGAGCATTTTGTTCGATTCGAACTGATTTGGCTCGATTCAATGATTTGACTCGATTTTTTACTTGGTTTACGAGTTTCACTTGGTTTTCAAAAAAATTCAAACTGATTTACAGGTCTGATTTAGCAATAATAAAATATTTTCCACTGAATTTCATTGGTTGGAATAAAAATTTAATTTTTAAATGAAAATTCTTCAAAATTGAATTTTCGGGTCATTTCAATATATATATATATATACAAATCAAAATAATATCAATAATTATTATCATTCTAAAATTGCTTTTGTAACTAGTAAATTATTGACTGGTCTTGTCGGCTTATGGCCGGTCTTGCTGGAGAAGTAGAGAGTAATACTAAAGCAGGCTAGATTGACCTAAAAAGTGAGACTGCGACTCGCTCTCTACCGCGCTCACTGAAAGACAAAGAGGGAGACCAAAGATGGAGTGAACGGCGGAGGAATGATGATAAGAAACTCTGGTCGGCGCGACTTGAGCTCAGGTCACCGAAAATGCTAAGAAAAAGGAGAAAAGAGAGTTGTCTCGATCAACAAGCCCCTTTGTCTCTCTCGTTAGCACAACTTAAACAAGAATGAAGGCAAAAGCAAGTTTCAAAGGTGCTATCGGTGATGTGAGGTGGTCAGATCACCGGAGCTTTAAGCTCTGGTGAATGAAAAACAAAGGGGATAGGGGAGGGGCTGTGGTGCGATTAGGAAGGGGGACAAGGGATTTTGGGTTAGGGAAAAATAGAGATTTTTAGATTTCTAGAGAAATCCTATAGGTTAGTTACTGATTTGATTAGATTTAGGTTTGATTTAGCTTGATTCATGAATTTTTTGTTGCATGATACTCAACGTGGTAAAATTAATTATGACTTGGAATTGTAATTTTCTGTGTCATCCACGTGTGTTGTACACAATCAATTGACTACTCTTACCAGGTGTGCAATTTTTATAAAAAGTAAAATTTAAGGTGTCAGAAAGTCACTTCTAAAGTAAAGAGGGCCACAAGACTTTTTTTCCGCAAATTCAGTAGGCAAATGATGTATTTGCCCAAATACACGATTATATAGTTAAGTTGTAATCCCAATCCAACTAGCCCTTCTACCAAATTTTGTAGCTTTTGCCGTTAATTTGTATTGTAAAAGTGTTTGTATCTTCCGTGACCTTCAGACTACAATCCCCTACTATTTATACAAGTCCACCTAGGGTACAAAACCTAGTGCACAATTATAGCAACAGAATATTTACAAATATAGTAACTCTATCACACCCCCTTAGTCTTAGCGGTAGAGGGACGAACACTAAGACTGTCTCTGAAATCATCAAAGAGAACTCGTGGAAGCCCTTTTGTAAAGATGTCTGACGAACACTAAGACTGTCTCTGAAATCCATTCATAGAGGGACGAACACTAAGACTGTCTCTGAAATCATCAAAGAGAACTCGTGGAAGCCCTTTTGTAAAGATGTCTCCTATTTGATATCGAGAGGAGACATGATGAACATGCACGTCACCTTTTTGGACCTTTTCGCGCACAAAATGAATATCCATTTCAATGTGTTTAGTGCGTTGATGTTGTACTAGATTTCTGTTCAAATAGATAACACTGACATTGTCACAATAAACCAAAGTAGCAATTCAAATAGGACAATGAAGCTCCAGTAGAAGATTACGAAGCCAACAAGATTCTGACACAACATTGGCAACACTTCTATATTCGGCCTCGGCACTTGATTTGGAGATGGTAGGTTGTCGTTTGGAGGACCATGAAATAAGATTATTACCAAGAAACACACAATACCCCGAATTAGAACGACGTACATCAGGACAACCTCCCCAGTCCACATCCGTGTAGGATATTAAGGAATTATTAGTGGACTTGGATAAATGCAGACCATAATGAATGGTGCCTTTAACATATCGCAGAATTCTCTTTAATGCATTCATATGTTTCTCTGTTGGAGCATGCATGAAAAGACATACTTGCTGAACGGCATAGCAAATGTCTGGTCTTGTGAAAGTGAGATACTGCAGAGCACCCGCTAGTTGCCTATACCGCTTTAGATCCGAACATAAGTCACCCGATTGAGCACTCAATTTACAGGCAGTGTCAACCAGTGTAAGACTTGGTTTACAAGTATATATACCTGCACGATCCAATAATTCAGCGGCATATTTTTGTTGAGTCAGAAATAAATCGAAGTTTGTTCGATGAACAACAATCCCAAGAAAATAATTAAGAGGTCCCAAGTCTTTCATAGCAAACTCAGCACTAAGACGTGTAATGATGTCCCATCGTAGTGCATCAGAAGAAGCTGTAAGAATTATGTCATCAACATAGACCAAAATGTAGGCAATATTGGAACCATGACTAAAAATAAACAAAGAGTGATCCATTTTGCTATGAACAAAACCAATGGTTGCAACAAAGTCTGTAAACCGCTGATACCATGCCCGCGGCGCTTGTTTGAGACCATAGAGTGATTTCTTTAACAAGCACCCATGATTCGGCTGAGAAGGAACTCTAAAACCCAATGGTTAATGCATGTACACGGTCTCATTCAGATTTCCATGCAAGAAAGCATTTTTGACGTCTAGTTGATGAATAGACCAAGACTTAGAAACAGCAAGACTGAGAACTGTTTTGATAGTCGCAGGTTTAACAACCGGACTAAAAGTCTCTTCACAATCAATTCCTTCTCGTTGTGACCTGCCATCACCTACAAGACGGGCTTTATGCCTTTCAAAAGAACCATCAGATCTCTTTTTATGTCTAAAATTCCACATAGACCGAATAATGTTCACATTAGATGGACGAGGGACAAGATCCGACGTCTTATTCTTAATTAAAGCCTCAACATCTAACATAGCATGTTTCCAATTTGGGTCTTTAAGTGCAAAAATTGGATCAGTGGGTAAGGGAGAAATAGATGTAGTAACATGAAAGGATTGAGTATACTTGAGGTTCGGCTTAAAGATTCCGGATTGGCTACGTGTGGTCATGCGAGTAGGGGCAGGCAATTCGGGTTGGATAGATTGAGCAGGCTGGATGGGTTGGCAAGGCTGATTTGGATTGAGCAGGCTGGATGGGTTGGCAAGGCTGATTTGCATTCTCGGGTGGATTAGGCATGGTTTGGGCTGATGTAACGGCAGGTGGAGATGAATATAGCTAGGTAGGTGCAGCCGGTTGTGTGTTGGGTAAAGTTTGCAAGTTGGGAGGAGAATAGAAGGGAGTTGCATGCAATCCATGAATGGCTAAAGGTGTCAAATTATCATTTAAAAATTCATAAGTAGAAGGAGAGGGATTATGAATTTTAGAAAAAGGAAAAACACTTTCATCAAATTGAACATGACGACAAAGAATAATTTTTCTAGAAGACAAATCATAACATTTATATCCTCAATCATAACATTTATATCCTCTATGATTAGACAGATATCCCAAAAACACACATGGAGTGAATCGAGATGCAAGCTTGTGAATTTGAGAAGACGGAAATAATGGAAAACACAAGCAACCAAAAATACGCAGATGAGAATACAAAGGATCTTTATGATAAAGTACTTGGGTGGGAGACTTATATCCTAACACTTTTGTAGGAAGAATATTAATAAGATAAGTGGCCATAGCTAACGCATGATGCCAAAATGAAGAAGGCATAGAAGAGTGTAGTAAAAGTGTGCGAACCATGTTATTCATAGTTTTGATTTTACGTTCCGCTTTACCATTTTGAGAAGAAGAGTAAGGACAGGAGAAACGTATGGATATGCCATTTTCTTGACAGAACTCATGAAACTTAACATTGTCATATTCACGACCATTATCACATTGGATTGTTTTGATTTGTCTATCAAATTGCGTTTTGACAAATTTATGAAAAGATTGAAAAACACCAAAAACTTGGGATTTATGTGATATAGGAAAAGTCCATAAGAAATTTGTAAAACTATCAAGAAACAGCACATAATAGCGATGACCATTTGAGCTTAGAACAGGTGAAGTCCAGAAATCACTATGAATTATATCAAATGGCATACAGGTAGTAGAAAGAGAATCACGAAATGGAAGTCTAATAGATTTTCCAAGAGGACAAGAATGACAAAATGTAATTTTTTTCCAAGAGGACAAGAATGACAAAATGTAATTTTGTCTTTATTACATGAAATCAAATTATTTTGCCTAAGCGACATAAGCACATCTTGTCCTGGATGACCCAAACGATTGTACCACTGAGCTAATGAGAGAACAGAAAACGCAGACTGAGCAGAAGACAAAGGAAGACATTTCGGATTGGTGATGGGATACAAGTCACCCGTGCTATCACATCTCAGGAGATGGCTCCCCGTTGGATAGTCCTTCACAGAAAATCCAAACAGATAAAATTCAACAGAAACCATATTATCAACAGTGAATTTGCGGACAGAAACAAGGTTTTTAATTAAATTAGGAGCATGCAACACTTGTTTGAGATGCAAAGGTGGACTAGAATGAGGCAAAGGTGCATGACCAAAACCACGAATTGGAATTTTGCTACCATTACCAACAACAATACCATCATTGAGACTCAATTGAGAATAAGAAGTGAGATTAAAATACCATCATTGAGACTCAATTGAGAATAAGAAGTGAGATTAACTGGATTAGTAGTCATGTGAGAGGTAGCTGCACTATCCATAAACCAGTGTTCTTCGGGTTGTTGCAATGAAAGAGTGTGCATAGCCTTATCAATATCCATTGGAGCATAATCATTGGTAGAAGAGGCAGCCATATAGAAGGATTGAGATGGACGTGGACCCAAAATTCCCTGCTGTCTTGGCATTGAAGGTGGTGGCCAAACACCCCAAGTTGGATAAGGACATGGTGGAGGTCCCTATAGAGGCAGCTGGTGTGAGTAGGGGTACCATCCATCCCAAGGGGGATAATTCCATGAAGATTGTTGAAAGTCACGGCCTCCAGAATTTCCAGAATTGCTGCGACTATTTCCTGACCGCCCACGACCACCTGTATTGTTCCCACGTTCACCACGTTGCCGATAATTTTGTTGTCGACCGTCGGTTGAGGCTTTAACAACCATGGCAGAGGAGGCATGAGCATCAAGTTTAGCTCGCCATGGCAGAGGAGGCATAAGCATCAAGTTTAGCTCGCTCTGCCTTAGTAGTTTCTTCAAGAAGAAGCATAGATTTGACTTGATCAAAAGAAGGGAGTGAAGATTTGTTCTGAACTACAGTAACAAATCCCTCATACGCATCCGTGAGTCCAGTAAGGAGGCGTAATACCATACGCTGATTAGAGACTTTGGCACCAACGTTTGCCAATTGATCGGCTAAAACTTTGAGACGGCGTGTATACGCCTTTGCGTCCGGAAAATCACGCAGATTAGTATTGGCAAATTCTATTTCAAGATGGATGGCTCTAGAAGTTTTATTATCTTGGAATAATTCTGCCAATTGATTCCAAGCATCCAAAGCTGTGTCGTCTGGATTGATTATAGTATTCAAGAGATCACTGGATATGGTTCCGTAGATCCATTGACGAACAATGTTATCAATGCGATCCCAATGAGCTTGTGCGGATGCCGCAATGTGAGTCTTGTTCAACAGAAGATTGGGAGGAGAAATAATTGTGCATGCCACTGACATTCTCGGATCTAATGGTGGTCATCTGCAGTTAAGGGCTGGCCTCTCTGGCATGAATGATGCACCTAAAGAGTTCGGCCAATTGCCTGTATTGACGCAGATTTCCCATACAATCAATAGGCAAGAGGGAGTTGTGTTTTGATATTAAGTGTGATGTGGGTGGTCGGTGTCAAAGATGGAGCTCTTCTTCTCAGTGCCATCCTGCAGAGCTGGACTGTATATTTAGTCCTCCGAAATAGAGGTATAAAGAGAAATGACGCTTCTTCGAAATCTACTCAGTTAATATAACGAAGGCGGTAACCCAAGCCATTCCAAGGAAGCATAGGTACAGCACGGTACGAGTTTATGGACTAAGCTCTGATACTCATAGCACGCAGAAGTGTTCTGTCGATCTCCCGTGACCTTCAACACCTACAACCCTACTATAGTTAACCTTTATACCTAAGATCACTTAGGCGGTACAAAAGATCTAGTGACAATTTATAGCAGAGACGTTAATATTTACAAAATAATCATAATAACCACATCAATTGAGACAAAGAAAAAGTACCTACTAATTCCTACAAACCAGGTAATTTATGACTTCCATTTTCCTATCCTAGGATAAAATCTCTTTTTCAGTTTCTTCTCGTCTTTCATCTCTCATCTCAGTGCGAGCAGCCATATATCTAGTACTCAAATTTCCGTCCTCTTATTTTGCCATCCCGAGCGCATTCGCTTGTTGTGTCCTCGTACGTGCGAGGTTGTGTCGTCGGGTGTCGCCGCTGGCGGCATGTATTCGATGAGTTGATCGCTATGGCGGGTCTGTCCACCTCTCCAACCTAGTCGGTCAGCCAAAGCATACAACAACAAGAAGGAACCTAACTGTATTTCTAGAAAACCACCCAAAACCCCCAACCAAAGAAACTCTGCATTTTTATCCACGCTCATTGGCGTATTGCATTGCTACCCTCAAGTCCTCATGATACCGTCCTTTCGCGTGATACGACAAACCCTCAACTCTCCATTTTCAAAGCTGATAGTATTCGTCGACCTATTGTCTGCTTTTCTTCAGCCTTATAAATCCATTGTGTTTATACGTTACTTCTCGTTGTTGCGGTATTGTTCTTGGGGTTATGTTGCGGTACGGTTGGCAGATTTGGACTCAGATGAAAGTGATGGCTTGAAGTCTAAAAATTATCGCGAGTAATATTTTATTGATATATATGAATGGGTGTGTGCATTCCTGAGACCATGGTGGTAAATATTAGTTTTGTGGTGATTACTGCTCATCTCGATATGAAGATTTCGTATCCACAACGGTGCTTCAGCTTAGGTGATTTGCGACATCTCTTCCCTTATTCTTCTGTCTCAACTCTGCTTTTCACGGCCTGTAAAAAAAAATAGCAGTTTAGGTACATTCGATTATTTAAGCATTTGATGAGAGCTTACAAACAAGGAATTTTGGTGTGGCCTATTTTTTATTTGTCCACATAATGGGTCATTCGTGGTTTTAGATTTTGTCGTGCTCCACTACTAATTGCTTTATTATTGTTCGTATGTTTCCTAATAGTTACACGATTGTGTATTCCAAGTAGCAAACTATACTATATCTAGTAAACTAGTCTTCATTGCTTCTAAAATCTTGTATCCATTCAATCTTGAACGCTTTTCTTGTCACATTTTTAAGATTTGTTTTGTACATTGTTGGTACTCATTTTAGTTCTGCTAGGTTGCCTTAAATTTTTTCAAATAGAACTCTACCAAGTTTTTCTTATTGTCACCTATAATGACTTATAAGGCGTAGAGACAGAAATGTGGTGATTTCGTTTAACTCCTGCCCGAACTCTGTGGCAAACTGGCTATAATTTAGAGAGGTTTTGCTCATGGCTCGTTTGGCCAACGGATAGAGAGGAGCAGCTGATTCAAGGGTACTTTAGGCTATAACAAATGTGTCTTCTCTCTCATTTTGTCATATAAGATGATCATCCGATTACATTGACGTGCATTCACCCGTAACTTATTAAAGCAACAAAAAAAAATTGACGGAAGGACTTTAAAACTGTTGGACGGATTCAAACTTAGGAATTATAATAAAATTTATTTTTAAAAAGGTAGGAATCTGTACTTATATATTTGACGTATAATAGAACGGAACGTAATAATAATTTGGAACAAAAAAAAACTCAATTTTACCTCACTGAATTTTGTGGACCACAATGAGTACAATTTGCTCAATAAATTTAAACTTTTCTGTACCAATATCTATCACTTTAAAACCTTTGTGAGCCAAAAGCTACAACTCTCAATTTTTTGCCTTCCACAAAAATAATATATTGATATAAATCAATATATGATTAATAGAATTAATCACAATATTTAATTTAATATCAAATTATTAAAATTACCAAAAAAAAGATCAACATTAAGGAACCATTAAATATTTTTACACACAATATTCAATATAATTAAAAATTATTACAAATTTATAAATTTTTGAAAATAAGAAAGTATTTATTTAAATAGTTTCTTAAATGGAATACTGAGCCTATAAACACTTGCGTATAATTGATTATTATATTTAAATACATTTTTCATTTTAATCTTCAAATTTTTAAGCAATTTTTAATAGTTCAAACTAAGAATAAATTTCTTCTCCTTAAAAAATTTAGACACTTTTTGTGTCCTCTCTTTGTAAAGTTGACAGGAGCAAATTTATAAAAAAGAATTAATCGTTCTTGATGCAAATTGAAAATTTGAGCAAATTGAGCCATCGTTCCTTAATACACTATTTTCTTATTCTTACCTTGGCCAAAAGCTTATAGCATCAGTATTTCTAATGGGTCCTAAGCCTGCTAACATAATACGTTTTCCAAAAAAGAAAAATCAGTTAAACCTATCCTTCCGGGACATCCAAAAATCTGGACAGTCACAAACTTATACACGATCCTATTTAGTAACTATTATTATCATAAAATTGGGAAAAAAAAATCATGTATTTTCGTCAATAATACATTCAACATTTGTTGCTTATGATTTTTTTTCTAAGAATAATATAGTTTTATTTCCATCTTTTCTTTTGTATACATGTCTTGTTATATCTTTGTCATATCTTTTTATACTTGTGTTCATAAATAAATTACTATTTCGTCTCTATATTTCGAACAAAAGTGTAAATCCGCATTCAATCTTTTTATTATTCACTCTAAACTCATTATATTTTTGTCAAAATTAATCGCTAATTTATCCATGCTATTAATTGTAACAAAGTACAAAAAATTGCACCAGATCAATCATAACAAATGTGTGGATGAAGTTGCAAAAGATCAGGGGGCGTATAACATTTTCTAACTATAATGTTAAGGACAAAAAATCAAAGTATTTCTTGACAGAAACACAAGAAAATATCGTAGTGATTGATTTGATTTGATATAAATGTTTTTCGTATTTTAATTTGAGATATATTTTGTAAATTCTTGTGAGTCAAGCTAGCGGTTAGGTCTTATGTCAAGCTTTGAGTTAAATGATTCAATTAAGCTATCGGCAAAGAAAAAATTATATGAGTAGTTTAAGTTAATAGGACTCTAGCATTATGTTTGGAAAAATGGAAGAAAGAAGAATAAAGAAGGAATCACAAGAGAGATCTGACTTTTCAACTATTCATTTCCTTCCTTTATATTTTCCACTCTATGTTTGGATCGTTGGAAATAGGAAATATAA
This sequence comes from Jatropha curcas, assembly GCF_014843425.1. The sequence goes on along the minus strand of NW_023591374.1, from coordinate 683,139 downwards.
ATGGTCGAGGATGGAAAATTAAAAGATTATTTTCCTTTGTTTGGAAATCCCTAATTAATGGGAGGAAAGAAGAAATAACATTATTGCCATGAAATTTTACATTTTTACCCTTTTAGCATAATATATTCAACTAGACATTGTAAATATCTATTCAATAATAGTGTTGTTAAGTGACTAATCTACTTGATTCACCTATTATATATAAATTACCGGAATAATAAGCATGAAACCCATTCAAGGTGTGCACTGCATCAGATTCATCGATAACACTACTCAAATAAATGAAAGAAATAAATAACAGTAAAAATATAGAAGTTAGACGAAATTAGTTCAATGGGTTTAGTGCCTTCAATTATACCAAGTTATTCACGCTTGAACTACACGGTAATTACTCAATATCACTCAATCACATTCATTGGAAAAACCAACCATTAAACCGAATATCCAGCCATAAATTGATTATTTAATAAACATGACAATGTAAAACTTAAATCTTAACATCATTAAGTATGAATATACACTACTTCTCGCTAGATATTTTAACTTTCCTAAGTTGTTTTGTAGAACTTAGTTTTAGAGAAGTTTTTTTAAAAACACATAGGGGGTATTTTTTTTTCCTCTTTGCAATCATCAACATTACCAGTCATTCATCGTCAATGTCCTAATTCTGTTGCAGATAATTTAATGATTTTGCTTTGATCATGATCCCATATGACTTATGCTCATCCAAAAACCACATCATATCAATGACAAAAGATTCCTTTCTGTCGAAGTGGTTTTCAAGCAGTTATACAAGAACTTATCCCGTACACCATGTATACTTTATCCTTAAAAAAGATAAAAAAGGAAATTTACTCCGTAGAGACAACAGTAAGAAATAAAAAAGTATATTAGAAGAAGAAATTGTTCATACATTTACATTTAAGATTCATACCTTAATGCTCGATCGACTTAATGCATCTGAAAAATTCTATAATACATATATAAATAAAATATATTTAAACTATTCATTCATCATTGATCAAATGGCGACACGTAAACATGTTAAATTTAATGTTGTATCTACCACAATATGTTTAATTTTGTCAAGTCATTCATTTCTCTATTTCACTGAACGCTAACTTTGACAAAATTAACACCAAAATTGGTATTGATAGTTCATTCCTTTCTCAACATAACTTCTTGCTTCTCATGTATTCGAACTGTCACATAGGTATCCTGTCAACCTAATTCTAACCATCGTTCTGTTCGGTTTAGGTCAGATACTAAAGGAAGAGACCAGATTTTTGTATAGTATTATTTGATAATGGTGTAAAAAGATATGCACATCTCATCTAATAGACCTAAATGCAACCCAATTAATTTCGACCTTCGACTGTCTATTATCACCTCATTCACGTGCATCATGTCATAGTCACACTTCGGTCGTGATCTAGCCATGGTTCAAGATTTGAAAAAGAGATTTTTTTGCAATTGCTAACCGATTTTTCCTCATAATGTAACTGAATTATCTTCCAGTCAATAACATTTCCTGCTGCTTTCAACGTGACTTTTCCGCACACTAGTTCAACTCTTTTGTTTAGCCTTTCCATAATTGCTCTATCCATCACGCATACTCGATATAAATAGATACCTAATTGAAGATTGCATATCGTTCTGGACTATTGACACAATCATTTGAAATAACAACCGTTCTGATTATTTTTGTGCGAGGTCATTCTAGTGTGTAATATTGCCGTCAGTGATTCAAATCATCATCATAATGATCTAACCCCAAAAAAGGATAAATTTCATATTTTTAAAAAAAAAAAAGTTCTTTTTTTGAAAAATTTATTTTTGTGATGGGGGGGGGGAAAAATATTTTTTCCCCCCCTCCCTTTTCCCTTTTTGCCCCCAAAATCGACATCATCCATTTATCTCTGCACTCCTAGCACTATTGACCAGTTGTCTGTTTGTGGGCCATGTGAAGGCCAATATCGACCTACAGCTTGGTAATCAATTTTAGTTTTACATAGATTGCGCGTCATGCATATCCATTTTGTAGTGCTATCTGGTTAATTCCTACGATACATTAAACTTTCAATATCATTCACTTCTTACGTTCACCATTAAAAAAAATGCATATTGGGAATACCTGATGTGAAAACCTTCTCATATCGTATATTATTTTTACTAAGGATTCAGTAACTATTAATAATAATATAATTAACTAAGCTTCGCAATACCCCTTAATTAACGTTGCTTCCCCAAACATATGTTGGCCTTGCGCATCAAACGGTTGTTTGGTGTAATTTGGATTCCTAAGAACATCCTTTCAAGGGACCGATGCATAGTAAATCTCTTTACTTCTCACCAAATCTAATCTTTCCTTAACAAGTCTTTTATTCTATTATCTAATATTTTGTTTTCTAAATAACTAGGCTGTCCGTTACGATGTACAAACAACAACATCGAGCGTCTATAAGTATTTCCATGGCAGATATGTAAAGCGGTCAGGTGGCGCGTCGAATACCGACCCTCTTGTAGCGTAATGCGTTCAGAAACTGAACATACCGGTGTAATCTCCCTTACTAGTCCGTATCCTCTTCCCCTCGGTTGTCCGGCGTCGAGCTCGGGCCTTGGTCGACCATGTGGGGTTGCTGACCGAAGAAGCAACATCACGACCGCAAGAAGCGTTCAATCATCTTCAATCAACGGATGATTATCTCTGCTCCCGTGTACCTGGTACTCAACCAGTCATAAATAGGCCTTAACTGTCTCTCGTGTAGTGATTAGACGAGGTGTAGTCTGCGTTTCTTAGACAGAAGTTATGTATGTTTCGGCAGTCTATTCTCTGTTACTGCTTTTGTCGTTAATCTGTGAATGAGAAACGTTTCCTTTTCTCTTCAAATTTAGTTGGCATTACTGGTATGTTGAAGGACCAAACTAAAAACACTATACTCTCTAAAACTCAATAATTCAAAGGCCGGTTAGGACATTTTTTAGAACTCATTTAAATGCTCATAAACTAATAATTAGATATTAATTATGTTAATATACGATATTATCTAATGGACCCGAGTTGAAGCAAGTCGAGTCCATAGGGTTACCTCTTTACCCATCTATGTAATATCGTGCCAACCATCTTCCACTTCGCACAGATGAGGAGCTTGACCAGACATAGATCTGGATGCATTCATATCATACTAGATGACAGTAGTAAGACCCTGTCGCGACCAGTTGGAACATATACTTAATGTGAGTTGCCTCTTACATTTACACTGTAAATATATTAAACTCAAAAAAAGGAAACTTGCTCATCAGTAAGAAAATCTGTCCTACAATACCCCAGTATTAATGATTTATCACAGAATGTTAGCACGTTTGATCTTTACTAAAATACTTGTCACTTTCTACGAACTGTTTTGCCTCAATAAACCAAACTCGTCCCCACCGATATGCAGCAAAACAAATAGTAAGAATCGGCGGAGTGTGGTGCAAATAATCTCCCTCTCCCGAAAACTCTCGATCAAATTGCGTAGAGCCTCTGCGTGTCTAGACAATGCCCCAGGTAGGTAAATTCGGCAATCCATACATCTAATTTCACTTTTTCCGGGCACTACCCACGCTCTTAAGATTAGCAGACTCACAGCTGAATATACATCTCTGAAGAATCCAGTCAACACAAGCATAAGTGGTACATAGGTTTTTGCGCGAGACGACCATTATTCTCATTATGTGACTCAACCAGATCAATCCTCAGATCCATTCTGAGATTCACCTCTACTTGCAAACGCATTTGCGTCCCTCGATCGTGTGCGAGCGACGTGGTATGACAACACATGTAACAGTGTTGAATGTGATCTGTCCTTTAGCACAGTAGCGCCCGATGCGTCTACTTACTTGAGAAAACTCTCATGTTTGTCACCTGACAGATGATAGCTCTCACGAACAATTATTGATGTCTGAACCTTGAGTTCACTTAGGTCTCACTCGAATACACTTAATGAACTTCACTCATCTCTGGCGACTAAGTATCAGATTTCGAATTTATTTACAATATAATTATATTCATAATAAATCATCAGTGTTATAAAGCACTCATTTCTCAAAAAAAATTGAGTCGACTCATTTGTTTTAAGTGCACAAGTCTCCTTGAGTTATTAGTTTAGACAAATTGTTATTAAATCAGTTCTTAAACTTTGTTTACGCATAGAATAAACATAGCGTGCAATTTACCCATGTGAGGGAGGTCAATATCATGTATCTTATCTGACATGTCTTTTAATGAATCAATAATAAGGTACAACACTGGTATTAAAGAAACATTCAAACACTCATGTATTTATTAAAAACAATCACTCATGTGCTTAATCATTAACTGAAACCAGGAGTGAAAATGTCATAAAGCTAAAGAAAAAGATAGTCTTAACATCTACACAAATCCTGAGATTTTAATGTTCCTCCTGAATAGGCATCTCTTGGCACAGTTTGGTCTAACTGGAGGCGTGCGCCACTCCGATTTCATGACTGGTAATCACTCAATCTCTCCCCTCTGGTGGGGGGTTGTGTACCCTCGACTGCCACTCTCGGTACACTCATATATTCTCATATTCATTGCTTCTCTTGCCACTCGTAGTAAATTATCCTCTCCTTTGCCTCACTATTAGCTAGTCTGCTCTCACTCGATCCTCACTTCACTCACACACGAATATAGTGCGAGAGCTGAGAGTGAGGCGAGCCGAGGTCCACGGACACTCTGAGCAGAGTGTGCGTCTACCGGAAACCCCTGTAGTCACCGAGCTGTCACGACGCTTCTTTGTCTTACCTGTCCCTCGAGAGCACACTCTACCACATATGCGAGCACTTCTCATTCTCGCCGATCTCTACCCTCATACCACACAGTATCTCTCGCCTCCCAACTGCTGATGGTGACTCTCTGCGACGCTGGCGTAATGAGTACATTCTATAATCTCGTTTCCGTAAAAGGCCGCTCACACAGATACCTCCGCATTTGTCTCATCGTACTAATAACACACACCACAACTAGCGACAGCAGTGATTCTTCTTGCATGCGCGTGCGACAATCGTCGCGTGCGCTGCCAAATCGCACCATCTCTGCCTTAATATGCCTCTCTAATTGTCCAGATACAAATAGCCAATCCTCTAAGATTTCCAGAACACAGATGTGTCACACTACAGTGCGAGTGAGTCGCGTAGATGAGTGGTATGCTGCGTCGAGATGACTGCTCGTGCGCTGTGTACAACTACTTAATCCAAACTGTGCTGCACCTTCGACGATTTTCGTGCTCCCATCCTCTGGTCTCACCTCAGGACTCCATGCAAATTCCAATCCTGCGCACCTCTAATTTCCGCGCTTGCCTCTTATTAAGTACGGCTACTAGTCGATTACGACCACTCTATTGCTCACCACTCCAGACACTCTCCGTAAAGAATCTTCATCTCGAGTATCTAGAATGATATACTCGCTTTCAGCAGATATAATAACTCACTGTCTATTTGAACATAAACTTATCACGCTCCGTGTGGTCTTATTAATTACTGACTCATGACTCGTAGCGTTCACTCACATCTTCGGCAAGTGCTCATCTTCCAGCTAGCTAATCTACTGTTACACTCACTTCGAATCGCTTGCGATGAGGCGTGGTATAAGACGTATGCCATCTTTATGCACACACACCACCACTCACACTCTCTCGTATGATGCTCATTGACAATCGTTATAACTCACCAACTCCCTTCCGCGGCGCATCACTTCCACCCATACTGTCCTGAATGTTTTTAACCAAAAGGTTATACTCACATTCATAGCGTCCATTGATCCACCTTACTGCTTTTTTTTCTCTTTTCTTTTTCGGTTTGTTTTTCTTTTTTGTTTTATTTTTCTTCATGTTTACGTTGTTCTTTTCTTATTCAGTTCTCATCGTTTTTTCTCTCTTTCTCTTGCACTTTATTTTCATTTTCACAAAGTTGGCGATAACCAAGCTTTGACTATGAGTCAAATATTCTTAGGTGTCCATTTCAGGCGTAGTTATAGTATGGTCTATAACATCATCAATGAACACTGCATTGACAAAATTTCCATTTGAAAATCATTATTTGTGTTAAACACACATGATCTCGCCAATTCATAGTGATAAAGACATTTGGAGACAATTGTTCTATTTTGGAGAGACCGATATATACTTATACCTCCTGTCTTGACAGCACCTTGCTTGTAGACCATAGATTGACCGCTCAATCAATCTAACAGATCTTTGTTACTTTAGCCTTCCTTTGAGCGAATACCTATTAGTTCATACCATATTAGCATTTCCTTCATCCAATTCCTCCGTCCGGGCGTGGGACCGGGGTCGGGCATGAGAAAAGCATCGTCTTTTACATCCAATTTGATGTAATTCTAGATCAATGGTTTGCCATAATGTCCAAAATTACATTTTATGGAAGTGAACGCAGCAACAAGAAAAAAGTTTCTTTCCATAGTTCAACTTCTGATTGTTGGCGATATACCCCTTTGTAATGTGAGGACGCGCCTTATTACCTCCTCATAATTGCCCATCAGCTTTACCGTTTGATTTTTGAGTAACACCCCAGCTTGTTCCAATAGCTTTTACCGCCCTGGGAAGATCTACAATTGCCAAATCTACGGTTCCAGCGCATCATATATCTTTGGATTTTCCTGTCCATTATTCTTTATCTCATTTATCCTTGGCTGCAAATGAGAATGCCGTCATTGTCACTCTCTTTGCTCCTCATCATCTTGTCTGGGTAATCATACAAAAAAAACTCATTAATGCCTTCTCGGATTCTCAAAAACATCCAAGCATGAAATGGTTCACTGGATTACTACTGTCTCAATTGTGACTCTTAAGGACATTTTTCATCAAAGAATCCAGAGACTTTCCAATCAAACTAGGATTCCATTAATGTTTCCAGTTAGGACTTTATCTGTACTCCTACTTGGATCCAGGATCACTCTCATTCGGATCTACCGGTGGAATGTGGATTTACTCCACCAAGTATCTTCCCACTCGAACGAAATGATCCAACGGAGTCCTTGATCTAAGGTCTCAAATAGAGAAGAGTACGACAATTTCATTCTGTTTAGGAAAAATTCATTTCTATAAGAACTGGCATTCTCGTGATTCAGAAAATTTCAGTTATACTCCATTCATGCCTCACTATGAAACGGCTATTCCTTTTGATTGTTCGGAATATCTCAGAAGATACTCTCTTTCTTACCTTTCCCGGACCTAATTTTCCATATTATGATGAAGTGTCATGAACATATCGGGCGCATCCCCTAGGTTTACTAGGATGTTAATCAGGTACATCTAACCCTACCCATAACTCAGTCATGTGTGACCAAATATGTACTCGATTTATGGTGGTACACAATTGAGACATAGGTGGCTGTCTAGCAACGCAATCACCTCCTAAGAAAGGCGACTAGGTAAATTTGCTTGGAGCCATCATCGAGGATCTGACCTTAACCATTTCAAGAAGCATTTGATTTCTTCTTTCCACTATACTATTTTGTTACGGTGTTCTTAGTGAGTATACTTTGTATGATTCTATTCCTTTCCTTCATCAAGCGATAATTGTCTGAACCAGCATAGACGAAATATTCTCCGACCACCGTTAGTTCTTAATGCTTGATTTTCTTGTTCTAATTGATTCTCAATCCGAGTTGATATAATTCTTAAATGCCATTGATTGTAAAGCATTTTTAGAATTTAGCTTGAATTTAGGTAGGCATCAACCAAAAAACATGTAAACCGTCATCTTACAAAAGTGGATGGAAATAATATCCTCGCATGGCTTGCCCTCATTAGTTCATTGGACCACAAACTTTAGAAATGAAGTTAATTTAGAAATGGGTATGCCTGAACTCTAGTTCTCCTCCCTTACCAAAAATTGTTTCTTACTATTTTTCTTGCATAACCAATTTCACAGAAATAGATAAATCTACCTTAATATATATTAGCTAAAAGACCTAACTTTTGCTAAACGATCCCATTTGTTGGACAAATATGGCCAAGTCGTAGCATGCCAAATATTCCAACACTCATGTCTTTATTAATTTGTGTAATTCTATAAAGAAGAAAAATCTAACTTGGGAACTTGCGTACTCTGTAAACCCAATATCCAAAACAAGAAAATTAGTCCACGATATAACTCAGAACCATAGAAATGATGATTTTCCCAAAACACAGATAACATACTTGAATTTATTATGGAATATGCTAGACTCGAACCCTAGTTTAAGCAAAAACCCAATACTGAAATCAAATTTTCATTCAAATCTCCTGGGAGCATACAAGACGGTCATGCAGGAGTAAAAGGTCTAACCACCATGCGAAAACTAATTTCATATGCAATTCCCTTCATCTCAATGCGCGCATTGTTTCCTAGATAGCATCCATCTCTTGTCCCTAGCAAACACGACGAAAATCCCACCGAAGGCTTTCTCGGATCCCTTGTTCCACATTGGTCGTATTTCTCCTGAATCTACAATCCACAAAGGATGGTACTGTCGTTAGAAAATAGAGATTAGCATACAAAAAAATTTCATCACACCTCTCGAGTAATATAGTGGTAATACCCTTGCTTAGGCGCATTGCAATCCTTAGCATAGTGGCCCTTATTGCCACAATTGCAAACTCTTGACCCTCGCTAATGTGTGTTCGTTGCTAGGATGGGCTTAGTCGGTCACTAACGTTAGTCCTTTTCACCCTTGGAAATCTGCTTTTCCTTGGCCTATTTGGACTTGAATCACTTACATCTTCTGACCTATCAGTCCATGCTCGGATAATTATATGTGACGCGATGTAATTGCTGGTCGCTTACTTACAGCGGTCTAATCACGACCTATCATCAGCTTCTATTATCTTTTGGAGTCATCTATGGTAAACAGTGTTATCCGTTATCTAGTGTTGTTAGGTGCCATCCTCATTATGCTCCCCAACTTTCAGGCAAGTAGAACATATAACATGCTTGGATTTTTTGCTAACACTCATCAGTACGGGAGTGAGCCTAGCATTCACTGTAAACTCACCTTATTCTATGTTGTGAACATCTTGCTCTTACAATGGCCTTCTTCATGTTATGGTTCAGGCATGCTTCCTTGTACTAATGTTCGAACTTGATAGTGAATGACGCCAAAGTTTTTGTGTACGGGATCACATCCGCTAAAGAATTATTCTGTGTGAATTCCCTCTAAAAGCTTCCCATAGAATTCCTAGCAAGTTGGGAAACTTTTTGAAATTCCTTCATAATGTCTATCATCCATTGCACTTTGAGCATTGTGATACGTGATAAAGGAAATTCTTTCTTTTCTAAGCTACATAAAGCATCATGGTCTTTCCGCTTATGCTGAGTTGTGTTGCCTTCCTATTTCAGGTTGTCTCCATAAATTTCATTCAAAGTTCGAAGAGCCTCTTGCTCTTCCAGCACCATATTTGGATTTTTGACACTCCATATCTCATAGCTTATTCACATATTCAGATTGGTTCCTTTGATTAAGTTTAGCAACCAATACTCTTCGTAGCAAATGCCATTGAATAGACACACATATCTTATGTTGACAATTACATGCACGCTCTTACTTAATGTTTTAATACATACAGAAGAATGTTACTTCATACTCAATTTGCACATACTACATAATAAACTCACATCATACTTTAGAGTCAAAATGCGTTACTATGTTTCCCAATTCATTATCACATAATATAACATGAAAAATATAAGTGATGTGCGATATATGTTAAGCCCAGAATGTAATAATAAGAGAAGAGAAATAGCTCAATACCCTAACCAAGTCCCATGGCAAAGCCAGAATAGAATAATGTTAATTCATATTTTCAAAGAAATATGATACCAGTCAGTTCACCAAAGAAATTCACATTATTAAAAACATTTGCTAACTACCCAATCTTGGCCATATCAAGATTGCTCCTAAAAAAAAATTATTATAGAAATTTTTCTCCTATAAACGAAGAATAGACTCATCTAAAAATCCTCGAAAGGTCAACATATAGTCAATTCTTAATGTTGGCCCATGGCCTCGACGCGCTATAGCTAGCCTTGTCTACGAAGCCCTACGCCAAGGCATGTGGGACATTTTATGTGGGTCATGAGCCGAATGTGTATCGGCAACAACCCTAAGAGGGGGGTGAAATTGGGCTTTTCTAAAAAATGAAAACTAAATTTTTTAGAAATTCTAACAAGAATCTAGGATATTCTAAGTGCAGCGGAAAAAGGAGCGCATAGAAACTTTGTGAGAAGTAGAATATGGATTAGAAAATCTCCTTCACAATGTTGAATTTCAGATATAGAAAAGTTCTGTGCAAAGTGCCAGCCTATTGATTAGAACAGCTTTCTAACACTCTGACTTGTACAATATCATGTAGCTTCTTTATGAAGGAAAAGTTATTCGAACTTTAGAAATATTCTTCCCTCATAAGAGTTTTGCAGAGAATCCAAATGATACCAATAACCACTATGTTGAAACGCGCATAGTTATTAGAACTTCTTCACCAGAGTCTGTAATCCCAAATGTAAAGTAAACTTTATTGATGGAGAGTTATCAGGATAAGAATCATCGTTGGTCCTCATAAAGCTTTATGAAAACAATAATAGAAAACCCAAACAGATGAATTATAACTGGAAATAGAACAACAGTTAGATCATAATTGGTATATTCACCCCGCGTATATTAGCAATATACCATGATGTTTCTATACGTTTAGAACTAGATGAAACTTCATTTGTTGTTTGTAGAACATCTGAATTAATTAACCAATTTTCAGCCCGTTCTCTAAGGTGAAATTAAACAAAGCGTTCGTAAAAGATGACTAGTAAAACGAACTTTCAGAAATAAAGAGATCATCACCGAGAGTTATAGTGGCTTGCGCAACTAACTCGCGCTACATCCACCTTCCTAAGATCTCATTCCTTGAGATCCTCCACTAAGTTACTCTTCTTTTAAAGTGGTAAGAGACAAACACAACAGCATTCAAGCGCAATAGATTAAAAAAACCTAGGATTCTACCCCTGTGTTGCTCCCACTAGATTTTCAAAGACTTCTATTAACCTTCAAACCCGTTTTGCTGTTTTTCTCTGGTCAGTAAGTTACAGAGAGAGAGAGTGCGGTCGATTCAAGACTATTTACGTATCCCCACACCATGGAGAGAAGGGTCGGTGCTTGATAACCTCTATCTCAATAGCCTTCCTTAACCTAAGCTATTACACTCAAAAGTTTAACAAATAAGACTATCTACTATAGAAGTACAGATTCTTAAATAGACAGAAAAGGAATTACTTCCTAGTTATATCACACAGCGGAAAAACAATTTTCAGTATTAGGTAAGACCTCGCATTAAGAACACAAGAATTGTTTTTCAACAAGTGTCAATATGTTTAAAAAAAATATTTATCTTTTCACTTCATAAATATTGAAAAACGTTAAGAACTTAGAGATGAAAAAGAAAATGGGTAGGTTAGTAGTAGAGTTTTGAGTAGAATAAGGATTTCGTCAATGAGACAGGGTAGTCGTCTTTAAAACACAAATACTCGGCTGTTAATACTTCATCCAAATCGCATTTAAGGTCGTATCTGGAGAACGATTCCTTTATATAGAAAACGAAGGAGCTGTCGCTTTTTGGAAAGAGCATCCAGAATATCTTATTTCCTTGCCTTTAGAAACGATCTGAAAATCTTTGTTTAGCCCCAAATAAAAGATTATTATGCCTTTTGGTAGAGAATTAAAACCGATTTTCACTGGTTCATAATAGAAAGAGATTTTCTGTCCTGACTGCACTACCGCGATTATTTTTGCGAGTGACCGGTAAGATAATAATTATGCTGGTAGAGACGTAGGTGCACCTTACCAAAACGCGAAGAGAGATGGTGGCGCGTGTCGAGTTTCTTAAGGATCGTAAGTAAGAACAATTTTAAGTCTATGATAACTCTACTTCTTAGCATCTGCGTCAAACACTCTATATTTCCGAACATACGTGTGTAATCTTGGATTTATCTCAAAACTTATGAATATATTAATCTCTTTAGTTTTAGGAAATAAATCTTTTCTCGAATTGTTAGGATTATTGGTCGAAATCTAAGACTTTATTTTAAAGAAGAGACGAAAATGTTCAATAAAAGAGTATTTCTGGCAAAGTAAGGTAATCTGTGTCTTGTGCTATTATTTTGGGAAGTATTATCTCTCTTATCTCTGCCTACAAAGTATTCCTTAAATACCTTAGCTACTTAGGTCTTCGAAACTCTTTCACTACTTAATCCGTAGCTAGGACTTTTGCTCTGTGCCTATTAACTTTTCTTTCTCAAAGAAATTCGCATAAGATAACAAACTTAGCAGCACGAATTAACATAATTTTCTAAATTTTATTTCGTTTCTTGTACTAATCCATGTCAATAATCCCGCAGATTAAAAATATGAACCCCTGAAAGCCAACAATTCACCCCCTTTTTCGATGATGACAAAACAATAACTTTCCCAGCAAGTCATACAATACATCTGTGCTCCCCTCTTGAATTTAACATGCATTATAAGTTCTAGATCATGCCAAAAGATTTTTAGAGAAGATCGCAGTATGTAGAAACATGTATTTTTGCCTCCCCGCTGAATAGATGCCAGTAAAACTGTTTTACAAAATGTAAACTAGGGAGCCTTTTTGAGAAACTGAATTTTAAACTAGTATAAAAATAGTGCAATGAAATATTCTAAGTATCTTAACTGATTTAGTCCATATATGTATATAGAGACTAGCAGAGCATTAACTTCAAGAAATGTTCTAGATGTTCTAAATCAATACAGTAGCAGTGCTACTGGTCAGAAAAAAATAAAAAGTTGATGTTTTAGATAAATAGAAAGACACAAGAAGATCTGTATATTTCAATCTGCAAAACAGCTCGTCGTTTCGTCTGATAGGTATAATAGAATCTAAGTTAAAAAAAACATGATGTTCCTATTCGATGTAGGCCTCCTCTTTTTTGTTTTTCCAAGCGTAAAAAAACCGCCAAATAGACCATATTAAGACACAAAATGATGAATCTGTAAAACATACAAATTTTATAGAAAATATTACCGACACCACACGATAAACACTATATATCCAGTACTTGGTTGCAATCATCGTAACAAAATAGTTTCAAAAAGTATTCACCTCAATCAATACCAGTGTGCTCTCCCCTTTTGTCATGCATATAAAAGGTTTAGATTTAAGATGCATCAGCACAAATAAAGAGAAATAAACATGTTCAAAAACCAAATTAATCCTATCGAAATACTTAAAGCCAAAGATACAGCACCACTACATTATTCAAGCATACATCAGTAGAAAAACAGATTAGAGAGCCTTAGGACCAGTTCTGAAGTCTCTTAACACTTCTCAAAGGCTGAGCTGGCAGTTAGTCTCAGTAAGGTATTCCTCTGGTTCCTTTTAGAAGGAAGGTAGTTAGTGAGGTTCTTTCCATTGAGTCCTCGTGCCTTTCCTGCAGTGGTGCTATCACATTCTTTGGTGCTCTGTAGGAGGGGATGTAGGTTGCTCCCTTCACTCTTGAGAGTGGCTAGCTTTCTTGTTGTTCCAATCATCCTTCATTTTTTCTCCAAAGTCTTGGTGCTGATTGATTTTGTTCAATAATTTTAGTTGAACACTGCTTATTGCCTTCATCAATTATCCTTGGTTGTTGCTCCTCCTATGAGATTCCCTTTTCTATTCTGGCCCCAAGCCAATGATTTCCCTGCTTCTTTGCCTGCAGATTGCAATCTCAGGACGTTTTGTTCTGTTTCGGTCTTCAGTTGTCTTTTCTTATCTGCTAATCTCTAGCTTCTCTAGGTCTCAGCGTTCACTACTGTTTTCCACTTTTCTTCCTTTTCTGTTCTTGGCTCTTCTGTGAATCCCCCTCCCCCAAAATGCGCATAGGCATGTATAGATATGACTATAAGAAAGAAAATGCATGTGAGTGTGTGAGTGCCCCACCGTGTGTTTTAATTTTTGTTTAGGGGACTAAACTAGGAAAAATACCACTGTAATGGACTTTCAATTGTTTAGATTTATATGCTCTAGGCTTACTAGATTAATGCTGAGCCCGAATGTTAAGTTCTAGGTATGCAAACCCCCGGAGTGGATCTCCGAGACTATGTCATGCCTGATAAACAATCCGTCTTATGAAGAATGCTTTTGCAAGGGATAAGTATCTGGGATAATGAGATGTTCTGTGATTTGGATATTGTCGATCTTACCGGTGAATCCCGAACGTGTCCTACGTACTTCCGTTCTTGATGGAAGATCAAAGTCAACCGTAGTCCTAGTTCGATAGGCCTTCTTTGAAAGGGCTTTGAAGGTTGGTCATGCTTAATGCAGTTTGAGGTGTTGTGTTATGCTTTCGCTGTCATTGGGTGTATGCTTACTTGTGCATGACTGGGGACTGCTTTGTCCCATGATGTGTGTATGCTAGTTTGGCTAATGCATATTGTGTACTTTGTGCATGAGTAATTTAGCTTTGTGCATGAGTGTGTGTATGCTTCGTGCATTTTGTTAGCATTTGCCAAAAGTATCTCTCTATTAGCGTCGTTTCATCGCCAAATGGTTAGTTTTAATGGGCTTTAGGCAAAATGATTTTTGATTGTAGTGCAATTGGTTGCAATTATAATGTTGATTTTAAGGGCATTTGCTGCCAAAATGGTTCATTTAAACGAATTTTGCTCGCTCAAAATGGTTTGATTTTAGCGCTTGGCCGAAAAGTGTTTGATTTAAAGCAATTCGGTTTGCTAAAATGTGTAATTAGCGCGATTGTCGCCAACAATGGTTGATTTTAGGGCCGTCTCGGGCAAATAAATTTGCGTTCATTTTTTTAAGGCACTTTGCCAATAAATGTCGGAACTTTATACGGCTATTGAGCTGAAAATGGTGTATTTTTAAAGGCATTGGGCCAAAATGTCGGACTTTGACACGACTTGTCGCTAAATATCGTTTGATTTTTTAGGCCTGTTGCGCCCGAAATTGCGTGTCCATCTTTTTAACAGCATTTTGCCAAAAATGTCAATTTTACCCGGCGTTGTGAGCGAAAATGGTTGATTTTAAAGGTGCATTTTGCCAAAAGATTGAATTATAAGAGCGATTTGTCCGCTAATATGACAAAAATGAGTTAATCTACACCTTCTCTATAAGCAATTTTGTTTGCTAAAATCATTAAATCATAGGGAAATTTTTTGTCGAAACGTTCATGGATTTAAGACTTTTTAGCCCACAATTATTGACTTAATTGGACTTAAGCCGGATGTTGTTGAAAAATTAAGGCAGTTGAACCGTGTTATATTAATTAACTCTGGCCTCTTGTAGCCATAAATTGCCTCGGACCTTTAAGCGTTGAATTATCCGTGACGATTTATCTGATAATTAACGGGCATTTAGCTTAAAAATTCATTTACTTGAGGCATATTTGTGTTGGCCAAAGTTGCATACATGGATGCATTTATGCAGCTTGTAAGATCATTATAGGCCTAGAGTAAGAAGAGGAAATAAAACATGGCATGAAGCTTGCTAAATTAAATAGGCAGTTTCGTTTACGTACCTCGATTTTAATCGGCCGGGCCACTTCTTAATTCCAGATTTAAGCTCCTCCGCTTGGAAATTAAATTTATTTTTTTCTTGTTCAATTATTAGTTGTCCAAATTAGTGCACAATAAACAATGCAGATAAAATTAAATAAAATGCAAAAAACGGCTAGAAGAAATCGCATAAAGAGCGTGCGTATGAGGGAGTAAGAATCGGGTCCACGTTCTAAACACAGACAAGCAGTTGAATCAAAAAATAGGCTGACAGAGAGTTGGTCTATTAGCCATTTTCCGGGTCCAGTGCTGGCCAGGTCGGCGCTGTCGTACCTGGCGGCAGATGTGACTACTCCGCCCACGGCTGCGCTCGCGGGGAGCTTTGCCGCTCCAGGCCTGTGGCGGCCTTGCTGCTCCTTGGCCGATGGGAGGCGCGTTGGGCGGCTGGCTGCCGCGCGGCTGGCCGGTGGTGTATCCCTGCGTATTTCACTCCATAGGCTTTTCGGGTGATACTAGAGACTACCAATTATTCCGGGAAGTTCGAATCCTCTGCGACACTTTCCGGACGTTTTAAAGTCACCGTATTTTGGGGTCATACTTCCAGTACAATGTGTGCTGCGAAAATGGCCTGCCGGTCCTGGCCGTTACTTTTTGCACAGTTTGCCTGCAGAAAGTAAATAATTGTCCATGCAGCGTGTTGCAGGCCGACTGATATACCAGTTGGGAAACACTGGCTTTTTTGAGCCTCAGAGAGATGTGTAGTAATTCAGCAGTTGCCCTACACTGTGCTATTCATTAAAAATGATTTTATGAAGCCGAGTGGCTGTCTGCAAGGATTATATTTGCAGTCCATTGGCAGAGGAGGAAAAAATCGCCTCTCTGTTTTTTTTTTAATTTTTTTGTGTGTTCCTTTTGAAATGAAATGATCAAATGCGAGTGAGAGTGGAGTGGTGGGAGAGCGTGGAGCACGAGTGTTGTGGTTTTTTTTTTATTAGTATCGCACTCGCGTTAGATTACTTGAAAACATATGTGTATGCATGTGTGTCTTTCGAATGTGACATAAAAATGGACTTTTTCATTGACATTCTCGATGACTATTTTCATTAAACTTATTATATATATATATAATAGTGGGTGTGCCGTCCCATCAGTGTTCAGGCGGCGTGCGAACCTTCCGCATGGCGGTTCTGGCTGCCGCCGTCATTCAGAGGCTATTCCTGTGGCTGCTGCCGGCCGGCATTCGTGTGGTCAATCGGCGGCTACTGGCTGCCATCATGAGTCTTCGGCGTACTGCTTTGCCGCCCTTATTCGGCTGTTGCATTTTCTCTATAAAAAAACTCGGGCGTGCTTCGTTTCTGGTTTGTGGCACTCACTCTTTTATCTTGAGATCTACCTTAGCTAAGCCTGTTTCTCACTGCCTCCTTCTTTTTTCAAAAGAAATGAATCCCCTTTGTTTTAACCATACAGCATCCACAGCCTGGGACTATAGAGTCTCTCCAAAGTCCTGAAAAGTCAAACTAGTGTGGAGGTTACTCGGTCTTTCTCCCTATCATACTCTCAGGGGTGGAGTGTATCGTTAATCTATGGCTTTATCTTTTGGGACCAGGGAGGCCCATTGTTTTCCCTCTCTCTGTCGGAGTATGACGCGATGAGATGTGCCCTCTTTTTGGAGTGAGTTGTTATATCGTGGGTTCTGTGTCCTAATTGCCCCTCTAGTTCAGGTCTATTGAGGTCATAGTCGTTAATGTCTCGGTCATTGAAAGTTTTATTTCAATTCAAAGCCTGGCCAACAAGCTAGGTGCGATGCATTTTTGACTGACCAGAACGGCAGATTTTGCTTGCCCATGATGATGTGAATCTATATGGGTTTCGCTTCCAGATTACCACACGGATGAGCTGAGATGATCGGGCTTTTTATATTCTGGTATTCTGTTTTAACACGTGGACCCAGGCTTCGGGGATCTGCGATTTCTGCCCTATGAATTCGACAGATGGAGACATGGAGTTTGATTGCGGCTTGCTGCTTGTCAGAGAGCTATCGCGAGCGCGTGGACAGAGACTGACCCCTCTATGCTTCGAGGACTGGACGGTTTCTGCCGATTATTCTCCAGTACTTCTTATTCTTCCCATCTCCTTACTTATTTATTTTGGTTCTTCCACTTGTAATTAGACAAAGGAAATCCATACTCAGAGATTTAGAGTTGAAGGATACTCTTTCATAAGTGCGCTCTACGCTGCTCCTAGAACCCTTCGGAGCGGTTGGTCGGATACGCGATTCCACTACCACCAACCAACCTATTGGGGTGCCTCAAGTGGGAACAAAGAACCCACAACAATTTGGCAGATCCATAGCACTTCCTAGTGGACCAAATACCAATGAGGCCGTGTTGCAAAGAAGTAATGTATGCAACCATGTCCTTACACCTATACTAAGAACAAGTTACAAAAAGAAGCTCCTATGACCTTGCTTTCGAACATAGTCTATGATAAAGAAACTTGAAGGAACACCTTAAAGTTTCCACATTCCTTCGTGGTGCTTGTTGTGTCGATCGATGTCACTTGTACGGCTCGCCGTGCACTACATTATTGTTCTCTTTCCATATTTCGCTGCGCCATTTTCTCAGTCGCCTCGTCTTTTCATGCTTATCTGTTTCCATTCTTTTCTCTATTTCTTCTCTATTTTGGTCTGCAATAGATTACGCCGCTATTATCTGTTCTCATCACCTTATTTGTTTGCCCCTTCCCTTTTTTCTTTCTATTCTTCTTTCTCTATTACCCTCCTATCTTTACCTGTTCTCCTTTTCTTCAGCTCCGATTATTCCTCTGCCGCCGGTGTTATGTCTCTGCCTACATTGCCCACCAATCTTGCGTTCTCCTCAATAGAAGCACATGTTGATGTGGCGTAACATGGAATTTGGTTAGCACGCCCTACCGTTGCTTAGAATGGCATCACCCCAGGCCCGGTGCCCTCGTCTGACTTGCTGAGGAACAAACATATACTGGCCTTGAAGCACCCCCTCGCTGCCAAATTAGCACACCCTGCCGTGCCTTCCCTTCTTGTGTGACTCTGAAGCAACCCCCCGTGCCCTGAAATAGACACCACCCTGGCCGTGTTCCCTCTGGAACTCCTCAAGAGGGAACTCCTTACCATTGAAGCACGCCCGTGCCACAATAGCACACCAGGCCGTGTCTTGTCACTGCCTCTTCATAACGGTTATGTTAGCTTATTTTGAGTTTTCTGCCTTTTTCGTTAATGGCGTGGGGCCTCCAATATTCTCCGGTCCACCCTTGAATTAATTAGCCTTATTTTGTTTTAGGATTTAGTCAATCTTTAGTACAGATTTGGATTAGAACATCCAAATCCTTTAAGTTGTTTATGAGTTTTGTTTAGTCCTGTCAGTCCTTAGGTTGTTAGATTTGCCTAAATCCTACTCCTTAGCTAACTCCTAAATCCTTTAAGGATCTGGGACCTTTTATAGGACTAGTATAAATAGCTTGTTATTTTGGTAATTATAAACCAATCAAAATTATTTCAATCAATTAAAAGAGACGATTTGTCTCTCTTCCATGCCTTTGGCGTGTTCATGTTGTTTAGCAGAGTGTGAGATTGCCATTCTCCTCTAATTGCATATCAAGAATCAAGTGTAAACTTGACATTCAATTCTTTGTGGCGCTTTTATCTATTCTTTTACTCTATTTTGGTGTTCTTGCCTTCTTTAAGCTCTTGCGTGCTAGCCATAGAGGGGCAGTTTATCCTCCGTACATCTTTGATCTCTTCCAAAACTTGTCATGAGTTCATGAAAATCTCTATTTCATTGGATTCCGCCGTCGAGTTTGTATCAGAGCCAAAGATTTACGGAAATTCCCTTGATTTAATCTTATTCTATGGGTTTATGTTTATTTGTTTTTATTTAGTCTTTTTTTGTTTTTTGGCTTTGTTATTTCTTCATCTTTTCTTTGTGTGTTTGTTTTCTTTTGTTTAGTTTCAATTCGTTTTGCTCGTCAATAAATTCACTAAAATTCGTTCGTTGTTTCAAATTCTGGAAGTTAGAGCTTAGACCTACTGTTGATTAAAAAAAAAAAATAAAAAAAAAAAATGAGCTATAGTAAAAATTTCGGTCCACCATATAATGTTTGTGTGTAGTGGATCTGATTTTGAGTCTTCCTGCCAACCAAAAACAGATTTTGATCCCTAATCCAACAGGTGCGATTTGTCGCATATACCATTATTTTTTGTGCGGATCTATGACCATATTTTGTGGGATTAATTTCCTAAAATCTTAGACAGATTTGACCATACATTGTTGGGAGCGTGTGGGCGGCGGGGTGGATGTTCCGTAATCCTAAGGGATATTGACCAGATATTTCATATATGGGATTTAGTACTCCATCTACAATCTTGTGATAAAATCCCAATCGTTGTAGAGAGCGTAGCGTGTGTGATAATTGATAACAAAAGATTAGTTGACCTCATATCTTTTTTGAGATTGAGCCAAAAATCTACTAAATCCTTCGTCAAAATCCAAGAATCCTACGCCTAAATTGAGGTTTGCTAATCTAAAGGGATTACAGAGGCAACCATCGTCTCTCTACACCTCAAGCACACCCTCGTGCCTAGTCTACCTTCCATCTATTGCGACTAGACCACTATACCACGCACGCCTGTGGCGCTCCCTGTAGAGCACGCCCGGTTGCACTATTTCTGTCCATTGTTTTCTTTTGATATTATTACTTTAGTTGACATAGACTATATAGATTTTTGGTAGAATTAATTAGGTCAATATTTGGTCTTGCTTCGTGTAGTAGCTTAATTTCCATACGGATTAGTATTCCTAATATTTGTCTTTTAAATTCTAGTTTCTTGTTTTGTGGTGCCTGATGCTGAACTTTCGTATTGCTCTTCTATTTTACATTGTTAGGTGTATGTTGCTGTTCACTACACTCTTAATTGATCATTCACACCGCTAGTTGCATTGTTGTTTGTTCTTGGTGCTACCTGGTCCATATATCCGTTTTTGAGTTCTCCCTTTCTAGAATCTTGTGCTTGCTTTTCATCATGAATTAAGTTTTTATTCCCATTGTCTCTAAAATCGTGATCTTTGATGTTGATTTGTCTGAACTAACGATCTTCTTGAAGGTTCAAAGAGGATAGAATGTGCAACCCCGGTGACCGTGATTCAAGAGTGTATACAACACAGTTGAGGGAGTGATTTGATTCAAATAACCTAAATCTTTTTGGTGTTTTCTTTTGCAATATATATCCTCATTAGTATTAGGCAAAATCTGGAGATGGTAATGATTGTGCAAATTCCCAATTAAAAGATCCTCAATTAAAAAAAACTCTTCATGAAGCAATTCACAAGGACAGTTAGAACCTTCAGATAATCTTGCAAGACATGAGGAAGAGTCTGCAAGAGATTAAAAATCGCTTTCACAAAGCTCTAATACAACTAGAACTCGTCCACAAACTAGATTTTCAAGGGACCCATGATGTTGAACGAGATGCTGAGCGAGACCAATCCAAATAAACTTGATGGAGACCCTTGGGATCAATTAAAGATGAGGATTCCAGAATTCCAAACGGCAACAACAATGCCCTGAAGAGTTACCTTGTAATTGGTGAAGGTAAAGTGACTGTACGACGAACAGATATCTCTCTTGAACTGCCATAACTTATTCTCAAGAAAAGATAGTATCTCATTCTTTGCAGCTGCGTTGTATTCAGATAGTGCGGCACGGTATTTAATGTCGATATCGTCGATATAATATATATCTATTGAAAAGAAGTCATCCCTAATGAGAACCTGGGAGTTCGATCCTTGGCAATGCCTCATGGTTATCTGGTGTCGGCTACTGCTCCTTACTCTGGTGGAGTAGCTCCATGATAAATGAACGCTATTAAATGCTCCAATCCTAATACAAATTTGTCCCCTAAGACTCTCACTTTTCAAACTTCTAGGGGATTTACACGACATAAAAATTAGGCTAGAATGCGTGCACTGAGGAGGAAGGTAGTGTGGAAGAATACTACAAGGAGATTGGAGATTTGCATGTGGCCAAGACCAAATTGAGAAAGATGAGCATAATCGACCACTGTCAGTTTCCGTTGAGGTATCAATAAAGATATGTGCAGAGCCTTAGCCAGCCGATTAATAGTATGATACCTTTGGAGGATTTATCGAGTAGAAATATGCCATGAACTTGAAACGACAGAACAAGGGGAGATCTCCACCAATAAGTTTGCCACAACTCCACATGGGGATCTAAATGGCCTAAAGAAGGTGAGAAGCAAGGAATTTAGAGGTCTCTAATTCTTCATAAGGACAGAAATTTTCAACTCTCCAAAAGTAAAGAAGCTGTCCAAACTCCATTTCACAATAGCAAACAAAGGTTACCTCTAACTCGTTATAAAACCGTGCCTTCTTAGAGATTAACTTAAGATGTTTTTAAATGTTTGGTGATCAAGGACATTATGCAAGTCTCAAATTGTCCTAATTAGACCTACAGGGTTTGATTGCTAAAGCCATGATCGGGAATATTTAGTTCTGACATCTTGAAATGTAGTGATCTTATGTATGATTTATGCACTAATTTTACGGATAATGATTAATGGTGTATGGGATTTCAGAAAATTTAATACATTCCTAGAACATGGTGGATAGCTTTGGTTGCTAGACGTTGCTTTGAACATGCCATAAGTAAGGAGAAAGCCTTGCAGCAAACCTCTGAGAATATATTTACACACTAGATGCTTGATAGTGGAAACGGTGTTGTACTCGTTATCATTTTGTATGGTGGTAGTTGCACTAATTGTTGCCTAGTGTGAAAACATGGCGGTAAACAAATCTGAAAACTTAACTTGTCTCAAGCCATTCCTAAACCTTATAAACTTGCAATGGTTGAATCGATGTGGGGAAGTGAAAGTAATCAACTCAAGAACAGGTACTTGTTGCCATTTTTCTATTGCCCGATGGTATGAAGATGAAATCTGTATGTGATGTATCAGCTACTCTATGCAAGCTGCGACACTCTATTGTTGGGGAAGGACCGATGGCAATATGATAAGAAGAGCACATCATGATGAGTTCCACGAATCGCCATAACCTCATTTGAGGTTCATAAGACGGGGAAAAAGGTGGTTCTTGCCGTACCCTTTATTCACCTTCAAGAGCTTTATGAAGAACCCAAAGAAAGATACTGAGAAAGAGGAGAGTGTTTCAGGCCTTAAGAAAAACATCTGAGAGGTGCAGAATGCTGAGACTTGAGAGAAAACAAAAGAGAGAAAAGAGTATAGGATGAGGAAAGCAGGCCCACAAAAAATAACAATAAACCGAAATTAATGGTCCCAATTGTGAGAGAAAAGAAAGACGAGAGAAAAAACAGAAACAGATCTCTTTTTAATGCAAAGAATTAGAGAGGTTAAGTGTGCTATTGCCTTGGGAGGAAGCCCATATTGCTTCTAAAGGTACAAAGGAGGTTTTATTTGCTGAAACTAACACTGACCTTGAAAGCTTTTGCCTTCTATGTTTGTTCTAGTTAGCAGGAATCTTTGATGATGTCCGTTTCCCTAGTGGAATTACCAAGTTGGTTTTTACCACCTTTCCACCGAGTTTAGAAGCATCAAATTGACTTCATTCCATGGATCCACCATTCCAAATAGTGGACCTGCGCACTATAGGCACAGTAATCCATATGGAGACAAAGAGAGTTGCAAAGGGCAGAAGAGTTGATTGAAACTTATGGAAAAAGGTGTCGGTAAGAGAAAGCCGATTGAGCCCGTGTTGCCGTCTCCCGTGCTCTTGAGTCCTAAAAAGGATGAACATGGCGCATGTGTGTGATTGTTAGAACGCGGTCAACAGAAATTACCAGTAAAGGTTATCAGACACCCTGATTTCCCTAGACTTGATGAATGTTGGAATTGAATCTGCCATGGGCAAACATTTCGTTTTACTAAAATGATTTTAATGAAGTGGTGTTTACCAATCAAATTAGAAGGTGCAACCCAGGTGGAATGAAATGGGAAAAAACATTGCTTTTAAAACTAAAGTATGGGTTTGTATGACCGATGCGTAGTTATTGCCTGTTTTGGACTATTCTAATGCACTCTAGTTATCTTTTGATGAGGCTTATGAACCGATGTATTGCGTGCCGTGTTCTTTTGGGAAACAGAATTTTGTGGTTGTATTTACTTTGATTGATATTAACTCTTCATTATAGGCAAGTTTCTCTTTTGATGATCATCCCATTTGAGGGCATGTTAGAGATAGTTTGTTTTTACAAAACTTGTGAGGACAAGGGAAAGAAGTTGATTATTGCTAAAAAACTTAAAACCAAATGCCCGACGATTTTGTATGAGAGTAGGACTCTGTGTTTCTTGGTTTTTTAATTGTGAGCGTTGGCATCAGGGTTAGATTGGAAGTGAAGATTGGAGCGAAGAAAGTTTGGGGGAAAAGCTAATTCAAAAAGAATTGGGCCGCCAAAGAACGTGCCGCGCCGCAGAAAATCAGGTTTTCTTGGAAAAAGAATTGTAGAGGAGTTTTTTCCCATGGGTTTAAAAAGCCCCAAAGGCTTTTTCTTTATTAGGGGGGGGGGGAAGTTTCGTTTAAAAGAATGTTCTCTTCATCTCTGGCGTCTGTT
>NW_023591374.1:454307-658428 GCF_014843425.1 Jatropha curcas | reverse complement strand
TATGCTCATCAATAATTGATGAGTGATCCAAATGAGATATTAAAGGGTTGTCTTTTGAGTTTGAAATTCTCAATCACCAACACTGTTAGTAGTTGAAGTATTTTGGTTGGTGTGCGGGAGGCTTAAGTTTGGTGGATTTTATAATTGGAGGAATGGTTTGGTTATGTTTTGGCTAAGACATAGGGATGCTAAATGTTTATCGTAAACCTGACGGTTGTGGTGGGTAGTATTGTGATAGGTGACGCCGATTTGGAGAGATGGGTGGGTTCCAAGGATGCGCGGTATAGGCGGCGGACACTGTATTATCGGTGTTTAACTATAATATGTCAAAAATTTATAAAATAATCTAATTTATTCCAGTCCAAAATATAATTGGATGAACCCTTATTTTGTTTAATTTTGAAAAATACAATAAGAAGAGAGATATTATGTTGACATAAACAGTTTGTAGAATAGCGGAGTTTAGATATTTAACATAGAGGATAATTATAATGAGGATCGAATTCGGTAGGCAGAATGTGGGACGGCGTGCCTATTTTTGAGTAACTAGAATCTACCTTAGGTACCCTTTGTGGGTTGCTGACCTAATTTAGTGTTTTGTTTTTTTTTTAAAAGATTCAGTTCCCGGGACTGATTACATTTAAAAAAACAATTGCATCACACGATTTATGTGCACAATGTAACTTTGGGAGACACGAGAGAGTAAAGAAATCTCCCCCGTTGAAAATGGATAAGTGGACATGCATTGACGCTATAAATCGCCGGCGTAGTCCATTGGTACTTTGTTTTAAAGTTCAATTGTTTCAATATTTCTCAAAGTTTATTGTTTTCTAAGATCTAAAATAATTAAAAAAATGGAGTTAATGCGATCAGAATTAAATGTATATTGGTATAAGTTGATCACATTTAATTAGTTACCTTAGCATAAGAGTAATAATGTGCTTTGGTACGTATTTGTTATATGATGTTTGAATTTCTTAAGCGTGAGTGATTAGAGGAGTAAAATTTTATATCAGTGGTGTTTTTTTATAGGTTTATAATTATTGATAGTGGAATAGTATTTTTCTTACTAAAGTGAAGTGTAAGATAATGATTAGAAATAGGCTACGACAGATAAATCTAAAACGCCAAAAAATATCAGATTCTCGGCATCAGTAAATGAGTTGGATAGAGTTTTAAGGCAAGAAAAGGAGCTATATAACTCTTTAGTAGTTTTATTATACTAAGGTGTGTGTAGGACGTGGTGGCGGGGCTCGTTATTTTTTCGGTCACGGATGTCTTGGCTGTTGGGGTTTTTGTTGTTCTCGAGATGTATCTCGCATCTCTGGGTTCTGGCCTTGTCCTGGGGAGGTCTGGGTGGGGTGTAGGGTGGCTGGGCGGAGGCAGGGCATGGTATGGGTCACTTGTGGAGGGTAAGGCAATGGCGTGCTCGACCTAGTTGGTGGCGTCAGGTGAATAGAGGGAGTACGTGCCGATCGGAGGATCTGACTGGTATTTTTTTAATGAGCGACATCGTTCAGCTTTTGAAGTTGTACTACAGAAATTTCTTTGGAATTTTACTAGAGATCCTCTTTTAGATTGTACATTGCTATATGAGGTGCCAATTCGGCAATTTTCTGATGAAACATTAGGGAATGTTGATAGTTGTATTCTTAACTAGTGCTATTAGTAGTACTTAAATTGTTATATATTTTTATTTTTAATTCGATGAGGCAATAACGTCTAAGCAAGAAACTATGGTTTAGCAAAACGCGAGGTTCTTTCATACTTTCTCACTGTGAGTATTCTTTTGGAAAACGTATAATAACGATCGTTTAAATAGGCATAAGGCAAGTATTTCTTTTTTTTTATCGTAGTATTTTACTCTTTTAATAATACAATATCGATTAGAAGTACCATGTAATACCCTGAATTTTTATTTCAAAAATTTTCCATTAAAATTTAAATGAATCCGACAGCTTGGAATTAATATTAATATTTTAGTGCGAATACTGTAGGTCCAAATTCCGAAAACGCGAAAAATCGATTGGAAAACTCAACAAACCAACGGTAAGGAGGACTAAATCACTGAAGTCGGCTACGAAGAGGGCGGTTCGAATCGAACCGGGGAGCGCGCGGGCCGGGGGAGCCGCATTTCTTTTCTTTTCTCTTTTCTTTCTCTTTCTTCTTCTGTGTGATCCTTCTCCCGTTCCTCCAGTTGCGTGAGCGTCAGCTCACTGCATCCTCCTCCTTCCGCTCCTTCGATCCTCCTTGCTAGCTCCGGCCACTCAAATTGCGGCAAATGAAGTAGCTCTAAAAATGGTGACTTCCACGCGAGAAAGTATATTATAGCTTGTAGATTTGAAGCGTAAGATGTGTCTATTTTGAGGAGGGAGAAGAGCTTGGAGGAGGTTTTGGAAGCAATCCTTTTTTTTCGGGGCGATTCTCACGTCCGTTTCAGGCAATCCTTGGGACGACCAGGTGAGTAACGCGGAATGAACTCCTCTCTTCTCCTCTTCTCGATTTGAGTGGCCTCACTCGCTCTCGACTGTAATAGGCCGGAATCGAGGAAAACCCAAAAATGGGTATAACCGATCACTGCCTTTTCCGCCAATGTTCGCCAACTGGTTCACGACCAACACCTTGATTTGAACACATAATTGGTGATGGCCTCTCATCGTAAACGAAAATAAAATGATGTATTGTTTAGTCAATTTTGGTGAAAAAGGTTAAATTTTCCGGCCACGGTTGCAGCGTGGCGGCGGCGGGGCGGTCCGGCGACGGGGCCCGGCGAAGAAGCGGGCCGCGAGACTTTCAAGGGACATGAAATGCTCTCCTCTTCGCGCGGAACACGGAAGATGAAATCGATGATTTGATTTAAAATCGGTACAGCTCTAAAGTGCTTAATTCCAGCATATATTTTGAGTAAATGCCTGAAATTTATTAATTAACTGAACTTAATTAACGTATTTAAGTAAAAGTAAATTTAAATAGTTAAAAATATATATATATCATAAAAGTGTTGCGAGAATAATAAATTTTAGGGAGAGTTTTAATAACAAATAAATAGTTGAATTAAGAAACAATTAAGTTATAAATTGGAATAATATGGTGATATTAAGTGAGCGAATAAACTGTGAAGTCGGGATATGGCGGATTCGGTGACTTAGTGGGGATATGGAATTTGCTCGATAGATGGGACCCTCTGTGATCTCGTGTGGATTTGTGTGAAAATTTCGAAAAATTCCTCCGGATGGTTCCAGTTTATAGAGGAAATTTTGTTCTGTTCTTCGAATTTTTTTTTAATAAAACACTTACAATGAAGCATTTTTATAATTTTAGTTTATTTTTCTTTTAAGAAGCTTAGTGCGCGCAGAGATTTGAGGTATTTAAGAAATTATTTGTATCATATTTAGAATTTATCATTCTATTAGGCAAATATTTCTTGCGACCGGAGAGGAATTAGAGAGTTTTTATCTAAAGGTTATAAATATAGAAATATGTGTAGTTAATAATATATGGGAGTGAGAAGCTAGATGAGTATATGGTTCATATATGACCTTATTCATCAAGTGAAATTAGGAAATGACCGGGTAAGCCAAAATAATAACACGAATGTGGAGAATATAAGTTTTTTGAATGGTAAAATTGTCTTATTTAGTTAAATTTCTTTGTGTATTGTGAGAGAGAGGCTTATAAACAATAACGAACAAGTGACAGAGGGGGGGCAATAAAGGTGATTTAGCAATGGTGGTCTAAAAAAGGGCAGTCCTTTTAAAAGGAGAATAGGAGAGAGACTGTGAGTAGTGTTAGGAGATAAGCTAGGTATCTATTTCCACTGCTAATGTCTGTCGTGACGGTCTCAATATGTTTCATGCATCATTTGTTGGGTCCTGATTGCCATAACGTAGCCTGCAGGGCGTATTATGTATTGCGGGCTGGGATTCCGCTGTAGATGTGATATTGCTCTGTGTGCTTTGCTGTGTGGAATTGGGCCGTATGAAAGTGGGTAACCACTCTGGGTTGTGAGACCGTGGTTACCGCGGGTTGATATAGATGAAATGGCCTAAGGCTTGATTACCGTGTGGTTACCAGTGGGTTTAAGCTGCGGCGGGGCCGAGTGTCGTGGTTATATAAACCGTTACTAGTAGAGTAAGTGGATCCATTACCGTGAGGCCGGAGAGTAAATGGGTAGCACTCGGGGAGGCGCCAGCGCAGTGTGACACCTACCGTTTACCGGTACCGGGGTAGGTTAACGGCACTGGGGGTTGGGCTGTTCTTCGTCGTTGCGCACCGCGATCAGTACTAACGATTTGATTGCAGCGGTTGGCGCAGGGTGGGCCTCACTGTGGTGAGCGCGTTGATGATCTTACCTGATCTTGGATTGGAGACCACCGGGGGTTGCGCTCCCTCTTTGGGTATTAGATTAAAGAGAAAGAGAGATTGGAGACAATGAGAGGGCTGGTCGAAGTAGATAGACAGCTGTGGGTGTCGGGGCAGATGAGTGGTGGGGATCGGGCTCCACTGAGTGCAGCGAGCTGAGAGGATTGGGCGTCCGATGGGGGAGGACGGGCTATGCATCGGGGAGGTTGCGGTTGACTCTCACTGGACGTATTTCCACGTGAAAAGGTGATTATAAGAAGTGGAGAGGTGATTAATAACTTGTGATTGCTGTTGGAGAGTTTGCCATTTGTAGTGACACAACTTGCTATGATCTATATACCCGATTTAAAACAGCTGGGAGGTAGGTCAACGTTCGGATAAAAATGCATTTTAGCAATCTGTGTGATTGTGTTGGAGTGTGAGTTCGGGGCAGGTGGGTGGGGAGGGTTGATCTGATAAACCCTACTTGCCTCTGAGCTTTGGCCTACACACCATGCCTACTTATTGTTTTCTCAAGGTAATAGAAAGAAGGAAAGCCCTAATGGAGTGAGCACTTATATTGTAGGAAATCATCTGTTATATGATTGAAGGGAATAACGATGTACGCAGCATATAAAGGTGAGTGAGATTCCGCAAGAGGTAATTACAGGTGGGAGTTAGTAAACAATAGAGTAGATAAAAGTTCGATAATAAAAGCATAGCCTGTAGTTTTAGATTGCAAATGGTGAGTAATAAGGTAAATGGGGGCCTGACATTCCATACATTATGAATGTAGGAATGTGGAGATTTAAATTAAGTTAAGGCTTACCACTCACGGGCTTCGTGTGGGACCTTAAGCCGCCATGCGGCAGAGTCCGTAGTGCCTGGGGGTATGGCCGGCCGTTCTCACACCGGAAAAAAATGATGGCTGGGTGCGGGTGACATACACGCATGAGCAAGAAATTATTAAGTCCTGACAAAGAACAGTTCGTACAATATGGGTTAAAAATAAAAATCAATAAGCGTTTAATGCATTATGAACCTTCTTTTCAACGTAGGTCTCTTTATTATATGAATAGTTAATTATATAGTTTTTTTATTAAATCTTTAAAATAATTATAATAATATAGAAAAAGATAACAATAATGAAATTTAAAAATTCTCAAATAAGATAACTGATGCTTACTGATAAATGTGGATCGGTCAAAAATCCAAATTAGGTCAAAAACTTGATATAACAAATAAAAAGAGAATAAAGGAAAAATTCTGTGAAGATAGTTAAGAAGCAATAAAAATTAAGGTAGCATAAAACATTCCAAGATAAAATTCTATTTCGGTATTAAATGCGGAACAAACTTTCTAATAATTAAAGATAGCTAAACAATTCGCAAGATAAAATTCTATTCCTAATTAAAATGGGAAAAACTTCTAAATTAGTATGGTAAATATATTCGCACATATTAAATATAATGTTAGATCAAAGAGATAATTAATATAGGGTTGTTATTGTTTTAATATTAAAAAATACTTTTAAAACCCAACTCTGCTATATTTTACTTTCTATTATAAGTTTTTCTAATTCAAGTTAATATCTTAATTGAATAAAATTTTTTTAATACAAGATTAAATTATAATTGTTTTCTAAGTTCATTAGAGGGTCCGATGAGTCGACGTGATATATTGGCCGGGGCACTATATAATAGGGGTAGGTTCTCCACCTGAATCAACTAATTTGCGAAACACTAGCACTTATGGTTGCCAGAGGACTCCAACTTGAGACCACTACTTCTCACATAGGAATGGAGGAAGCTTAACCAAACCCACACTTGATTGGCAATATTAATTAATATAAGGTTGAGTTAGAAGGCTTTTCTAATTCAATTAATATTCTAACTTTGCAGGCTATTAATGAAGTAATTCTACAGTTTATAGCGCAGCCGGCGTTAGATGGGGTTGTGGTTGGGACTTCCTCAGCGTGCGATTTGATGTATTGACTCTTAACCACAAGTTTTCATGCAATGTTGGCTGAGTACAGGGGTGGATACTATCCTCGTTGAGGTAGTTGAGGATATTTAGGTTCAGACTATTGGGCCTCCCGATGATATCAAAAAGAAGTATTACATTTATAAGTAGAATATATTTATTAATAGAATAATAATGGGAGATTATAATATTTTTTTTAAAAATAGTTAAATTGTGTAAAAAATAATAATATCAAAGTCAAATGTAATATTTATTAAAATAATAAATATATGACATATTGTGATCTTACTATATGTAATATGTACCTTATATAGTATCAGGAGGGTAACTATATAGATGACTAAAATAAATTAACGTTTATTTTTCAATCAAATAAACTTAAAAATTCTTTGTAAGATAGGTTATATTTTTTAATCATATTTAATATATACTTATAGATATAGTTTTTTAATTATATCCAATATAATTTAAAGATTTCAATAGAAATAATAATCCAACGCAAATCAAAATTTAAATGTACGCTTCATTTTTTCATCCAATAAGAATTAAAACCTTAAAAATATTATAGTCTTACGCATAATTTAATAGAATAAGTAATTTACTTATGTTTATCCAATTAGAGTTAAATAAGTTAAAAACTTTATATTATATTAGTATTTTTAGTCAATGTTTATTAGAGAAAATGGAAAAAAAATACGATTTATTTTGCGACATTTTCCCTCGATAAGTAAACATTATCATTGTGTTTTACCCTAAATTATATTCTATCCTTATACTGTTTGGGGACTTATTAAAACAAAAATTAATCGTTTCTCGTTCAATTATGCGTATAAAGGACAAAGTAATCAGTTCTCCATATACTTTTAATATACATGACATGTGTAAAGGGGAATCATACACACATTTTAAATTAAAAATATTATGTAAGGGACAAAAATTAGGAGGGAGCTTCACTTGTATCTATCAACATTGTGTGTATGGGTGTTTTTTGTGAGCGAGGTATAATAAATGATACGAAATTACTTTACTACCTACCCCTAACAATAGAATTACAAGTCAATTCAACATATTTGAGCCTCTAATTTTTCAGCAAAAAAATGTAAACTCCAAACCTTGTATTGGGTTTTCTTCTTTAGAGACCGGCGAGAGTCTCAAATCTAAAGTGGCGAAGGCTTGAAGAATGAAGAAGAGGAATGATTCCCTGGGGTTAGACCAAAAAGGTTTCTTGCAACTAGGAAAGCACGCAAAGAGATGACAATAATCAATGTTGCTTTTGGACCTCGAAAAATTACTACTCACCACCTAACAGAAACCATTCTGCGGGATCAATTATTGTTGTATTGTGGCGAGGGTGATTTGTTAGACGTACTGTACTGATTAGCCAATAATAATAAACAAGCAACACTTGATGATTCCTCTCTCTCATAATAGTCTTTTCTTTACCTACTGCTGCGGCCACCTGTTGAAAGTTTGCCATTTGGGTCTTTGATACTTAGGTGGTAGGATTAATCCCTCCGCCAATTGGATTTCGCTTCTAGGGATGGCACCGTCAATGCTCTCTCAAAATAGTGCTATCACATAGCACCACACTTCTTTCCACATTCCGTAGCGAGAGGCTGCTGTTAGTTTGGTGAGGGGCAGTATGGGTCAGATAGTTGTTTTGGCTGCTGTGGCTGATTTGGGTTTGCTTGAGATAGATAAAGAGTAATCAAATGTGATTTCTGTGTTTTTAATGATTTTGGGGGACGTTGTTTTATGCAGCTACTTGTGGTGGGTCTTGTGATGTGGGAGATCTGAAGAGATGCTGGAAATAGAAATCTTGGTCGGATTCGTGTGTTGTTTGTTTGTCATATTTCCTTACCCGAGTGAGATAGAACAGAGAAAAAAAAAAAAAGAAAAATGGAGGAGAAAGATTGCTTTGTGTAGTGCAAGGTTTTAGACATTATTCTGAGGCAACAGGAGGACACTGTGAGGAGAGGGAAAGGAGAGCTTTTGAAATTATTGCTTTTCTTGTAATGGAGTTGAAAAATTCTGACGCTAGGAACGGTTACGTGAAATGGAAATAAACGATTATATTAGTCAGGACGTATTTGATCATAGACGTATTGTCTGACGAAATTTAACAATAAGGAACTTTAAACTTTTCAAAGAGTTTATTGATTATGAAAGGTAAATGTTCAAAAAGATATATGCCTGGGCATCACAATACAAAAATAACCTATTTATAGGATTTAAGGGTAAAAGTTATATAATCCTAAAAGAGGATAATCAAAATTCGTAATTAAGCTTTCGCTGCAAAACCTTAGTAAGGGTAGCGGGCACGAGAGCAATAGTTGGAGGGCTTGGCACGGGCGTGGCTTGCCCTCAAAGGCTAACATGGGGCGTGCTTGGCATGACACGGGCGTACTGGGATACTCCGAATGCGGGTAACTGGAACTCGTCCGGCGAGACGGGGCGTGCTTGGTCATGGCACGAGCGTGCTATGAGCTCCAAAGGTCTAGCACGGGGGCAGGCTCTATCTGTGGCATGCGGCGGGTGCCTGGGCCTTGCTTGGGGCTTAGGGCGTGTCTTCCGTCTTGGACTTCTCAGAGTTTGGGGGCACGCCGTGCGTGGCTAGGAGTTGGGCCACGACCATGAGGATCTTTTATTCTTGTATGCAACGATCGGCATCTCCAATATGAAGTGGCAGTTACTGGGAGGCCGCATACAATCCCTCCTAGCTTCAAAAGAAATCATCCTCGGTGCCGAGTGATCAATGCAACGGATAGAATGCGGGAATAAATCTGCAACATGAAAGTCCTGAGAATCTTCATGTACTTCAGGGCAGGTCAAGTACAAGTAGGCATTATCGGATTAATGCTTCTTAAGTATCTAAATGGGCCAAATCTTTTTGGAGTCAGCTATCTCTGTCTTCCGCCACGCCCTTGCTAAGATACACCATGACGCCAATCACCCACTGATAGGAAGAGTTATATTTGCTGGTGGGTGGTTATCAGCGTGCAGGACTTTATTGTTTTTCAATTGGTAGTCAGTGATGAACTTTGTTGCAGGCTTGCTTGAGGAGTGAGCTTCCATGTACTGCAGAAGCCAAGTTATTCAGATGCACATGCATGCTTTCGTACACCTACTGGAAGGGGAAAGAAGATCAAGAATATGTTGCTGGTACGCGGGTTCCATAGACAACTGCAAACGAAACATCTTGATGAGCTAATGGTACGGCGGGGTTTTGTAAGCAAATTCTAGCTTGGGGTAAGAAAGTAAGATCGCCATAATCTTCTTTTTCTCGCTGGCAAAATGCACCTCAGAAGATGTGCCAAGCAGTCCAGTGTCACGTACCGAGATGGGTCTAGAGTGTCTATCGAGTTTGGGGAATGCCAGGACGGTACTGGACTATTAATGAGAGTTGAGTGGAACACTCGATTACACACAAAATTGTCCCAGAAGTGAGCTAGGAACTTGTGTGTCTCGATCAGGGAATGTGATTGGTTTGGGAATGCCTT
Organism: Jatropha curcas; assembly: GCF_014843425.1. The sequence continues at coordinate 648,604 of NW_023591374.1, read as the reverse complement.
TGTCAAGCGCACGAGAGAGAGTGCGCTAGTAAAGAGTAACTTCACTATTGTGGGAGGCATCATTTATTATGCTTGGCAAGGAATGACAAGTGATGCGCCATCTTGAGAGAACCGTCTAAATAATAAAGATAGAGTCAGGCTCCGCGTTGAGTTCTAGGTAACCCACACAACCATGCCTGGATAAGTCCCCCAAGGTTGTTCCGCCAAGGTTGTTCCGGTACAGCCAAAGGAGTGTAAAGACCGGTGTTTTGAGAATGGCCCTTTTGTGTCTGGCAAACGGAACATCTTTGTACTAGCTTGCCTGCTTCCTTCTTCAGCTGTGGCCAATAGAATCGAGACTCCAAACCCGCAATAGTTTTATCTTGCCCCAAGTGGCCGCTCAACCCTTCACTATGGACTTCTCTAATTAATTTTTCTCAGAGGGAAGACCGAGGAATGCATAGCCTATTTTCTTTGAATAAGTACCCATCATGAACCAATAAACTATCGGTATGCTATTTAGCATCGATCTTTGCCCAGGTGTCAACAAAATCTTCATCCGAGCGTATCGATCTTTAAGAAATTCGAACCCAACAATCTCTTGCTTGATTGTGATCAACAGTGCTGCTCTCCTGCTCAAGGCATCTGCTACCGTGTTGAATGTACTTGACTTGTGCTTGATGACATAATGGAAAGCACCAAAATAAGTTGCCCACAAAATAAGTTGCCCAACATGCATGCATCTGACTTACTTTCTTTTGAGTTTGAAAATGAGTTAAAGTCTGATGATTAGTGTACATGATGAACTCATGCCATAACAAAGCTTGATGATCAGTGTAAATAATGAACTTACACCCCAACAAATAATGTTTCCCAAGTCTTGAAAGCTTGAAAAACTGCATACAACTCTTGTTCATAAGTATACCATTTCTGCCTAGTTTCATTTAACTTCTCACTAAAAAATGCAATAGGCTTTCTAGATTGAGACAAAACACCGCCAATTCCAACCCCATAAGCATCACAATCTACTTCAAACAATTTGTCAAAGTTAGGTAAAGCAAGAATAGGGGCGGAAGTAAGCTTATCTTTGATTTCTTTGAAGCTCTTATTTGCAACTTCAGTCCATACAAACTGTCGAACTCTCTTCTTCTTCAAGCAATCTGTGATGGGAGCAACGATGCTACTAAAGTTCATGATAAACTGCCTATAGAAAGTGGCAAGACCATGAAAGCTGCGAACTTTAGTGATGTTCTTGGGAATAGGTCAATTTTGAATGGCCTCAATCTTTCTGTCATCCACATGAATTCCTTCCGAGCTAACAATATACCCAATAAATAGAATCCCCTCTGTCATAAAGCTGCACTTCTTGAGGTTAATATACAACTCATTTTTTTGCAAAGCCTCTAACACCCCTTAAAGGCGCTGAAGGTTTTCTGCCTTGCTGTGACTAAAAATCAAGATATCATCAAAGTAAACAACCATAAATTTGTGCAAGAAAGGACACAAAACCTGAGTCATAAGTCGCATGAATGTGCTCGGTGCATTAGTCAATCCAAATGGCATAACCAACCACTTATATAATCCTTCCTTGGTCTTGAATGCCGTTTTCCATTCATCTCCCTCCTTGATCCTGATTTGATAATACTTGCTATAAAGATCTATTTTGGAGAACACTATAGATCCTGATAGTTGATCCAACATGTCCTCTAGACGTCCTCTAGACGAGGAATAGGGAATCGATACTGCACCGTGATCTTGTTGACTGCTCGACTATCAACACACATCCTCCAAGTCCCATCTTTTTTTGGTACTAACAAAGCAGGAACCCCATAAGGAGTGATACTTTCCCGGATATGTCCCTTCTTCAATAACTCTTCTATCTATTCTTGAAGGATCTGGCTTTCCTTTAGATTCATCTTATAATGAGGTAGATTTGGGATCTTCGATCCAAGGATGAAATCGATTTGATGTTGAATGTCTCGTAAAGGTGGGAGTGTAGATGGTTCTTCGACTACAACATGAAACTCATCTAGCAACTCTTTTGACTGGTGGTGGTACTAGTGCCCCTTCATTAGACCTTGTCTCTGGTTTGATCAGCACTATCAATGCACCTCCGGACTTCTCAATTGCACCAGATAATTTGACGTTGGACATGAAACAGGCTTACTATGGGATTTCCCCCACTTTTAGAGCTTTTGCAGAATGTGACATCCCAGTTTGGGGCCACTACACCTTAGGCGGAATCCACATCGGCTACGCACAGATGTTCAGACAGTACATAGAGGGGTGATGCCTTGAATGGTTGGACGCGTTTTTGATTGGTGAAAATGGCTGGAGGTTGGAAGAACTCCAGGTTTAAGCGTGCATCGCTTTAATGGAAATCTAGATGGGTGCTCGCTGGAAGTTTCCATTCTCCCCCAGAACAACGTGAGGGGTGACTCGTACGGAAGGCAAAGGACAAATATCTCAGCCATGTCAAGACCTTGACAATTGGATCAGACCAGAGCCTTGTCCCTCTGGCCGATGGTGGGGCAAACCTCAGCAGAGACGCTGAGTCCCTAAGGGGGGGGTGTATGTGGACATCCAGGTTTGGGGGCACTACACCTAGGCGAATCCCACATCGGTAACGCACAGGTGTTCAGACAGTACATAAGAGGGGTGAATGCCTTGAATTGGGGTTGGACGCTTTTTGAATGGTGAATGCTGGAGAGTTGGTAAGACTCCGTAAGCATGCTCCCGCTTATGGAACAAATTCCTAGGATGGGTGACCTCCTGGGAGTTTTCCCATTCCCCAGGAACAAAACGTGAGGGTGACCTCGTACGAAGGGCCCAAAGCGACAGCGGACAATATTCAGCCATGTCAAGGACCCTGACACAGAAGATCCAGGAGGTAGGACAATGATTTTCTTGTTTTTCCAAGTGAACATGTATGAATTCTCTCTACCCTTGTGCAAAGCATCTACATCAAACTACCATGGACATCCTAATAGTACTCCACAGGCATCCATATCCACAACATCACAATTAACAATATCTGTGTACTACTTCCCCATTGAAATTGGGACTTTACAAACCCGGTTTACCTCAATTGTAGGACCCTCCTTAATCCACCCTACCTTGTACGCCGAAGGATGTGGTCTTATTGGTAAACTGAGCTTTTCAACCAACTGTTTAGCTATCAAGTTTTTACAACTGTAACTGTCAATGATAAGTCGGCACATTGCTTCGCCAATTCGACATTTAGCTTGGAAGATTTTTCTACGTTGAGTGTAGCTTTCTTGTTTTGGAGAGTAAAAAATTTTTTAATCACATATGTAACTTCACCATCTTCTGAACCTGCCAAGGACCCATCTTCTTCGTCTTCCACTTCTTCAACCTCAGTCACCTCATCAACTACATTAACTTGCCAACGCCCATCATTAGCCCCCCCTACGCTCTGGACATACGTTAGAGGTATGCCCTTGCTTTCTACATTGGTAACAATAGTCTCCGGTTGGTTTCTGGTACGGGTTAGACTTGTTATTTTTGTCTACTATAGGAGCCTTACCCCAGGAGTCTTTCTTTTCTTCGGTTGAGGGCTGTTGAGAATTCCGATTATTAATAGGGGTTGCTGCTCTTGAATTCTATCCACTGAAATTTCTGTTAAACTATTAGTTTCCGGATGAGCAGGTTTGCCTGAAAATCTGATTACGATTAGACGATTGTCTAGGCTGCCAGTTAATTCGATCCTCCGCATGTTTGGCCATCTCAATTGCGTCTGCAATGTGAAAATCGCAGCTACACCCATCATACATATGATATCATGGTTTAATCCCCTCTAGTAATAAGCTACTTGCTGGGATTCAGTTTCACAATTGTCACAACAAGCCTGTAGTCTTAAAAACTCTTTCGTATACTCATCAACTTTTTGGTTTCCTTGAAAACAGTCATGGTACCTGTCGTATAGAATTTGAGAGTGATCACTGGGAAGGAAACGTTGCTCAATCATCTGTTTCATTAGGATCCAATCTCGTACAGGTTCAATTATTAGGCGATGGCATTCGTTTTGCACAGAATGCCACCATGCTGCTGCATCTCCTTTAAGTTTATAGACCACAATAGAAACCTTGCATTCATCCTTAACGTTCAGGATCTCAAAGAATCGTTCGACCTCCGCTAGCCAATCAAGAGTACTTTCTATGTCTAGCGATCCTGAGAAAGGTTGAAGATCTACCTTTATCTTCTATCCTTCATGAAAATTGTCACCGTTGCCTCTATAATCTTGGCCTTATCATAACAATTTTCGCATCTTACAAAGTCTGGTTGCTGCAAATTTGAAGCTACTGTTGCAGCTGCAGGTTATGGGTTACCTTATTGGAATGCAATAGTTAACTGTCCAATCTGTTCGGTTAACTCATCGACTTTCGCTTCTATGGCTGTGAGACGTGTTTCATAGTTGTCGTCCATGAAGATTCTTTGTCTTTCAACTCTGATACCAACTGACGCAGAATGATTATGTGAATGGGAAGAATGATTATACTCTGTCAGGAGTTTTGATCAATAACGTTTGATCTGCGAATAAAATAGGGAACTTAAACTCAAAGAAGTTTATTGATATGAATAATGTTCAAAAGATAATGCCTGCATCACAATACAAAAATAACCTATTTATAGATTTAGGGTAAAAGTTATAAAATCCTAAAAATATACAAAATTCGTAATTAAGCAAAACCTTAGTAAGGGTAGCGGCACAAGCATGTTGGACTTGGCACGGGCGTGCTTGGACTCTCAAAGGCTAACATGGGGCGTGCTTGGCATGACACGGGCGTACTGGAACTCGAATCGTAACTGGACTCGTCGGCACGGGCGTGCTTGTCATGGCACGAGCGTGCTATGACTTCCAAAGGCTAGCACGGTCAGGCTATCTGTGGCATGGGCGTGCCTGGGCTTCTTGGTCTTGGGCGTGTCTTCCGTCTTGGACTTTCAGAGTCTTGCACGGGCGTGCTAGGAGTGGCACGACCATGCATCTTTTTTCTTGGTTTGCACCGATCCAACTCTTCCAAATATTGAAGTGCAAGTTACTCCGCATCAATCCCCCCCACTTCAAAAGAACTCAACCTCGAGTGATCATCATCGGGATAGAATGGGAATAAATCTGCAACATTGAAAGTCCTGGAAATCTTCATGTCTTCGGGCAGGTCAAGTACATAGGCATTATCATTAATCTTCTTAAGTATCTAAAATGGGCCAATCTTTTTGGAGTCAAGCTTCTTCTGTCTTCCGCCACGCTCCTTGCTAAGATACACCATGACCCAATCACCCACTGTAAAAGATTTATATTGCTGGTGTTTATCAGCTGCAACTTTATATTTTTCATTGGTAGTAGTGATGAATTGTTGCACTTGCTTGAATACTTCCATGTACTCAGAAGCCAAGTTATTAGATGCAATGCTCTTTTCTACACCTACTGGAAGGGAAAGAAGATCAAGAATATGTGCTGGTACCTTCCCATAGACAACTGCAAACGAAGACATCTTGATGGAGCTATGGACGGCATTGTTGTAAGCAAATTCTACTTGGGTAAGAGTAAGATCCCATATCTTCTTTTTCTCGCTGCAAATGCACCTCAGAAGATTGCCAAGAGTCCAGTTCACTACCTCAATTTGTCTATCAGTTTGGGGATGAGCGGTACTACTTTAATGAAGTTGAGTGTTGAACCTCTTACACAAAATTGTCCAGAAGTGAGCTAGAACTTTGTGTCTCGATCAGATGTGATTGTTTTGGGAATGCCATGCAAGCGAACAATCTCCTAGAAAAATAACTTCACTATGTGTGAGGCATCATTTATTTGCTTGCAAGGAATAAAGTGTGCCATCTTAGAGAACCTGTCTACAATAATAAAGATAGAGTCAGCTCCGCGTTGAGTTCTAGGTAAACCCAACACAAAATCCATGGATAAGTCCCCCCAAGGTTGTTCCGGTACAGCCAAAGGAGTGTAAAGACCGGTGTTTTGAGAATGGCCCTTTTGTGTCTGGCAAACGGAACATCTTTGTACTAGCTTTCTATGGAGGGTTCAGCACGGGCCGTGCTCAGGGGCACGCCTAGATAAGGACTTGTGGCACGGGCATGCCACATATCACGGCTAGCGTTACCTTCAACCTTAGATCGGATTCATAATGTCTTTCACGTATCAATGTTAAGGAAATACAGATCAGACCCATCACACGTGTTATCAGTAGAAGAAAGAGCATTGACGATTCAGCCGGGGACTCACTTGATGAAGAAGAACCTGTATCAGTCCTAGCAAGAGAAATGAAAAGAACTGCCGGAACAAGAACAATAGCATTGGGTAAAAGTTCTTTTGGAGGAATCATTAGACAGAGCAAGAAGCAACTTGGGAATCTGAAGAAAACCATGCGACAACAGTATCCCAGTTGTTCACAAACAGTGTAAACTTCGAGACGAGATGTTTTATATTTGACGAGGAATCGAGAATTGGCTGACATCCCTCACGAGTTGAGTCTTGCATTGGGATCTGAGTCTTGACAATTGGTTGAGCTCGAGTTGAACCACACCCAGGATTGGAGTTTAGATGGGTTACTTAGTGGACTTAACAATTGATTGAAGAGAAAAAGAGGCCAATAGTGTAATGATTAGGATTTATATGGCATTATTAGACAGAAACAAGCTTGCAGTATTCAAGTTGTAGCTTGACCCACTTGACGTTACATGTACGTAAGGTTTTCCTATCACTTTATCTTGATTTTGTCGATGTGACTTTACCCGTAATCATCATCTTTTACTTTCCCTTTGGTTTTCTTTATCTGCAGCATCTTTCTTCAATCTCCTTTCAATTTCCTTTCTTTCTCCATTCCCATTTACAGGCAACCTCAATTCTCTCCAAGTACAGTAGAATTATCTGCATGGCTCTATTGTGTATTTCAGTCGTCACTGAGATATATAGATAAGTGTAAGAATTTTGGTGGCCGAAGGGAGAAGGGGAAGTTCAATAAGGGTGCCTTTGCAGGAAAAGAGAGCTCTAGAACAGAAATCTCACGCTCGTTTCTGGAGTAAAGTTTGATATCTTCATGGTTGTTTTACTATTCTTCTTTGCATGAGGGAATCTTTGTCCGTGTGGCATGTGTGTTGCTATTGAAGACAATATATTGGTTTCATGTTGGAGAATGGTAGTTGAGTGAGAAAACAGGGGAGGTATTGAAGTTGTATGTTTGAAAAGCAGCGGAAGGCACTTCATCTTGATTTGCACGCCCCATGTTAATGATGGAATTAGGAGCTGTTTCACTAGCAAGAGTATTTGTTCCTCTATGTGTTAGCTTTGCATGGGGTTTTTGAATCACCCAAAATTGAGATTTGAGCTATTGAGAGATATGACCAAAAGAGCGCAGACTGCCGGACCGATAGGCTGGCGCAAGCCACTAGCATCGCGCGCCTCGCGACTTTGCACGCGCCTCGCGCGCTCATAATACGTGCGGACTTCGCACTTCCAAACTCACTGACTCTCATTGCCTTCTCGCCGCGTCGTCAGCAAAGACGCCCCAGGTGCCCGCGCAAGGCCTTGCCACAGCGGCTCGCGACTTGCAAAAATCCGCGGCCCCGCCGCGGATGGCTAGAAAACTCCAGTCCATCTGCATACGCGCTTCGCGACCAAAGAACGCCACGCGGACGTGCCTTGATAACACACTGTCTCTTATTTCTGATCTCGCGGCTCCACCCCACAGTGCGCGGCCGCGACTAGGTTTTTTCCCTGCATTTGGACCTTTCTTTTTCTATTTTGGACTTCAATTTCAATGCAATTGTATTCCTTTGCTTACCATATATGCCTCCAATCATTTTAGCATCAAAATATATCATGAGAACATGTATTAAAACACCATGCAAGCATGCAAATGATGTGAACTCATATGAACATTATGATTTATGAAGTGATGAACTATTTCTATGATGTTGTGTTATACTTTTGACATACCAACATGATGCTCCATTGAGGTTAGGTAGAAACCACGTCGATAAGGCCATGTCGCGACATAGGATAGCAGATTTGCGCCTCATACAGTTTGTTACTCCGGCTACAGGCCGTTGAGTGGATATGATTATATGAGCCATAGCAGCCAAGACAGTATTCATTCCAGTTTAACAGTTTTCTTATCATCCTCGGTCGCTATAACCTTATGGAAGCCATAAGATAATCTGACTAAAAAGAAACCATAAATAAATGAATGTGTGCTTTATATGTGCCTTGTGTGCTTACATAATTCCTTATATACAAGTATTGTTGCTTTATTGTTCTTCCTTGTTGGAAGGATATCATGAGCTTTATTCTGCCTCAGCTGAGTTACCTGTTACAACTCCAGTTTGAGACTGGGTCCGAGAGGGGTCCGGTTTACAAACTTGCTGCCGTTCATCTGGGTAGAAGGACCCCGCTCAGGGTAGAAAACATGATGCATTTAACAGGGGCCACAGGTTGGGCCCATATCATGACTGTTCAGTCGAAACCCCAACATTTTAATCCTTATATAGTCCCCCTATATCTCAGCATGATATAGTTCATTATACATTTATGATTTTCCAGCATTGTCAGTTTCTAATTCAGTCCAACCAGTGGTGGTGGCCCGTGCCCGACGGACTTGGGGCTGGGAATGGAAAGAATTTCAGCATGTCAGTTCATTCAGTCAACCAGTTTGTAGCGTCTCGGCTCGGTTTATTCGGGTTTACGGGTGGACCGGGAAGGGATGTTACAGTTGTAGCTGCCAAAGCTCTGTATTCTGCCTCTGAAGAAGACCTTGAAACAGTTGTTTGTTTCTTTGCTTTCCAACTAATCAAGGAATCACCAAGATAACTGCTAAAGCCAGTGACTGATTTCTTAGAATCAATTTGTAACACCCTAGATGGAATGTAAATTTTATGCTCTAATGATATACAAATTAAAGAAGTAAGGTAATGAAAAAATATATTTATAATAAATAGTTTATTCAATGATAAAGACCATTAACATATAATGAAGTCAAATTTTTAAAAAAAAAGCACCCAAAGTGATTGATAATGAAATCTCAAAATCCTAAACTATGGTAACATAATTGAAGTGCACCCAAATACTATAAAATATATTTTATTTAAATAAAATATATATTAACCATGTAAAATAAATTAAGGTTAATAATAAAATGTGCAAATAAACAAGTGTAAATGCAAGAACAAAAAAAAAAAAAAAAGAAAAAAAGAAAAGAAGAAAAGTGAAATGACCAAGTCAGGCGTTTAGATTATTAAAAAATTGATTTGATTAGGAGGGTAAATAGGTAATTTTCCTATGCTAAGTGACTGCATAATCTCTTAACATTTAGGCTTATGACTCATAAAAAATTGTTAATGAGTCATTTGCAAGAGGAAGGGGGAAAGGACAAGTGTGCATAGAGGAAATAAAAAGGGCAAAACCATTGCATTCCATTAAGCGACAATAACACCCTTTCTTTCACTCTTTCTTTCCTCGTTTTTCCTTCTTTGCACCACCACCAACATGCTGTACCTATTCCATAAGTTAATTTCAAGATTTTTAAAAGTAGTTTAAGAGAAACATTAAGTTAATCAAGGAATAAGAAATACGAGTAACAAGAAGAGATTCAAAAGGTATGAAATTAAAATTCTGCACAGTTAGTTTCAACTTTGTTTTCCTTGAATTCAAAACTGAAATTTGATGTAATAAAACTAAGAATTGACATTTGGATAAGTTAATTAATTTATTAGGATGGTTGATGTCAGTTTGTAATGAAAGAAATTGAAAGGGAAGGTTAGAAACTTAGATTCCAATTAGTCTTAATTGAACTTCTTGAAAATTTTGGAAATTTAAGCTACTGAGTTTGAATTAAATAAATATGTAAACGAGTTTCAAAAATTATGAAATTTTACAGAGCTAGTTTGGGATGTTGGGATGGCTATGGTAAAAGGACAAGTCTAAAAGAAAGGAAAAGAATTTATAACTCAGTGAATACATGTTGTTCACTGTGACATTGTAAATAAATTCACTACTATGTTTAGGTTATTTGATCATCATTTTACAAAGATGTAGCCTAAGATGTTAGGAAGGTTGTGTTAAAAGGGCAAGTCCAAATGATGAGGGAAAAATAGAGATATTAATAAATGAAAGAAGACTGTTTAGGAGGTGCCCGGTGGCCTTAAGCCTACCTGGACCATAGGACCGTCGCACTATCAATTTTAGGGTGTGACACAATGCATGAAGCCCAATCAGAGTCACTATGTGCTTTTAATTATATGGATGAATCAGATGGATAGAATAATCCTTGGCCAAGAGTGCTTTTAAGATGTCAAAGGATCCTGTATAAGGCCTTGAGATGAGCAGTAGTAGGAGATTGAAGAAACTGACTTAACTGATGAACATAAAAAAGCTATGTCAGGTCTTGTATTTGTCAAATAGATCAATTGACCAACCATTCTTCTATAAGGAACAAGATCATCCAAGAGATCTCTTGTGGCTATAAGTTTTATATGAGAATCCATAGGAGTTTCAAACATAAACCCTTCACTAGTAGCTCCTCTTATTTCTCCTTCCTTACAACAACCGCCTAGACAGTCAAATAGAATCAGGAGAACACCTTCTTACTTAGCAAATTATCATTGCAATCTGTTGCGATCCAAGAATATCAAATCTTCTAAAACCAATTATCTCATTTCAAATTTTTTTTCATATTCTTCTTTATCTCCTACACATGCTCATTACTTGCTTAATCTCTCTTCCATACCTGAACCCAAAACTTAAAAATAGGCAATTCAATTTGGGGTTGGAAGCATTTAAAAATAACAACACTTGGACTCTTGTTCCATTACCATCTCATAAGACGCCCATAGGCTGAAATGGATCTAAAAAGTTAAGCTGATGGTACCATTGAGAGGTACAAGGCCAGGCTAGTGGCAAAAGGGTATACTTAAGTGGAGGGGTTGGATTACTTAGACACTTTCTCACCCGTGGCTAAGATGACAACAATTAGATTACTTTTGGCACTCTCTTTCATAAACAACTGGCATTTACATCAATTGGATGTAAACAACGCTTTTACATAGAGATTTACAAGAGGAGGTATACATGAACCCCCTCCTAGGTCAAATGTTGATCCCAAGCTGGTTTGTAAATTACAAAAGAGTTTATATGGCTTAAAACAGGCCAGTAGACAATGGTTTTTCAAGTTGACTCAATTTCTCATTCAAAACGGCTATACTCAATCCTATTCCGATTACTCTCTTTTTGTTCATAGCCATCAATCCTCTTTCACTGCACTACTCATATATGTAGATGTATCATCCTTGCAGGAAATGATTTAAATGAAATCCAAAGAATTTTACAATTACTTGATGCTCAGTTTCGCATCAAAGATCTTGGTAATTTGAAGTTCTTTCTTGGGTTAGAGATTGCCCGCTCAAACAAAGGCATTCACCTATGCCAGCGCCAATATGCTCTCGAATTGCTTGAAGAGACTGACTATTTAGCTACTAAGCCTTTTCATCCCCCGATGGATTATAATTCCAAACTAAGCATTTCTTCTGACAAACCGTTGTTTGATATATCTGGCTATCACAAGTTGATCCTACTTTTGGTCTTTTCTTTCCATCAAATTCTCAGCCTATTCTACGAGCCTTCAATGATTCTAACTGGGCCGGTTGCCTTGATTCTCGAAAATCCATAACGGGCTATGCTGTTTATCTTGGCAACTCATTGATTAGTTGGTGATCTAAGAAACAAACAACAGTTTCCCATTCTTCCTTAGAGGCAAAGTATCATGCTCTTGCTGTCACGACTTGTGAAGTCCAATGGCTCAAGTTTCGTTTTAAGGATCTTCACACATTTCACATGATACTCCAGTACGCATTTACTGTGATAACAGAAGTGCACTCCATATCGCTGCAAATCTAACATTTTATGAGCACACCAAACACATATAACTGGACAGTCACCTGGTGCGAGAAAAGCTTACTACTGGCCTCATCCATCTGCTTCCCATTTCCACTCATTCTCAATTGGCAGATATATACACTAAATCTTTGTCTCCATCTGTCTTCTCCTCCTTGATTCTCAAGCTGGGCGTGCTCAGTATCCATTCCCCAGCTTGGCGCGAGGTGGGGGTATTAGGATCCAAAATGCAGCAAAACTGTGAACAAAAAGCGCAGTGAAATGAGCTTGTTTTGTTCATAAGTGAAACGACTCGTTTTAAGTTATTTGCCTTATGCTATTGTCCTCTTCTTCCTCAGAAATGTGCCAAATTCAAAACCAAAGAAACGAGATGCTAGCTGGAGTTGTTTTCATGTTATCAAGTTTGTAAGATTAGTGGTTGTAATTGTTTTGCTGACTAGGACATATATTTTCTCTAGATATTTCTTGAAGCTTCCAGACTCCATAGTTGTATATATATTCACCTGTTAACATCGATAAGATTTATTCAATTTTTTCCCAATTTTAACCAGTTTTAATAATTTTTGACTTTTATATACTTAAGGTTGATTTGGTATATGGTTTAATATAACTGTTGTAACAATTTTAATTATCCAATAAGCATTTAATCGATCTAATTTTACAAGGTCAAGTGTTCAATAGGTGAAATAAAGTATTTAAAATGTCAAATTTCGTAAGTTAAAATGTCCTTGGATCAAAGTAAAAGTTAAAGGTGCCAAAAAGTTTTTCGTGAAAAATAAATGGATAAATTTATGTATTGAGCCAAAAAATAATAATGAGATAGGACTGAATGCCTCAATACAGTGACATTAAAATGAAATGTAATTCACATATAGGAATAGAGCAACTCCCTTGATAAGGAGGTAGATAATTTTTCCCTTTATGTAAATTATGAAACGTATAATTCTAAACAAATGCTTGTCTTATTATATTATTATAGAATCATTGAATTTCTTAGAGTTTTATATTCATTGCTAATAAAATATAAACACAAAAATTAAAAATTATGAGATGATATAAATGATAATGAAATAAAATAAACATTTGATTTTATGTAGGAGAATTTCAAAACAGACTCAAGAAAGCTATTTGGAGATGGGACTAGAAAGCTGCTACATTAGAGTAACCTTTTTTATACAAAAAATTCAAACTTTGAATCACTATAATCACAATTGCAAAGTAAGAATTTTGAAATAAAAAAATGAAAAATTACAGAATTTAATTAATCAAACAAGAAAAAATTGAGTATAAAATTATTAGCTTTTCAAAAAAATCAAATGAAATATTGGGTATTGCCATTAAATTTAGTCCTTCCATCATTTTTTATAGATTTTGCCATTAAATTGCAGAGAAAATACGAAAACACCTTAATGAATCCACTAACCACAGCCATCGTCACCATCCTAATCCAGTTGCCCTCCCGCTACCACAATCCTAGCCTAAGACCACCACTGAAATTATAATCATTGAAATACATGGAAACCAAATCCAAATGCTTACATTGACAAAAAATTTCTCTCACAGATTCATAGAAACATCATTAATATATATAAACAAATCAAATTTCAATTATTATCTTCCTTTTTAATTAGTTTTTTTCTTTTCTAATAAAGAGAAAGAGAGAAAACGCCATTCTTTTCTATTTCTTCTTGTTGTTGTATCTGTGTGGTCTTTATTAGATTGATTATCTTCTATGTCTTCTTTTTATCTTTGTATTTTGGATTTTTCCAAGATTTCCCCTTCCATTGTTGGTTATGCTTGATTCGATCCTCTTTTATGGCTTTGGTTTTTATTTTCTTGCTGTATATTGGGGCTTTGCCTTCAATTTCTTTCATGTCTGGATCCATATCAAATTCTTTTTACTTTAATGGATATGTTATGTTCTCATATAATTTTCAATCTTAATGCCTTCTGCAGAACAACCATCGTTATTGCCACTAGAGAATGTGTATGCTTAGGCTAAAACTTGCTTAATGCTAACAGTAGCGAATTTTAGGGACTGAAGAAGAAGGGAAGGCTAAGAGAGATGAAGAGAGAGAAAATAAAGAGAAGGGTAGAGCGGGGAGGAGGGGAGGGTATTTTAGTCCTAAAAAAATTTTATCTCTCCTTTGATTGCATTTTAATTCTTTAACTCACGGCTAAACACTTAAAAAGTGGATAAAATAACTAAAGTGTCTAACATGACCATAACTTAGAGGCATAATCATGTATTTTACAAAAAATAAGTCCTAACTAGTGTACTTGACCAATATTATAGGGACCTGGCTAAAACTTGCTTAATGCTAACAGTAGCGAATTTTAGGGACTGAAGAAGAAGGGAAGGCTAAGAGAGATGAAGAGAGAGAAAATAAAGAGAAGGGTAGAGCGGGGAGGAGGGGAGGGTATTTTAGTCCTAAAAAAATTTTATCTCTCCTTTGATTGCATTTTAATTCTTTAACTCACGGCTAAACACTTAAAAAGTGGATAAAATAACTAAAGTGTCTAACATGACCATAACTTAGAGGCATAATCATGTATTTTACAAAAAATAAGTCCTAACTAGTGTACTTGACCAATATTATAGGGACCTAATAGTAATTTTCCCTTATATATATTGTGGTGACTAAGTAAGAAACAAGATTTTGGGCCTGTTCAACATTATTAGTTGTTGTAGTAGTAGTTATTAGTTGTTCTATTAGTTGTTAGTTATTAACTTTTAACTTTCAGATGATAACTATTTATATAGAGTTTAAATTAGAAGTATTCGGCCAATCAAGTATGCTCTGATTGATTTTTTCACTTATGTGAGGAGTGAAGTTTGATAAAGCAAAGTACGCTTTTCTGGTATCAAAGTTGTATTCTCACTCTTTCAAGATCGAGTCTGCTTACCATTCTGACAAACACGTTGTTATGTTGTTATTCTTCAGATGGTAGAGCATTAAGGTTTCTTGCTCTCTCAAAATATGCTTTTCCCTCTCAAAGTATGATTTTCGGATATCAAATTTATATTCTCACTCTTACAAGGATTAAGTCTGCTTACTATTCTGACAAACATGTTGTTGGTGATAAGTATGGCGGATGCACGTATGAAAATGAGGGGTCAATTTACCCCTCTTAAAATTAATATCAAAACCTTCTCAAAATATTTTATTATATTTAATTCGGGAAAATTTTATTTTTTCTAAATCCAAGATTAGTGATACGTATAATTATTGATAAATTACTAACATCTCAATTCCATCACCCTAAAGTTTGTTTGTAAATTATCAGCAGTAAAACGGAATGTTGTTGTTTTATGGTCAAATAAAAAAAGAATTATTTTTATTCAAAAATAAAATGCTGTCACAATATAATTAAAATCATTAGTAAATTATCTATGAATACTTATAATTTAATTTTTTAAAAATTTTTATGAATCCATTGGTAATATAATTTTAACAAATATTGAATTTATCTTTTATAGTTAAACTAATTAAGCTTAATCCAGCTAGTTTAATTATTATTAAAATTACTAAGTTAATAAAAAATGAAATAAATAAACTAAACCAATGTTATTAAAAAAAACTAATTAAGTCTTTAATATTCTTATTGTCTATGATGACATTGATATTATCAAAAAAAAAAAAAAAAAAAAAAAAAAAAAAAAAAAAAAAAAAAAGAGAAAAACAAATAATGATAGAAAAAAAAAAAAAAAAAAAAAAAAAAAAAAAAAGAGAAAACAAATAATGATTAGAAAGGCATTAAAAATTTAAAAATTTTTCATATTTTTTACCTTTGTTAATGTAAAAACTTTTTCCATTCTTTTTGTCACAATTCAAATCCAAGATCAGAACTGGCATATAACTAAACTGATACTAATTACATAAGTCTTTTTCTAATCAATCAACTCTATTCCAAATAATCATATGTATGAAAATTTGCATATTTAAAATTTCTTTTCTCATATAAAAAATTAGCAATCTATAATCGTACAACTTAAATAATTCTAATTCTATAAATTGAATCAACTATAAATTTCAATTAGACTCAATTTGACTAGGGAAGATAAAAGTAGCCTTGTATTTTTTGGAGTTTTTGAGTAATATTCATCAGTTTTCTTGGTGATTCTTGCTTCATATTAAAGGTAAAACATATTGAACTCATTGTTTTGCATTTAGATTGATTTAAATTAGATAAATGATGGAAAAATAAATAAAAAATAAGAAAAAATATGGCTTTTAGTGGTGTTCTACTTATGTTTTTGTTGAGTTTTTGTGTAAGGAAACAATTTTGGAGTACATGGAAATATGGAATGAAGAGGTGATAAATTGAAGCTAAGTGAGGGTTTTATGTAACTTTAGATTAGGATCTTGTGTATTAAAATGAAGAGGTGATAAATTGATGTTTTAAAGTGAATTATGGTGTTTTTAGAAAGATGACTATTTTCAAGAAATATGTTGCTTTAAAGTGAATCTAAGTGTGCTAGTGACCTAATTAAAATATTTTTTTTAAGAAATAAAGTAGATAATTAGTTATGATGCTTTTATGGAAATATGTTGAATTATGTGATATTGTGATTAAGTATTTAATTGTACTTAATTTATTGATGCATGATTACTGTAATAAAATATGTTGAATATGCATATTTTAATATGCAATTGAATTATGCTATATTGTGCTGATATTGTCTGATTATGATAAAATATTGTGATTATAGTAATATATGATATTATGAATGTTTATGTATATTTTTTTGCTATAAATGGAAAAATAAACACCAGTAAACTTGACTTGTCGCGCATAAATTGCTGATTGTTTGGATAGGTGGTCCACAGAAAGCATTGGACTTATTAGAGGTTCATATTTCACATTAGTCGATTATTATCTAGTCTCTTTTCTCCTAAACTTTAGAATATTTCTTGTGGCATGTAAATATAAATTAAGACACTAGATATTTTTATTTGAGTCTGTGAGAATATTATGACTGCTTTTAATTTAATGAACTGAGGTTTGTCCATGTGATGAAGTTATGATTTTTGAGTTGAATGTTTGAAGTGTTTGATGGGATGATGTTGGAGAAATGTTATGAAAATGTAGTTGAGGTTACGGATGGTTAAAAACAGTTTCTGTGATTTTAGGATACTGAAATATAGGAGAAACTCTTGCAGTTATTCTGTAGGGTTTCTCTAAAAAAATTTCTAAGTCATTTTTATACTATTAAAATAAACATTTTAAAATATTTAAGTTTTAAGCATGTCAAGTTAATACTTAGGTGTTAAATATAATGTGGCTCTTAAGTTCCTATTTTACAAAATCGGATTTTGGGTGTCACATAGTCAATGTTCCTTTTAATTTTTGGTGGGTTGATACTGGAGCATCTGTTCATATTTATAATACCTTGCAAAGATTCAAAAACAAATGGAAGTCAAGTGAATCGAAAAGATTTTTTATCGTAGGAAATGGACATAGAGTCAAAATTGAATTTATCGGAGAAGTTGCCTTAGTTTTAGATTCTGGTTTCCATCTTTTTGAAAAATATATTTTTATGTGCTTTCTGTACGACGAAATTTGATTTCAGCTAAGAAACTTGATTTGGAATATTATTTTCTAAATGTTGATTTTGAAAAAAAAATTGATTTCTCTTTTAATTCTTCTATTATGGAGCATGCATATCTTTGTATGATCTTTATAAATTGTTTTTATCTCAAGTTAAAAATTTTTTTCATGTATGTTGATAAAGCAATTTGTAAAACGACCTTTAACCAAAGAAAAGTCTTTTATATTGTGGCATAAACGTTTAGATCATATTTTAAAAAAATAAAAAAAAAGAGTTGAAAGACTTGTAAAAGATAATATTTTACCTCCACTTGACAAAACATATTTTGGAGATTAGTTGATTGTTTTATAGGTAAAGTTACAAAAACCAAAAGGAAGGGATCCACTCGTAGTCAAATCTTTTAGAAATTATTAACACTGATATTAGTGGTCCTTTATCTTCTATCTTGTCTGATCATTTATATTTTATAATCTTTATTGATGATTTTTCTTATTTTGGATATAAGCTCTAGGATTAAAAAAGTAGTTAAATGTAATTTTTTAGTAATTTTTAACCTACAATATCCATAATCAGCTTTAAATATATAATTAATAGTGAGGAAGCCAACTCACTAGTAGAGTATTCTAAAGGTACATTTATTAGCTAAAATCTTTAAGAATTGCAAGAGTCTCAATTTTTTTACATCGTTTTCGAAAATGGGCACTAAGAAGGAACTATCCTTAGACATCATGAACTCATCTTCTTCATATGCTAAGTTTAGAAAGAAAGGCATTGAGTTTGTTCGCTAGACAAAAATTTGTGCCCGTATAAATAAGATGAGCTCTCGACTTAAAGGCAATTTTTATAAGTACGGTACAATAATACATATCTGTGATCGTATTATGAAAACTTTCTAGAAAAATAGTCATATTCGTACTCGCATGCGTAAGGTTAAGCACACTTCTATGGAACACAATTTGTTCATGAAAGAATTCCAATTCAGTAAAGAATTTCAATTCAGTTTGTTAAATAAATTTTAAATTTGTACCCAGATTAAAAGTGTAATGTTTGGATATAAAGCTTTTTTCAGCGCAAAATTAAAATATGTGGCCATATAATGAAATATGGTCAATATAGATACTCTTATTCGTGCTCATATTCGTAAAATTGAACACATTTCTACCAGACAGCTCATAAATGTAGTTGTTACTCATGCATTGGAAAAATAAAATTATTAATTGCCCAACATACTTTTTATCAACTACTACTATACTTGTTAATTGAGCCGAAAACAGTAACAGAGATTATTCAAGAGCATTTTATACTTTCTCTTTTGGCATCCTTCCCAAAATTTCCATTTAGAGTAAAATTTTCAATACAAAACATTCTAAATTAAAAATTTTTTGAAAGTAAAAAATCGGAGGGAGTACTAATTTTCGGCCTTAAGTACATTTAGAAATATCAAATAGCAGACAGATGAACATAAGCTTATAACATAATTATATGATTTGGAGACTGGCTCAAAAGCCTTAAATATAATCTTCGGAGCTTATCAGTTCAACATAATATCGGGTGCCAAAAATCCATAATTACATCTGGAGGATGTATATACATAATATAGCAATATTGTAGAAATTATTACATGCCATGCTCCTATACAACTAATGACACCGATCAAAAATAATAAAAGTCATAAAAATAGATTTTTCATTATTTAATTAATTTCTTAATTTATTCAAATCAGAGTTCATAATTAGAATTTTCAGTCTTAAAATTACATCGGATCATTTTATAACAAACCGTCAAATATTTCTTTCATAAAAATTCAATTTATTCTTTAAAAGCATATTTTTCCATTCAACTTATTCAATCATACTTGAAGTTCCAAAATTTAATGTTCTTATTACATAATCATACTTACAAATTCATAAATTCTCAATTCCATGCATAAATTTATATTATCATAATATATTCTAAAAATATACTATTACCTAGAATATTCCATCATAACATTTAATTTATGCCAATATAATTAATTACTCATTTACAGATATAATTTCACATTTGAGATATAATTATCACATAATTTCACAATTTGGCACAAATTCCAAGAAGACACTTTTTAAAAGGAAATCCCTATATACATGAACATAAATAACTTAATAAATTTCATAATCTACATGATTTCCAACAAACAAGTCATAATTAGATCAATCAAATAATAATTGATCTAAGGAAGGTCATTAAATTCAAATTTATTTATTCTGACAAATTAATTTAGCCACCTAATGAAATTACCAATCATATTATTCTACTTTTTACTATTAAATTCAAATAATCACCTAATTAATCTATAATTCACTATTTATTCACTAACTACCTAATTAATTTAATTCTTTTTAATTAATCCAATCTCGTCATTTAATTATTACTAAACATAGTTGATTAACATCTTAATTAAGGCCCAATTATAATTTGGTCTATTTAGTCCTTAAACATATAAAAAGAGTCCTTAATGGTGCGTATATGTCCAAAGGGTCCATGAATTTATTCCATGTGTCCATAAAGTCCATACTAAGGATTCAAATTATATTTTAAGTCCTTAATTAGTCCAAATTGTTCATTAGTCCTTAATTTATGCAATATACATATCAGTCCTTGGAAAATATCATTAAGGTCCTTAAAATTCTCTTTTTGTCCAATTTCTCTACATGCTTATGAAATTTGCCATAAGGTCCTTGGAATATTACATTCTAGTCCTCAAGCTATGGATTTTTTTCCATTTTAGCCCAATATGGTTTGGCCAACCTTGGAAATACACAAATCAAACATTAAGGCTACATGAGATTAAATCAACACATGAATAAACTTAGAAAAAAAATATAATTTTATCCTTGTATTTTGTCAAAAATAACAAGCATACCCTTCTATTTTTAAAAATACACTATTTTCTCGCTATATTTTGCCACCGTTAAACTGCTATAATCTTCCGTCTATTTTTCAACACTTTTGTCATTTATCCACAATCAAAATGAGAGTCAAAAGTGAAAGATAGAGTTTTTATACCAAAACTACCCTTAATCACATGCTACTTTTTCCTTTTTCCTTTTTCATTATTCTTATTCTCATTCTTATTATTTGGGCTAAGGCCACTTGAATACCCAAGCTACAAGTTCATAAAGATACCAATGTAAAAAGCAAATCAAATGTAGCAAAAAGTAAATCAAATGTGAATTTGTAATGTCAAAGCAAATCAAACATAACTGAACAAGATGAAAAGAGAAGCACCCTTATGACTACTGCAGCAACTAAATTTTGCTCTGTTTCTTTTATTTTATGGTAGTTCGGGATATTGAGTCATTACTATTATGCTGTTCTCCAGCCCTTTATACGCGTGACACATCCTCCATCACTCCTCCACTAAGGAGCCTCAACAATCTGAAAGTTAATCTACAAAGCATTCTGATTTATCTCTTATTAATCCTCCCCTCTAGAAGTTTAATTAATTTGATATTCAATTTGCAACGGACCTTGACATATATTTCATTACTCATCCTTGCAGGGAGTTTCATTAATATAGGGCATTAATGCGAAGTTGACAATGATGGTGATATTATCTAAAAAAATCAATTGGTGTTGCAAATAATGACGAAGAATGGTGAGGAAGCTTCGGAATACCCGCTTGGCTTAGCAATGGGGCTGGCGAGGAAAGAAAAATAAGAGGGGAATTAGGGCTTCAGTAGAAGCAAGAGATAGGGAGATGGAGGAACCCTCTAACAATAAGGGTATTTTTGTCTTTATATAAGATATTGAACAAAAAAAGTACAAAATTTAGATGCAAAGGTATAACAGATTAATGGTGGCAAAATATAGGGAAAAAGTAGTGTATTTTTTAAAATACGATGGTAAGCTAATTATTTTTGGCAAAATAGAGGGATAAAATCATAATTTTTTCATAAACATAATATAGCATTAAATCATAAAATCAAAGCATGAAAAGTAAGAAAATACTCCCCCATGGTTCAACCATGCACAAATTTTTCATACCATCACCATTTAATTTAAAAAAAAGCATATTCACATAATTGTAACATGTTAGAACACATTTAAATCATCAATTTCACCAAAATCATGCATTTAACACAAAATCAAAATAAAACCCTAAATATCCTAAAATTGAAAAAAAAAAAAAGAAATTTTAGTGCACTAACCTTAAATTAGTATCTTAAACCTCCAAATCACTCCATCAAATGCTCTTTTCCTTTAGCCTTGAGGAAGAACCCTCTAAGAAAAGAAAAAAATTCAAAATAAATATCTAGACTTAATGAAATTGTAATCTAAATGCATGAATAACATGATTAAATACATGAGAACCTATTTCTACCTTATATTAAAAGATAACTAAGATTTTAGATGAAAAAGAGAGATATAGAATAAGTTTTATGATAGAATTCTTACCAAAGCTTGAGCTTATTTAAAAATGGTGGCTTTAAAGGTGTTGTGAAGAAAAATGGAGGAGATAGAGAGAGAAGAGGTTTGTGCTGCTAGGGTTTGATGGAGAAGAAGATGAAGTTGTCGCATTTTTTTTGTTTAGGTTTTAGACCTTGTTTAGTTCAAATTGACTTACTTCCCAGGAAGTACAATTCTAAGTAAGTAACTTCGTAGGAAGTATAATGTGATTGTGTTTGGTTGATTCTTTGAATTCTTGGAAAGTAAAAATGTGTTAATAATATTTGATATTAGAAATGACATAAATATTCATGCTAGAAAAGTCCTCACAAGAAGCCTTTGGAAAACAAAAAAATAAAAAGAAAGGGACAAAATAGGAAGTGACAATAATTTAAGCTCAAGAAGTTATGTTCCTTAGGGTGAGGGAGGAAGTAACATCCTGTACGATCAAGGGAGTGGAACTGTTAAATTCTCGGAACTCTTCTAGTAGCAACCAAACATATGGCTAATTTCAACTTCCTAAGAACTTCAACCTCCCCTCCCTACTTCCCCCTAACCAAACATCACCTTAGATAAAATTTGTGCACTTTTGGTCTTTTCTCCAAATGAATGGGGAAGAGTAGCAACCAAACATATGGCTAATTTCAACTTCCTAAGAACTTCAACCTCCCCTCCCTACTTCCCCCTAACCAAACATCACCTTAGATAAAATTTGTGCACTTTTGGTCTTTTCTCCAAATGAATGGGGAAGATTAGATCATAAAATCTCATCCACAGGTCGTCTTCTTTCCTTAATGACAAAATGGTAATTTGTCATTGTGTATAGACAAAGTTGACTTGGTCAATGGTATTACAAATGACAATTTGACGAAGAAGAAGATAAAGTTGTTGCATTTTTAGTTGTTTAGGTTTTAAATAGAATTTAAGCACTTTGATCTTGTCTCCAAATGAATGGTGGAGATTAGATCTTAAAATCTCATCCAAAGGCTCATATTCATTCCTTAATGACAACGTGGTAATTTGTCATTGTGTATAGACAAAGTTGACTTGGTCAATAGTTTTATAAATGGAGACCAAAATTATTTTAGGTTCCTCCCATCTTAAGGTTAGAATTTAACACTACACTAAGTCCAACTAAACACTATAAAATCTCTATATTTATACATGTCATCCTATAATTACTTCTCTACACATTAATTAAATTTACTAAAATAATTTATGACATCATAATTCATCTATATAGGCATACATCATATTTTAATCGATTAATTCACCATAACTTAATTCTAGACTCTAAAAATTCTAAAAATACATATTTCATGACTTAATTAAACTAAATCACTACAAAACACTTAGAATTCTAAAACATACTTAATTAAATTTATAAATTATTTCACAATCATAATAATTTAGAACAGCAAACCCTCTCAGGAGGCACCAAAATTCACCCGGCAATAACTTAATTCATGACCAAAACAATTTGGGACGTTACAATTCCACTTCTAGATGTCTAGTTTTCAATGCCACTTATTAACAACTAAAGAAACTTCTTCTTCTACTCAATCCATTTCATATAATTAAAAAGATTAAATTGACATAAAAACAACAATCACAATACGTTTTCCACATCGATACAAGACATGAAAGCATGAGAATTAATCTAAGCATATAAGATATGGAATCAATTGTGTAAGAAAATTACATACCTATTAAGACACAACTACTTTTATAATAAGGTATGAGGCAAGAGAGACGTTTGAGGTTTGTAGAAAAAAGACATTGGAGGTTTTATTTATTTGGTGAGTTTAGGTTTAGCCATAGTGGGTATAATATAATTTTACTAAAAAAGGCTTAATTTCACTCATTGTACCTCAGATATACATGCTATCACATTGTTGTACCTCTAAATCAATTTGTAACATAAATATGTATGAACTTCAATTTAGCGAATAAAAAATTAAAATTTACTTACTAACTGGATAAAAGGCTGACTTGACAATTTTTTAAAACAGCTACCTAACACAGTAGTCCACATCAACCACTTAAGTCCAAATTTACCTAGTTTTTCTTTCAACAATATTGAGAGAATCGGATAAGCAACAACAAACCATACAAATGCCTTCTCCATACCACCAAAAATAAAATAACCCACCAAAAACAACTACAAATGCAAGTGAGGAAAATTAAATTGACAGCTACTGAAATATAATATAGTATAATTATATTTTAAATGTAATGTTTATATAATCTAATTAAATATATTTTTAATATAATAATTACATACTAAATATATTTAATTATTACAGATTTTCTTTTTTTCTTTCACTCCCAATCACAATAATGGAATTGAAATGAATTTGACAAGGAGGAATATTGCAAAACCAAAAAGAAAAAAAAAAGGAATGGAAAATTGAAAAAGCAATTTCTACACAACTTAACTCAGCACCTCCTGGCAACTTATCAAAAGAAAAAGAAGAAGAAAAAGACATTTCTCCACAATCTAGTAACCTCCTCTACTGCCGCCAAACTTACGGCTCCTCCTCATCTCCTCTTAAACCCTTCTTTTCTCTCTCCAAGAAATTCCAATTTTGTTCTAATCCCTGTATTTCCCTTTAGAACTCGGGACCTTTCTCTTATTATGGGCCTCTAATGAATATCCTCAACAAACTCAGTTTCGACACGAGGTCCAGATGACGATGTATAGCTCCTGGCCAACAGTTCCGGCAAAGAGTTTCTAGTGTCACAAAGATCGAAGTGGGTTACAATTAGGGACTTTTGCATAATCCTAAGGAGTGTAATTATTAGACTATTTCTTGATGTTTTTTGGGCTAGGCATGATTAAATCGTGAAGATCTTGGCTTGAGCACAACTCGATTACCATATGAAGGTTCATTTCAACTTCATATAGATTGTGGAGCTGGATTTTATGAGGATGAGGTGAAAGAAGGTGGAGATCTTTGGCTCAGTAAGAAGGCCTTAAGCAGCAAAGGTGTTATCGGTGGACTTGGAATGAATTTTGAATCAAAAGGCCGCCTGTTTTTGCGGATTTGAATAAGAAGGTAATAGCAGATGTTGGATTTAATTTGATGTCATTGTGGTATGCTAAAGGGAGAATAGTGGAGGTGGTGGCTGAAGTGTTGGATGCCGCAGCTAGGGAGTTCATAGGGATTGAAGAAATGATAAGGGTGGGAGAAAAGTTGTTCGGACTATGAGTGGGAGAAAAGTTGTTTAGACTCAAAGTTTGTTCGGATATGAAGTTGGGAAAAAAGTGTTTAGACTCATGTGCATGATTGGACATGCTTTGTCATAACTAATCGCCACGTAACCTCGTACTCGTTTAGTACGGTAAAATTTTAATTTATTGTTTCCTAAATTGAAGGTCATACATATTTATGTTACCAAAATTGATTTACGATGTTGCGATTAATTTGAGTCATATGTGGATATGCTAGAAAGGGGAGAACTAGTGGAGGGGTGGCGGAAGTGTGGATTGCCGCAGCTAGGGAGTTCATAGGGATTGAAAAGAAACTGGATAAGGTGGGAGAAAAGTTAGTTCGGACTATGAGTGGGAGAAAATTGTAGACTCATGTGCATGAACGTGACATCGCTTTTCAGTAATAATCACCATGTCACCTACGTAAGCTCGTTAGTAGGTAAAATTTTTAATTTATTGTTCACTTAAATTGAAGGTCATACATATTTATGTTACAAATTGATTTGAGGTATGACAACATAATAGCATGTACATCTAAGATATGACAAGTTTACAAATTGATTTAGAGGTATGACAATATAATAGCATGTACATCTAAGGTATGACAAGTGAAATTAAGCCTACTAAAATGATAAAGGATACAATAGTAAACCAAAAAAATAAATTAATTTCACGCTCCTTCCTCTCCTGCCTTACACCCCAATTTGAGGTGTAATAAAATTTGAAATTTTAAGAGGTAAAGGAAAGTAAGACTTACCATCATCCTTTCTTAACTCACCACTTTCTAAACGGGGATACATATCTTAGTTATCTTTCTTTCCCTTATATATCTCTCCTTCACCTCCAACCAAATAGCATACAATATCTCCCATCAATTGTTTCTCAAGCATTATTTTCTTTTATTGCTTAATCAATTTAGGAAATGCTGAAGAAATCACATTGTAAATGTGCAACTCTATAGATTGAAACTGGATTTTAACATTTTTGTATCTCATTCCATTTGTGGGAATTTGATGATCTATAAACCGTCCCTAACAAATCCTATGATGCAAGGAATAATGGACTTACATTACCATATCTTTTTCTTCCTTATTTTGATTTTGAAATTAATGTTACATTTGGAATTTATTTTGAAATCATATCACATTTACAAATTATTTTTAGAAGCACATTGTTTTGGTCAAGAACCCAAGAAGAGATAGTGGTGAAAGAAAAAAAGAAAAAACATTTGAAAATGTTTTTAATTAAATAATAATAAAAAAAGTTATTATTTTTAATTTTAATCAATAGAATAAGACAGAAATTAAAATTTAAATTGGAGTTTAAATTAACAAATTAAAATATATTCAAGTCAGGCTAAAAGAAAATATTGAAGAAAATGAAAATTTCATTTAAAGGTTTGAATTTTTTTTACTTTGGCGCCTAGACAATTAAGAGTTCTTTTCTATTAGCAAGGTATGGTGACGTGGCAAGTGTAACATGTTTTTCATTTTCATTGGTTGACCTCCAGATGACGTGGCATACATCCAAAAGAATTTTCCCAATCAATCAGAAATCAAGCAATTCCCAAATGTATGGATCCGGTTCAAATGCCCTAATTTTGTTCAGCATCTTTCTTCGGCTCTTTTGTTCATCAAACCTTCTTCTATGTCCTGCACCAACAGAATCAGGTTGGTTACCATCTTTTTTTTTTCCATGCTGTTCTCTTATCTGTTCAATGATCTAATGTTGCTTATTCTTCTCTTTTCTTCAGATTCTTTAATTTTTTCTTTAACTTTCTTGTGTTTCCTTTGATAATTTTTTTCCCTCTTTTCCTCCATCTTGATCCAATTCAATCTGTATCTCTCTACCGTCTGATTTTGAGTATACATTTGTCTACATGCGGGCAGTTTCCTACTTGTTTTTACAAACTGAATATTTGTGGTCGTTTATGGCATTCTGGTTGCTTCTGGGTACCTTTTTATTTGCATTCCTCAGATTTTTAAGATTTATGATTTCGTGTTTATTCTCATTGGTGGCTGCTATTTTGTTTTGCACTCTATTTTTCTTTTATGATTTTGTGTGCTTATGCTTTATTATTAGTTATTCGTTGTTTTGCTTTTGGATTATCCGGAAGTACATGTTGAAGTGTAATCTTAGGTGTAGTTTAGCATATGATGTAATTGAATGTAATATATTGAAATAAATTTTTAGTTCATTGTTCCATTGAATTTTTATTTGACTATGATCCATTATCCTTGGTTACACTGTAATGTTTCATACACATTTTTAGTAAATTTGCATCTTGCATCCCTCAAGTGTGGTCTTGCTCTTGCACCTTGTGCTTAGTTTGCCCGGGTATCTTTTTGCACCTTTGAAAACTATGCCTCTTGGTATAACATAATGCTTGCTTTTATGGAAGAAACACATAACAACAGAATGCTGATAACATATTTTGAGGTTTCTTAAATTTGGTCTTTATTTCAGATGGTTCAGCAAACAGTAGACTCGAAATTGAATGAGTATGGGCTGGGCAACTCTGAAGCTAATTTGTCCACTTGTGAGAAGCCATTTGCTATTGCAGTAAAGAAGACAGCATTGAGAGACGTGCAAAATGAAAATAGAATTCCTCATTCTATTGGGATTTCTCCGTTGCCAAAGGATAGAGGACAAACTATGGATTCTTTACAGGTTTCTGGTACCAAGAGACCCTCATCCAAGGGTCCAGTAAGCACTCCACATCACCAATCTCCAACTAGTAATGCTGCAAATGCTCAGCTTGTCTATGTTCGTAGGAAAGCTGAAGCAGAAACAGGCAAGAGTAACATTTGTGAAGGAAGAAGTCTTAATGCTGATTGCCTGAATTCAAGGCAACTTGACAATGAAGAGGAGACTACACAAGCAAACCCATATATAAAGGAGCCAAGAGTTTCTTGCTTTCCAGCATTTGCACCTATGCCTGTGGGTTCCTTGACAAGTTCGTCTGGAAAACCTTCAATTCCTCTTCCTGTTGTCAACCCTAATATGAGGTTTGTGGCAGCAGAACCCAATTATCATCATGTTGCTTCTGCTGTCCCTTTGTCAATTAATCTGAAGGGAATGAAAAACCTGCACTGGGAGGAGCGATATCATCAGTTGCAAATTTTACTAAAGAAACTAGATGAATCAGATCAAGAGGATTATGTACAGAGTAAGTGGTTGAGGTTCAAAGATGCCACATTGAGATAATCTAATTTACCACTATAAAAGTTCTTTTTGCACTTATTTACAGATTATTTTTGGTTCTATTAGTGCTTCGTTCACTTTCCTCGGTTGAGCTTAGCAGACATGCAGTTGAGTTGGAGAAGAGATCCATTCAACTTTCACTGGAAGAAGGTAAAGTGACATATCTGATTTACACGCCTTTATTTTCTTTTTGGTGCTGTGTATGAAAAGAGATTGCCAAATGCAACCTTCCTAAATTGAATAATGATTTTGTTGAAAGGAACAATTGGAATCTCAAAATTCTTTTCATTCACAGAAATAATTATATTCTACAATCTCAACTTCCTACATCAGGGGTTTCATAAAATGATTGAAGCAAAGAAAAGTCTTCCTTTTATAATTGTCTCATTCTGAGTCGAATTTTCTGAAGTACTTGTGTTTGCTTCTGTGCAAATGCTTATTCTTTTTTGGTTAAATCCGCCATTGTGCTAGGCTGTTACCTGGCTGTTCTTTCTGCTTACCTGTTGTAATAGTCAAAGCCCTTCATTTTGCATAGATTTGCTTCTGTTATAAGTAAGCAATGTAAGTGAATGCAATTACATCATGATTATTATCATTGCATCCACAATTGCTTACAGGGTCCTGGTGTTATTAACGTTCTTTGGGGTTTCATTAGCCTTGTTTTACCTAAGAGTAACATTGGCCTTAGGTTATGCAAGATGTATGTAGAGCATAGAAGGCTAAATCTTTTGCTCAAATTTATATGCATTTGCAACAGTTTTAACCACTAATGTAGAACAAGTTATGCACCACTGAGAAGATCTAGAGAATAAAATAGTATATCTAGAACCTGGCAGCTTCACATAGTAAGAGCATAATGAAATTGTCTATTCTGTACCAACCCATTATCTCTGAAACCATTAATTTAAGTGTCCAGAGGCATTTTATTCCTGGCCTTACTCCAAGACCACAGGCACTCTTGCTTTTATTGTATTCTCTATTTGGTGGGAGAGGAATAGTTGGTATTAGGATGGAGAGCCAGAAGTCGTTCTTGGTGCAAATGATGCTCATGACAATTTGAGGGTCTTATTGGCAGCATAATATAGACATGCTATCACTAAGACTGCTGTAGGCATAGTATATAACTGCAGTACTTCTGTAACAATCTGGTAAGAAAGTTTCCCTTCAATAAATATGGAAGGTATCTTGCAGGTCTGAAAGTTTATGGATTGGTTTGAAATATGGGAAAGACCAGAAAATTAAGCAACCAGAATTTGCCGCCAAGATTGATGAAAAGCACAAGGAACATAAATTGCAAGGGCTCTTTGGCAATGCATGTTAAATACAACTTTGAACAGTTAATCAAAGTTTTAGACTTCAAGAGCTAAACTTCCTTAAGCATCTTACCTGTGGTCTCATATGTCTCACAACTAGGATTGAATACTTGAATTGCATTACACAATCAAAGAAGCATAGCTAATAGTATTTTTTTCGATGAAAAAACTGATTAATCAATAAGCATTATAAACACGGTATGATATGTTCAAATATTGAGAACTTTTGACTCTTAGAACTACTCTTAGTCCTCTGTGAAATCACAAAAACTAAAAGGATTTTTTTTTCCCTAGACCAATAAAACCTAACTAGCCTATTCCAGCATAGATATAATCATAAAAATACCCCTGAATCATGAAGTTATTCCGGGTGAAAGACTAATTTTCTGAAATAACATGCTTGTTCTGTGTAACTCTATAGAGAATATAAAGTACTGAATAATAGCAAAGTCTCAATGCACTAGGTTCTTACAAGCAGTCCTACAGCTCTGAAGGATTTGGATTGTGAAAACTGAAAGGACTATTGTTTTCCTAGACCAATAAGTACTCAAATAATAATTAAAAATAGAATCTAGAGACATTTATGTAATTTATTCCATAAAGAGCTTTAAACCATAAAAATACTCCTGAATCTTGAAGTTGTAAAATATTGGTCGGTGGCTGATTTACTGGCGATAATATGCTTCTATAGCTTTACAGAGAATATTAAGTACCGAATAACATCCCAAGTAAATTTGGAGAAAATTGAGATCAAAATCTAATTTTCTCGCGTCTTCAAACTCTTTTTTCTTTAGTTTCATGTCTGCATCACTTTCCTTTCATTTGACAGAGAAAACTCATTTTTGAGGTTTAAAATCCTTAGATACAAAACTGACGATTTCTTGAACTGCTTGTTTTCCTTCTTGGCAATCAACAGTGATAAAAATGCTTAAATGTTTCCCTCAGAATTCTTATGAATTATTTGGAATGACAGTTATAGCTTGAACACCAATTGAGTGCAGCCTAAACCAAATACCTTTTGTATCTTTAATAATGAAGCCAAACTCTTTCGTGATTTCTATTTTCTTTGTTTCATATTGAATCTTATCCTCCTTTCTTAGAATTTGAGAGTTCCATCATTTGGATGTTATCATAATATCTTTGTGTTTTGATACTCTATATCTTCTCTGGAAAACAATCTCAGGTTCTTATTATCACAATATAGCTAGCTTGCCTTCTTTGATTCCCAACTCTTTTATAGCCTTTTTTTGGTTGCTTAAATTACTCATGATTGTCCAGCTTCTCCAACAACATTCTTGTCACTTGTGGGGTACAAATTGATACCGGCTTGGATGAATAGCTGGTTTGATTTTCTCTGGCTGATCAGCTTGCTGCAGGGGTTCTTCTAATTGCTTTCTTTAATTTTCTGCCTTCATTGTTTCTTGATGCAACCTCTCCGATTGTTTGGTATTCATTTATTGTCGCCATCTAGAGATTCCTGTTTGTAATTCTATGAAGTCCAGAAAGTAGATAAGTAGTGTCCAATCCCTTATCATTTGGCTTTGAGTGACTGTTCAAATTGTTGCTTAATACCTAGCTACTAGCGTCTAGCCCCTTTTAAAAGTATAAATACTTTGGCTCATCTTTTCAAGATAATAGAATGATTAATTCTTCATCTTGTTTAATTTTCATTTGTTTCATTTTAATTAGTGGTTAGCCCAATCTCATCATGACATATTTTAACATGATACCACTATATTTTAGCTAATCCAATTAATTTCATCTTTGTGAACCTTACTCTAAGCATCCCCCATGTTATAAAGTCAAAGCACGAATAATTCACTAAATCAAAAAACAATGCAGAATTTGGAATGACGAGTAGGGGCAGGGAATGGTGGGTTTTTGCATTCCCATGCTTAGCTCGTTAGGTTTGCAGTAGAGAAAAATCAAGTGGAGTGTGAAGTGGGATTTCCTTATTCTATTCTTTTGTAATTTTTTAAATCACGAAATTTTTTTTACATAGTATCGTGAACTTTTGTTTTTGTAAAATATATGTCAAAACATGATTATATTTTCCATACTATTAGTCAAGATTTGAGGAAGAAAGAAATATGGAGTGGTAAATTTTATGTTTAAAAGTCAAATAAATTTTGATATATTTATATAATTAAATATTATAATTCAAATATATTTATACTTTACAGTCGGGGCAGATTGGGGTAGTTGGGGCAGGATGGCCTAAACTCATACCCTCCCTTTACCCTTGGAGGGCAGGTATGCCCTGTCAGGTATGGATTGAAATTGCCACCTCTATGCAAGATCAAGTGTTAGAAGAGTTCTAAATTGGTAGCAGCTTTCATACCTTGTGGTTTAAATTCGCTCTGTGAAATCTGTGATTTAGTTATGGTGTTTGTCATCATCGAGGAAGATCAAAGCAACAAGCTTTAAAAATGTTGAAGCTCCAATACCAAACTGATTAGGAACATTTGCAAGTCCGAACTTCTAGCAGTGTTTATGGGTCGACTTAACTGGGGAGCACTATTACATGGAAAGCAAATTATAGAGTTTGTTTGAATTACAGGTAAATGTTCTGTCTGCAAGCATCTAATAACAGTAAATCAAAGGTGAGGATTTGTACTCAGAGTCCTGTGGGCATTACATGTAGGCTTGAAATGCATAGCGCAATATGAGCATAACCGCTGGTATTTCATCCATTGGAAAATTGATTATTAAGCTTTATGAAAGTGGTACTTTTATAGTCGCACTTATTCTAAAAGCTTATAAACTTTAAACTTTTAGTCCACGTCCTTATCGTAGAATACTAGAGCAGTTATTGTCTTTCTAGACTGATAAGAGCTCAATAAATAAAACCTAAAGGTTTATTGTTTAGCCTTTTTTCTAAGTTTTTGCTTGGTGCACATGAGACCGCATTTGTGTTTTACCTGCTTTGTCTACAGGAGGTCAGTCCGATCAGGATACCAAAGCCATTGGATCATTGTTCTACGCCCATCAGGTGTCTGTAGGTTGGTCAAAGAGAGTAGATATAGGAGTTAAAATCTTGTATCGATAACAGTAGTATTTCTTTCTTAGTCTTCTCTTTTTTATTTTATTTTATTTTATTTTTTTTTATAAATGCCCTTAGCAGTTATTTTCTGTATGATTTGCTTGTGTCGATTAGTTTTGTGGACTGTAATTATCTCGATATTTTGACGTAACTTGAAGCTAACAGATTTCATGAGTCATGACCCATTTCTTTCTCCATTACAGCAAAAGAAGTGCAACGTGTGGGGATTCTGAATGTTTTGGGAAAGTCCTCGAAGAATAATATTAAAGTGTCCACAACTTGTCAAGGCCAGACAGAGAAACAATAGGATTGCTCATCAATGGTATTGCTTTTTTATTCTTATGGCTGAAAAGGAAAAACATATACCTCCAGGCACTTGTCTCTCTTCCTTTAACCCTAACTGCGTCTTTGGCGTAAAAGATGTTTACATTATTAAATTCTAGCTGTATTATAATGTAGTGCTATAAATATGTAGTTCTTGTCTTCCTTTTAGTCTAATTTATCTTATCTAGCTGGTTTGAGGTTTGCTTTGTAGTCTTTATCTTGGAATTATTTCAAAAACTCCTGGATGATGTGAAGAAATTGAAGTCATAAAAGCTGAAATGCGTAGGCTGCAATGGGGAGAGAAAAGAAGTGAAGATAGTGTGATTATGAAGTGAAATGAGTATTGTCTTGTCTGGCTATACCCATTAATGGCTAGGGATGAGCGAAGTCAACTGAAAAATTGACCATCAGCCAAAAATCGATTTGATTAAATGAATCGAATTGAAGGTTATAAAATGATATTGGGATGTGTAAGGCTAATTGATTGTGGTTAGATTAAAAAAAATTAGCTCCAGTGTTAAATGCTCTATAATGATTTAGCTCGGTATATCAAATAAATTTAGCTCTTTAGTGGCTTCATAGGCTTATGAGAATTTTGAACTTAAAAATATCTAGGGTTCGTGTTTGATTTTTTTTTTTTTTTTTTTTTAACTCTAAAAATTATCTAGGGTTTTCGTGTATTTGTTTTTTTTTTTTTTTTTTTAGTTCTTTTAATATTTAAATGCAATAAAATTAATCCTGAAATTATATTGTTTTTTTTTTTTATAATCAAGTACATTTTGCTGTGTAACTTTGTTTGGAGAAAAGAACGGACATGCAATCATGGACGGCCCACGAGGTACGAGGATCTTTATAAACAGCTTATAAAGTAGCCGAGCTGCGGTACAATAAACCAAGTGGATATATAGGTTGCTAAAACGTCAATCCAAATCGAGCTGCGGTACAATAAACCAAGTGGATATATAGGTTGCCAAAAAGTCAATCCAAATAGGTTGGATGCGTTAGTTCGAAAAGGAGATAAAAATAAAGAATGAGAAGAGTCCAGGATAAGAAAAATAAATATAAGAAAGAAATATAAGAATTCGATGGTTGAAAAAGAGAAAATACATACAATAAACCAAGTGGATATATAGGTTGCCAAAAAGTCAATCCAAATAGGTTGGATGCGTTAGTTCGAAAAGGAGATAAAAATAAAGAATGAGAAGAGTCCAGGATAAGAAAAATAAATATAAGAAAGAAATATAAGAATTCGATGGTTGAAAAAGAGAAAATACAAAGTGAGTTAAATGCAAAACAATTCGATTTATTTCTATTGGTTTGATCGAGCTTATAAAAATACAAAAAACCTATTTATATGTGAAACTTAACTTGCCTCGATAATAAGAATTCCTTAGAATATTTAATACATATATTTAGGGCCAGAATACAATTAAAATGGGATTGGTATTTTTTAGATGGGCGTCAAAAATGGCTATACAATATATCTTTTGAAAAAGTTCCTAGTGTTGAAAGTAATACATTGCATCAAATGTAGGGGTGGAATATTTTTCCGTTTACGTTCTTTATGATACATTGAGGACGAAATCCATGTTGCTTTTCTGACCGAATATGTAAAATTCATTAGCCGAGGCTTTGTCCTCATGCAATCATTTCATAAATACCAAGGAGAATCATGGATGTTGACGTATTCTCTTTTTAAAGAGTGAAATTTTCTAAAAATTATTCTATCTATTCTTTTTATATAGAGATAACTGAATTTGTAGAAGGTAGTTTAACTGAATAATTTTATTAAAATATACCTATTTTACCCCTAAACAGTGTTATATGGGCTCTTTATTTGATGCATAGCTGACTTATGCGGATAGACTCCAAAAACATCATTAATTATGGATTTCAGCCAAAAATAGAGGGAATTGTGAGCTAATGGCATTAATTTATCCATTTTCAAACTTTCTCAATTTAAAATTCCACATTTGAAATCTTGAATTCTCTTATTTTGAAACTCCTTAGTAATTTCAATCAAATGTGTGCAAATATGACGAAAATGTGGAAAGCCAAAATTTTTTATACTCTCAATTTAAAATCAACTTCTACAATATGTATTTATACAAATTTGGAACAGAACTTGAACATGT
This sequence comes from Jatropha curcas, assembly GCF_014843425.1. The sequence goes on along the minus strand of NW_023591374.1, from coordinate 613,496 downwards.
AATTGTATTAAGATTTTCAAACTAAGGGCAACAGAAAAAGAGAACTATATTTTCTAGCATCATGAATAATTCATTTTTATTTTATCTTAATGAAGTTCTAACAAATTCGCCCACACATTCTTACAATATACATGCAACTTTTTATCTGCAAGATTTGAAATCCTTAACTGATGCATAAGAATGCATTGTGGTGGTTCCTGAAATGAGTCATACTAAAAATGTTGTTGCAGGTAATGAGAAAAAAAGAAACAAAAAGAAAAATATATCAGATCATGTAAAGAATTCTATAAGCACCTTATTTTTTTCTGAGTTGCAACAAAGTAATCTAAATACACATAGTTATAAAAAGTTGCAGCCACATCTAACATATCTTTAAAGTCAGTTTATAGGATTCGGCGAAATGCTAATATCCATCCAAACAATAATATTTCTCGCATGAAAGGTCTATGGAAGGGGGAAAGAAAAAGAGTTCAAATCTAGCACATAGGATAATAGAAATCTCACTTAGACATCACATGACAATTCGTTCTTTGGTGCATGAACTAGGCGCATTTGTTTCATGTGTGCACAGAATGATAAATGACAATTCGTTCTCTAGCGCATGAATTGGGTGCATCTATTTCATTGTGCACAAAATGATAAAAGGTGAATACACTATACCTCAATTGTGTGTCCATATTTTGGATAATTACACAAATTATCGCTCATGTTTGTGTTCGCATCCAAAAGTCGAGCACACTGTTGAAAATACACATTGAAAATTAGTCATCTAGTCAGACTTTGAAAACTTAAATGCATTAAATGTATTTCCTTTTATCTGCCACTTTCCTCGTTCAGAGCACAATCTGCACGCGGATTACAAAGCTTATATGAGGACATTTTGGACTTTTTCATCTGACATCCTTTCCAAAATTTTTATTTGGAGTAAAGTTCTCTATATAAATGAAACGCTCAAATTGAAAGTTTCTCTATATAAAAATAGAGGGGTAAGAATTTGTTTTTAACTTTATTAGAAAATTGAAAATTTTGGAGAACAAATATGTCTCTCTTACCTCTCTCTCTCTAATTTAATAACTTTTCTAGATTTTACTTTTAAAATTATTCTCTAATTTATGACTTTTATGACTTTTAAATACAATGTCTTCCCTTATGGTTTACTATCTCTATTCCCAAATATTTGTTACGTTTGGAAAAGTAATATATTCTAAAATACTTGTCATATTTATAGTTTCAATGAATAATATTTTTTTTTATGATTACCCTTTATATATGACCAACAATTAATGCATCAATTCCTCAAAAAATTGGTGTTTGGATATACTCCCTCTGTTCCAATTTAATAGCAATATTTGATCTTTTCACAATGATTAAAAAAATAATTGGAACATATTGATTTTTTAAAAATATATGATAGAATGTTTAAATTACCCTTCTTAAAATTAAAAGCTCCCCCTCTAATCTTGGTACAAAACACCTAATAAATATGGATAAAATTGAAAAAAAATTAATTAATACGCTCTCAAAATCCTAAATGAGCACTTAAAATGGAACAAGGTAAAATCTCTATTTGTTGCTATTAAAGTGGAACGGAGTGAGTATTACATTAATGATAATATAGTCAATTTACTCATTAATTTATTATAACTTAGACAAATTTAATGGTTTTCTTAAGGACGTAAAACTTCAACTATGACAAGTATTTAGGAACAAAGATAATAACATTTTACTTTTTTATTTTCCTTGACATGCTATTTTAAGAGTGGTATTTCACTTTAATTAGAATAAAAATTTTTAATTCTTCATGATATATTTAAATCATAATTGTATATATGCACCTAATTTTTTTAGCAATTTACTTGAAATATATATCTTACACCTAAAAAAGCACTACATAGTCATGCGAAGCATGGGAGACTGTCATAAAAATTTGTTCGATGTTGACATGACTCTCTCTTTGGAGAGTAAAACTTTTTAAAATTTGAGTATTTGGTTTTCATTTAACTAGGAAAAATTGAAATTTTGGAGAGAAAATATGTCCCGTACCTCTCTATAATTCATGACCTTTATGGATTTTACACATAATAGCTCTTTAAAAATTATTCTCTTATTTATGATTTTTAAACAACTCTTAATGTTCTCTTATCATTTAACTTTTTTGTCTTCTTATTTTTTTTCATATTCTATTTTACGAGTGATGTTTCACTTTAATTAGAATAAAAAATTTTAATTCTAAGTAATACATTTAAATTATATTCTACATGTATCAAATGCACCTCAATTTTTTAATAATTTACTTGATACATATATTTTACATTTTAAAAAAACGAAACATTATACAGCCGTACAAAAGCACATGAAACCGCCTAGTTGATAAATAAAGAAACATCGGCCAAGATATACATATGTTTATATTTTCTAACAGCCAAACGACCGAATACCGTATTCCGCCAATGCAATGGACCACATCTCCTTTGGACATCACTAATCTTTACTAGCATGTGTATAGAGATAAATCGACTGATCTCTAACTTCATACTCATACATATGATTCGACCATTTAAACATAATGGCCATCTTTTTCACCAATTTTCAACTTTATGCTGTTTCGGTTCCAAACTAACTATATGTGATACCATTTGACTCTTTATCTTATGAGTGTTTAGGCAATAGTCTTACTAACCGACCCATTGTCCCAAAACAACACAGCTGGTATTTACATCTCTCACCTTTTCTAATTTATATAACACGTGTCTCTATGTAGTTGATTGACACGTGGCTATGTTAGAGTTCAACCACTCTTTGTCATGGATATTTTTCATATTGACATACGACCAAACACAGTCTTCAGGTCGACTATATATATATTTCTTAAGGCATGTGAATTATGAAAATCGGCCAGCTTTCGTACCATGTTGGGCCAGTTATTATTTCGTGTATATGTGGCAGAGTATGATCGCAAAATATAAACAATTTGACTTTTCATCACAAACCGGCCTCTTCCTATTTGATTGGTTGAATGCAATTTTCTAGACACATGACTTTATTTGCATGGCTAAACCAAATATGTCTTGATCTTTATACATTTACTCTTGCATTTTGGCCATCTTTGAGAAAGTAGCTACATATGCATGTCCATGAGAAAGTGTTCAGAAGCTTAAGGCACACAGAATGAAAATGATATCTACAAAGAACTTGTAGCTTGTGATTTTGAATTATCGATGAAATGAGGAAGATGAAAATAAAAATGTAACTGCCTCCTATTTATACGAAGGCTATATGCTATTTACTGTGCACTAGCCAATACTAAAATAAAGTGACCCTCTATCCACTCGTGGCTAAACTCTATGTTTTAAGACTTCTTTAGCCTCTCAAATACTTCTTCATGTGAAACTTGAGTTTAATCCCAAAATTGATGATAAAAAAATCCCTAAAAGGAAAATATTTAGTTTTGTAAATCCTGTAAATAGAATGTTAATGTTACTCGATAACCCCTTCTTTCTGCCTCCCTAAAAAAGAATTGGACATTGATGCTGCAAATTTATTTTCTTTTCAATTGGATTTTCTATATTATAAGATGTATCACAAAATACAAGTAGCTATTATATTTATTTATAAAGTGTAAGTCAATATGTTGATTTAAATCTTAGAATAAAATCATACTCTAATATTAAAATGATATATATAATATAAAAAGAAAATCATAACAAATATTAATATTATATAAAAATAAATAAGTATAAACAATAGGTATTAAACAAGCAACAGCAATATACAATGCACATTATGAAAATTACCCTTAAAATTATTCATAATTATTTCTTTTATCCTGTCTTCTACTGCAAAAAAAAAAAAAAAAAAAAAAAAAAAAAAAAAGCACAGACAATAGTACATAGCACATTAATGGAACTTACCCTTAAAATTATACTATTATTTCTCTTTATCCTGTCTTCTACTGCAACGAAAAAAAAAAAAAAAAAAAAAAAAAAAAAAAAAAAAAAAAAAAAAAAAAAGCAAAGATGGGCCTATAGTTCATATTGTAATGGCATAATTGGGCCTTAGCAATTGTCTGAATTATAGCTGTTCCTACTTCTTTTTTATTTTTTATTTTCTTTATTTCTATTCATTTTAAATTTCAAATTGTGAAAAATATCCGTAACAAATGTCATAATTTTTTATTTATTGTTATTATTTTATCCTTACATGAAATCAATACGGTATTTATATATGTATTCTCATTGAATTTCTAAAACTCCCTTAATCAAATTCTTTAAATTTCTGCTCCCTCAAAATATTGCATGATTGCCTTTTTTTTTTTTTTTTTTTTTAACTAATTTTTTCCTTTCTTCCTTTTTTTTTTTTTTTTTTTTTAACATCTATTTTTCCTTTCTTCAATTTCTTAATTCATTTATTTTTTTTATTATTTAATTTAATCTTTATGTGTATGTATATAAGGAAAGAATCGTTAGGATTACAGTTCAATTTAACCTTTGAACTTGGAAACAATAATATTCAATTTGCTTAAAGATTAACTTCAAAACCCTCTCTTCCAAATTCGACTCCTCTCCCTATCGGTCGAGTGAGACTACGTGCCCTTCCTATCGGTCGAGTCTACTTTTTTTATTATTTACCTCTTGAACTTGCACCAATAAAATACCCAATTTTCATTATAATATTTTTAGCTAATAAATTATTTAAAAATTTATAAATTAGGAGAAAAAATATTTAAAGACACGACAATAATTATAACAAAAATTATAGTGTCTTATCTTTGATTTAATAAATAACTAAATAAAATATTTAATTTAAAAAAATTATAGAAAATATTTGACTATATAAATAGTTGGTTTAAAATTTTATTATTATTTTTTTAATTATTTCTTAATTCCATTTGATCTAAATGAAATATTTCATTATTTTTTAGTTATATTTTGATTTAAATTAAAATTATTTTAAATAATAAACTGATTTTTTGTTCATTTAGCGTAAACTTAGGGGATAAAGTGTACGAAAAATTAAATTTTTGAACAAACTGAATATTGCTCCCAAGTTTAAATGTAAATTGAGCTGTATTTCAAATAAATATATTTCTATTCACAATATATAATTTTTTAATAATAAAAAAGAAACAGGCTTCAGTTCGAGATCTCATAATATATTCTCAGAGCAAAAGAAATCTTGTTTCCTAAAAAACAAATCTGATAATATTTGTAATTTATCACAGTAATTACAAAGGAGAACCAATTTTAATAGTCAAAGTTAAAATTTGAAAAGAAATATCTAGAAGCCACCGCCCCATCTTCTTTAATATAAATGCACATCATATTAGATTAGTAAAAAAATATTAAAAAAATAAGAGTAAAGACAATTGTTTTATGATAAAATTTTGAGTTTTGTATTTTTTTTTATTTTAAACACAAAAAATTAACTTTAAATAAATGAATTCTGTAAACTTTTTGCAGTTGATTTATTTAAACATATGCTATTTTTAAATAATAAATGCTTGTCGGACGAATGAGGAAGAGATTATATGCAAGCAATTGCATCACCGATGCAATATTGAACTTTAAAATAAAAAAAAAAAAAAAAAAAGAAACTATTAAAATAAAAAAAAAAAAAAAAAAAAGATGTGAAGTGATTCTGTCGTAAAAAAAAAAAAAAAAAAAAGATGTGAAGTGATTCTGTCGTGTGAGCTTTTTGAGTTTAATACTCGGATTCTTGTTGCCATGGAAATGGAGCTGCTGGACCACTCATTTATGCGGAGCCAAGACCTTCAGATCTCAATATATTTTTATATTTACATATTTATCAAAGGCCAAATATATAAATTACGAATACAAATTTTCATAATTACAATTTGTGCCCTTAAAATTACAAATTCTATTTGAAAAAGATTTAAATATTGTGCCTTTAAAATTACGAATTTTTGTATTATTGCACATATTTCCGCGCTAACAATATAACTGGTTTTAAATTTATAGTTTCATACATAAAATATTAATTTGATGTGTAAGTATAATTTTTAAAATAATAATTTTTCTTATTTTTGAACTGTCTAACAAGTGTATAATTGCTCTAATTTTGTAAGTTGGAGCATTTAATAAAATGATTTTAGAAGTTAAAAGTATTTAATAAATATAATTTTATAAATTAAAGTAAAAGTTAAAAATGTTATAAGGTTAAATTAATAAACTTTAGAGATGTGTTTGAGTATTTATGAGGTAAGAGGGATGGAATTGAAATTATAATTAAGGATGAGTTACTAAATAGTTGTTTATCCTTAAGCAGTTCATCAACAAGTTATGTTGTTCTCGTTTATTATGTCATCAAGCTGACTTTTAAGTTTTCGAACTTACCTTTAAAAAGACCTTCCATTCTGTATTCAGAGATTTAACTTTGTGCTTTTTCTAATTTTTATTTTAATTAAATAGAATTAATTTTATTATTTTCTCAAATCCTTAACCTTATAAAGATTTACGATTTAAAAATGAATTTTGACTTGAAATCAAAATTATCTTTTAAGATTATGGGACTATTTAAATTGATATTGGAATGTGATATTTATTTATTTTATTAATTTTAAGGATATTTTCACATTCTATTGATTAGAAAATTATTTCTATGTATTTTATTTTGAACTTTGAACATTAGTTTTAAAATAAAATTAAGTAGTTTAAATTTTATTATTAATAATAAATAATAAAATTTGGAAATCTCACAGTTAAGATTGGATTTCTTACTATTTAAAATAGTGATATATGGTATTTTTTTTTCCAATCAAATAAATAATAATCGAATTTAAATTCCATCAATCAAATTTTATCGATTTAAATCATCTCAAGATTTCTTATTATACCTATATAATGCTCCAATTTATTATATAATAAAGATTTCTATTTGAACACAGATTATATCAATATCTTCCATTGTAGTTGCACATTAAGACATAGTCTAGTGATAAATGCATATACGATTTAGTAATAAATCCAAATTCGAATCTCATTCCCCCGATATTAAAAAAAAAAAAAAAAAAAAAATCCCCCGATATTAAAAAAAAAAAAAAAAAAAAAAAACAATATCTTCTATTTGTGCTTCACAAAAAAAAAAAAAAAAAAAAAAACATATCTTCTATTGTAGTTCACCAGCTCATGTCTATCTAAAGATAATTATATAATTATGAAAAACATCATTGACAATGAATATTAGCTCCTTAAATGAAAGTCAAAGAATCTCCTTTTAGGCATAGAAAAATCAGTTGGCAGATATTCATACTCAAATGAATCCCTTTGGTATATTCAACTGATTCTATTTGCTAGAGTATTCCACACTCTTTATTTATTCATTTTTTTAGTTTTTTTATTAAGATGTCAGTAGATACATATGTACATGGTGTGTATATATATATATATATATATATATGTGTGAAACTTGATTTGGAAAAACCCTTTGAAAATCAATCGGATATTTAAACCTTTATTAATTCGAGTTTGTAAAACCATAAAAAAAATTTTCATTTTAATTTTAAATTATACACGAGTCAGTTTAAGTTCCGTTTAACAAATTAAACTCAATATTAATAGAGTTAAATTCATTTATGAGCTTAAAAAGATAGGAGACATAACTTAATTAGGTAATAATACTAACTATGGATACACAATATAGCCATGTAAATTAAGCTGAAAACCAAAATTATTCAATTTAAGAGAAAAAAGACAGAGTCCTAGTGTATAAAAACTTATTAAGCTAGGACAGAACAAGAAAATTGAAGAAAAAAAAAAAAGTATAAGCAGAAGGGTGCCATTTGTCCAATAAAAAAAATATAATAGATGCAAAGAGTTTGTATAGGGAAATGGATCTGACAACATGCTCATGTCACAGAAAACACAAACCATTGGCTTAGGAAGCAAGTGGATGGGTCAGCTTCAAAATAGATCCATCACTACACAATACAATAATAATTGCAATGCTTAGTCTTTTAAGTTAATAAGTAATCACATTCTGTGCTTTACACCGCATTAACTGACATAAGCTATGGGGAAGAAGAAAAGAAAATTATGGTATTGATTAGCATTTGTGTCCTCTATCAATGACTAAGCAAAGTCATTATTTTAAATTTTCAATTTTTATAATCTTTGAGCTTCAATATTATATTCCATCAAAGATTCATAATAATTTTGAGTTGTAGTTATATTAGATACATCACATTATGCAAAAAGTATGGGGATCTCAATTACATTACTTTATTGTTTTTTTTTTTTTCTTAAACGTGTATTTAACTCAACTTATAATACTTATTAACTATAGTTAGCCCATGGCCAATGACCCTTAGCCTACATGGCTGAGGTGAGGTACCCATGACATGGGTTCTATCCTCCTCTCCAGCGTTTTAATTGTAATTTGTAGTATATGCCCCTTACGAGTTGGACTGCCGTTTAAAAAAAAAAAAAAAAAAAAGAAGTAGAAGGTTGTGTATTGTTTGGCAAAATATTAAATAACAACTATAATTAAAAAAAAAAAAGTGCATCTTTCTACTTCCTCCTAAGAAAGCAATTTCCTCTATGCAATCATCCTAAGGATAGTTGTATATTTTACTCGTGTAGAGGTGATTGAATTTATCTATACTATATATAAATGTGGGAATAAGAGAAATAATGAGATTTTCAATAGCGTCTTTGATAAAATTTAGGATATCTTAAAATAACTTTAGTCATAGCCAATTAGAAAATTACATTTTATCAGTTAATTATATATATTTATAAAAATTAATTTTTAAGTCAATCATGTGTGGTCTGATTGTCTTCTCAATCATATGAGGAGTAAGCGGTCTCGAGTTTGAGTCCTCTCGACCACAAGTGTTTTCACCAATTTGATGAGTGTAGGCTTATTCTTTATTGTAGAGCCCGCATTGTTATTTCGGCCCATCAGGCCTCCTAATGAATCAAAAAATTTTATTTTTTTTAAATAAGTACATATAGATAATTAAGCATTTCAAGTTTTAAATTTTATTTTTACTAAATTTATTTTTTATGAAATATATATGATAATGAGACATTTGAAAATTTTTTATATTTTATTTATTACATATTTAATTCTTTTAGGATATAGATAAAATTATATTTTTTTATTACATAATTTGAAAATTTTTTATATTTTATTTATTACATATTTAATTCTTTTAGGATATAGATAAAAAAAAAAAAAGAAAATATATTCTTTTTTTCTTTATATTTGTATGATTTGATTGGATATATTTTTTTAAAAATAAAATTTCAAATATATATATACAAATAAAAGTATTTATAGTCTTCAATGGTGGCGCTCTCTCTCTCTCTCAGGTGGGAGCTCTCAAAAAACCATGGACTTCCTTGGAAGAGAATGACCAAATTAATCGCAGCTCACGTAAAAAACATAAGGACTATCCAGTTGCCCAGCTGGACCAGCTTACTGCTGCCCATGCAGGTATTGGAGGAGCAGGGACAGTGTCCTTTCACGACACGTTACTTCATGGCCAAGGTCAGTATGAGGATATGGGTCAGCAAGTCTCTGATAGTGATTCTGATGATGACGACTCGGCGTCAGATGCAGATAGTGAGGATACAATGGAGGATGGATCAGATGGTGAGGGGGAGAGTACCTATCCTACTGTCTAAGGATGATAAGGCTCGTTTACGTCGTCCTTACAGGCTAACTCTGATTGTGAAGCTTTTAGGGTAGTCCATTAGTTATACGTACTTGTCTAGGAGAATTAAGGAATTGTGGAGACTTGTCTCCCTGTTTGATGTTATTGCTTTAGACAATGGTTTCTTTCTTGTTAAGTTCAATAGTGCTGATGATTATGAGCATGCCCTTTATAAGGGTCCCTGGATGATTTCAGATCATTATTTATCAGTTCAGAGGTGGCACGCTAATTTTGATCCGTTTACGGCTACTTTAGAACGACTCATTGTTTGGGTTCGTTTTCCTTGCCTTTCTATTGAAGATTATGATGAGGAAGTTCTAATACGGGTTGGTTCAAAGGTCGGGACTCCCATCCAGGTAGATAAAAATACAAGCTTGGTTACACGAGGTCACTATGCCTGAATGTGCATTGAAGTCGATATTACTAAGCCCTTGGTCTCGAAATTTCGACTAAGGAGATATATCCGCAGGGTCGAGTATGAAGGTCTTCATATGGTATGTTTTGGGGGTGGTCGCTATGGTCATGTAGCTGAACAATGCCCTAACAATAACAGGGGTGGTGGGGATGAGCAGCTCGGTGTTCCACCTACCAATACTGGCTATCAAGGAGATAGGGCTCATGGAGGTTCTAGGGTCAATAGAGTTTCTCTAATCTCGAAAAATTAGCTTACTAATTCGGCTGTGATTGAGGACTTTAGTGATTAGATGTTAGTTAAGCGTGATAAGAGGAGGATTAATAGGCAATAAGCTAGGCATCCAAACCCTTTACAGAATTCTGTTACGCAAGGGACTAAGGGGATGAATCAACATGGACGAGGTGGTCATATTGGTAATAGTTTTAACATTTTATAGATGGAAGAAGTGAATGCACATGCGCTGGACGTGCCTTCTGTTAGGAATGCGGAGCCTACTAGTAACATGGAGCCTATTGGACCTGCAGTTGGTGGATCGAGATCTATTGGGTTGCCTAAGACCATTACTGCTCCTCAAGTGTGCCAAGACACTCTTGTGGTGGGTTACAATAGAATTGTGTTCAACCTAATCGGGTTTCCTCTTTGTTTAACAATTTGGGGATTGAGTTAAGAGCTGGTGGGGGGCCTCTTGTTGAGCGGCGGCTTAGACAGAGCATACTTTTGTTATGGGAGGTAAGGTTAATCCTAATGGTTCTTAGATGGTAGTGTCTAAGGCAGAGCATCTCATTGGCAGTGCTAGTCTTGGTCAAGTGATTGTTCCTCCTCTAGAGCATCACTATGATCCTTCATTTCCTCACACCCCTACCCTAGATGATACGACTATGGGCTTGGTTCGGTTGAGTGTTAATAGGAGTTGCATTATTGCTGAAACTCTTCTAGTGACTGTGCCTCTTTTCCAACCGAATTGCGTCGTTAATTGTACAGTTATTCCCATAAACTCCTTGTCTGAGGGGGGAGGGAATTGATGGTTCTCTTGTGCTCTCTTCTTTCTACGGCCATAAAAGGAGCGTTAATGGGATTTTTCCTTCTTTCCTCCCATTTTATCTTGATGATTTTTTCTTCTAAGAATTACCATGGGGTTGTGTCCTCTAATTTTAAAAGGGCTTTCCATGAGTATCGGAGATTGCATAAGCCATATGTGTTTTGTCTCCTTGAACCCAAGGTCAGTGGCCAGACTGCTATCTCTATTTGCATAGGGTTGGCTTATGATCGGTGGATTAGGGTGGAAGCCGTTGGTTTTAGCGGAGGGATGTGGGTCTTATGGTCCAACTCTATTTTTTATTTATGTCTCATTACTTCTCATCCCCAGTTTATTATTTATGAAGTTATTTTCCAATCTAGGATAAATTAGAACGTGGTTTTTGTTTATGGTAGCCCACATGCTTCACTTCGTCGTTTATTGTGGGAGGATTTGAATTTTCAGTCTATCGATTCTACTCCGAGTTGGCTAGTTTTGGGGGATTTCAACGCTGTTACTTCAATGGAAGAACAAGTTCGTTATGCTACTTTCAATATGACAGGGACAAGGGCTTTTAATGACCGGGTTTTCTCCTCTAACCTCATTGACTTGGGCTTTATGGGTACTCCTTTCACTTGGAATCTTCTAGCACGTATAAGATGGCAAGACTGGACAGAGCTTTCTATTTTGATTGGTGTCTTGCTTACCTGAGGCTTTTGTGGTGCATCCTCCTAAGCTTTACTCTGATCATCTTCCACTTATTGTCCAGCTACAACGGAGGTTCTCCTCCTTCACCTCCTTCATTTCGCTTCTAGATTCCATGGCTTACTCATACTCAGTTCATGGATTTCTTGAACCAGCAGTGGGATCAGAACCTGGATACCCCTTCTTTGATGAAGACTTTGGAATCGCGTCTCAAAGTTTAGAATAGAAATATGTTTGGGAATATTTTTCTCGGAAACCTAGGCTCCTGCATCGGCTCTAGAAGCAACTTGAGGATGTGTTGAAGTAGGAGGAATTGTATTGGTTTCGAAAATCACATCAGGAGTGGACTTGTTCTGGTGAAAGGAATACACGGTTTTACCACTTATCTACTGTTGTTCGCAAGCATCATCTTTCTATCCAAAGGTTGCAAGCTCTAGATGGTCACTGGGTGTCAAATTCTGTTCAACTTAAATGGATGTTGTGCGAGTATTTTGCTACTTATACACTAAAGATGCAGCATTGGATCTTTCTTTTCTCCATAAAGGCACTCTTGCAACTTCGTCATTAGATCAAAAGCAATTTCTGGATGCTCCTTTTACTCCAGATGAGATCTTCCAGGCTTTATCGAACATGGCCCCTTTTAAGGCCCCTAAATGGATTTTTGGTTGCTTTCTACCAGTGCATGTGGGATGTTGTTGGTCCATCTTTTTGTTGGTTTATTTTGAATGTCTTAGATAATGCTCCCATCTCGGTTGAGCTCAATGAGACCGTGCTAGTGCTTATTCTGAAAATCCAAAATCTGGAGCTTGTTTCTCAGTTGAGGCCAATTAGTTTGTGTAACGTGCTTTATAAGTTAATCACTAAAACTCTTGTGAACCATCTTAAAATGGTGTTACCTTCTCTAATTGGTCTAGAGCAATGCAGTTTTATTCCTAGTCGCCAAATTATGGATAATGTGGTGGTTTATCCATATGGGTTTTAGAGGAGTCATAAACACTGATTACTTATTTAATGGACGTGCGACTCCTTGTTCCACTACTCGCCTATGCACTTCTCTTTCTTCAACGATGGAATTTATAGTGTTTTTTTGGGCAAAAATAGATCTACAGCTTCCATGGAAATCAAGAGCACGTAGCATGATGAGGGAGTTAAGAGAACTCTTTGTTCTCGACAAACAGGGGAGAATGACTTTTCATTTTCCCTCTACATCGATAGATCAATTAACTTAGGTTAGTTTCGTCTTTTCTCATTTAATTTTGAGGGTATTTTGGTCTTTTCACACGTTTTAACAGTAAAAACATGGAAAAGTGGGCGGAAGGACTTCATAGTTTAACGGAATTAAACCTCGGAGATCATTAATTAATATTGATAAAATGCGGAGAGGAGTTAAATGGTTTGGTCAAATGTCAATGACCGATTAATTATTTTCCGTTAAATATAATATTAAGCAAATGTTAACGTAATTGGATAGTGTGCAGTAGTAAAAGCAAATGAACATTGACTTGAGGAAGCAAGGTTTGATTCTTTTCAACAACGTAATAATAAATCAAATATAATGTCAAATATTACAAATAAATATTCTAAAATTTTACTACAATTATATACTTTAACTTTCTGTTAAAACTAAAAAATAATTATTTTATAATTTAAAATTAATTATTTACTTTTTATTAAATATTATAAAAAATAGATCTAAAAATTATGTGTTTTAATTCTAATAATTAATAAATAATTAAACTTAACAAAATAACACAAAAATATATAATATATGTTGAAAAAAATAATATACATAATTGTCTATGCAAATACGAAGTCTATTTTTGAAGTATTACGTTGATAAAATCAATGCTTAAAATTAATTTTTATTTTAAGAATATAAATTGACTTATAATCACTTATTTTTAGTTATTTAGTGTTTAAAAATCATAATAAATAAAATGTCCAAAACATATAAATAAATAGTCTACATTCTTATAAATTTTGATTTATCTTAGTTTATTTACCAATTATATATTAAGTGAACTTTCCATTCTTCATGGATTAGTAATTTAGGATTTGAGACAAAACAATTTTATTTAATTCAATAACCCAACTTTTAATTATAAAAATGGAATAGTTTGTATTTATTAAATATAAAACCTTTTCACTTTCAAAATTCAAACAAAGAATACATATCCAAATCATTTGGTAACTTTGTTAAATAAATTCTTTGCTATGCATTTTAACCTAATTTTTTATAAACAATAATTTTAATATTTTATTTTTATCACTTAATGAAGTGGGTATATATATAACTTTCAAAAATTCAACAAAGAAATACATATCCAAGAATCTTTGGTAACTTTGTTAAATAAAATTTTTGGCTGATGGCATTTTTAACCCTAATTTTTCTATAAACAATAATTTTAATTATTTTATTTTTTATCAACTTTAATGCAAGTGGGTATATATATATATATATATATATATATATTATATATATATATATAACAGATGCATTCATCCTGACTAAACCGAACCGATTCGGTTGATGACACAATAGTATTGAAGCGGTTAATGTCCCATCAGCAACAAAAATATATATTTTATATAGAAAAATGTGATGACATAATAATATTGACTTGCTGGCTGCAAAAGCATTATGGGATTAATTATTTTTTTAAATAGAGGAAGTATCTGCAAAATTGTTAATTGTTATTGTTTCCTCAAAGGCAACATGTGTAGGCCCTGCTGGGCTTGCCCAAGCAATGAGGATTAGAGATGAGAAATGACTAATTAATCCTTCCTGATCTCTATTAATTAATTAATTAACATTCAAAGAACAAAGGTTAGTAGAGACGCGGCGAATGGAGGAGGAATGGTTAGAGGGTCGTGGCCCCCCAGAATCGTGAGAGCCACTTGTGCAGTATAACATATAGAATGATTAGAGACTCTAACGCCTAATTTAAGTGACTCTCAATCCCAACTAATCTGCCTTCTTAAACATCTTAAAATATCAACAAACAATAATTTCAAAATTCAAATATTTTTTTTAAAGCATTATTGATATAATAACTTGATTAGTAAAAAAAAAATTACTGTCTCAAAATAAAAAATTGATTTTTTTAAAAAAAAGTTCGTACTATTCCGCAAATAATTGATCTGAAGTTATCCATCATTGAAATTAAAATTTATATTTGATGAAATCTTAAAACAACATATTGAGATCACGTGATAATTTTGATCTGAAGGTTGCAAATTACTGTCTGTAATTTAGAGTTTCTGAATGTGCAATTTGCAAATAAATGATAATTAACAATCACGTGATCATTATTGAGATCGCAACGAAGAGAAAGAAAAAATAAAAATTCTGATAAGTTTCTTTGTTCTCTTATTTATGTTTTTTTGGGAAAAGCAGCTTTATTTTGGCATTAAGCTAACATAGTGATGTCATGTGCATTATAATATGTAAATTTATATTATACACTTAAAACTTTATAATAATAAAATTAGTTTAATTTTATAGGTACCATATATATTGATTTATAAATTGATTTGGTACTATAGTGGGCCCAATCTTTGTTTGGCCGGAGAAGATTCTCTACGGGCAGGTTTTTATATTCAGGGTCACACTTCAGTGATTCTGGATCACTAATTTGGTTTGGACACCAATCGGAAAGGGTTAATTGCAACTAATTTTGGTATATCAACGAAAAAAAATTCACATTTTGATGGTTAAACTCTTAAAATTTTACGATCAAGTGAAATATGCATATGTGGACAATCGAAATTCAAATAGTTGGGTTCTGCAATTTTTTTTTTTTATTTTTGCTGATTGGGTGCCATTCGACATTCCACGTCAAATCCACGTGGATTAAATATTCAGAGGGTTTCCTCTACTCTCCCTTTGTGAAATTCAGAAGAAACTAACTTAGGACCTATAATTTTTAATAAATGATTTTAAGAATTTGATGGAGGAAGTTTCAATTCAACTCAGCATTTCATTAGGAAGTTAGTAAATTAGATTGTCCATTCCTTAAAGAGTTGTTTCTATATTTGGTTTAAAATAAATGAAAATTTAATCCTCCAATCATGTATTACTTGTATCTGTAATGTAGTCCTCTTTATTATTTATTTTTTATTTAATAATTAAATTATAATCATTTTATACTCTTAAATTTTGTTGATAAGTCATAGTACAATATAATGTAATCAAATGTACTTTAATGTAATGTTATACTAAAAAATAGAATCTTAATATCTTTAAGGGCATTTATAAAAAAAAATCACAAAATAATCTACGAGAATGGATGAAAGAGGGGCATGTGGTTTTAGGTATCCAGCACGTCCCAATCATTTGTTGTTGATTCAGATGATTATAAATGAGTTTGAGAGTAAAATCATTATATGTGATGGTTTGATCAAGATGCAAGTTTAAGTATCGAAGTACCTACTATTCGTAACTTGTTATATTATACAAGTTTGGTCGTGTACCTATTGCTAATATAATAGATATTTAAATAAATTTGAGTTTGGATAGCCAACGTATGATAAGATTACCAACAGATTTAGATATAAATACTTAAATGATATTTAAAGGCATTACCATCAAAAAAAAATTTCGAACTTTATAACTTGTAACAATTTCACTCCAAATTTAACTTTAACCCATTCAGGTAACTTTTTATCAAAATCATATTAATTTTTATTTGGTCAAAATCAGAAAAGGAGAGAATTCATGGAGGAAAGAGAGAAGGGAGCTATGGGTTAGGATAGAGATAGGAATTTTTGATTGAAGCTCAATGTTTCACTTAACTCTCTACTTGAAATAAGCTAACTTAAGTGTTGATGGTGGGTTCTTTATTTAGTATATTATATTATCTTATTTTGACCAATTTAAAATTAGAGTATAATTTTTGACAAAAAATGTTATTTGGGTGCCTAAGGGGTTAAATTGAATTTAAAGTGCCATTATTATAAAATACAACAATTAGTGTTTTTATGATAGTTTAGCAGTATTTAAATGGATTTGGAATATGCATGGACAGTAATATACTAAACAATATATAAGTATTGTAAAATTTGCAGTAGTCCACTCCTCTCCTAGCCATATCCATATGTGAATATGTTTTCTATAAAATTTCAATTAAAATAGTATTTAAAAATTATTAATAAAAAATAAACTTAATGCATGTTTGGTATTTAATTATTTTATTTATTAAAAAGTGATTCTTCTATCCATGAATATAAATTGTTTTAGCATAGTTCTTTTATTCATAAATATAAGTAATTTTGAGAATATTAATAAGTAATTAATAATATTTTGTCAAATTTATCCTGATTAAATATAATAATTATATTTTCTAAAGAGTAATTTGTCAAATTAATACACACTTTATTAATATAATTGAAAAGAATTAATTTTTTTTTAATTAATTTGCAATAACTTTAAATAATTTACACTGAAGGAGGAAGTATAATGAATCAAAATAACATATAGAGAAAATACTTTTTAGCCCCTAAATTTTGACCTAATTAATTAACTCGCAATCTATTTTGGTAAACTATATAAATAGTCCCCGAGTTTTAACTTCATCAAACAAATAGTCCTCCCATTAGGGAAAAAAAACTCTTTAATATTAGTCAACTAAATAAAGTGAAGCTCAAAGTGAGAAAAGATAAAATAAAAACCCAAGTAGCCTTAAAAGTATTTCTCTTTTACCGTGCTCAACCTCCATTGTCATTAACGGTCGGTCACTGTAAAAGAAACAAAATGACAAGCTCTGCGACAAATTGAACAAAATAGAAAAATATGTAGTAAAGAGCGAGGAAAATAAAAAAATTTAAACAAATCCAACAACAATTTAAACTAATGAATAAAAAAAAAATCACCTTTAAGATTGCAAACTCATGAAAACTAATTGAATAAAATAAGCTCTTTGACGAACACAATATAAAAAAAAAAAGATTCTCTTTTAGGAAAACAACCCATCAAATAGAAAAGAATACATTATTAATGACTCTATTATCACAGAGAGTGTAAATGCATAATCTACCCCTCGTCGATTGAGTTATGATATATCTTTTCGTTGTAATTTCAAAATTCGCCCTCAATTCCTTGGTCTAGCTAAAGTTGATAAAATATTTAGATAAGCAACAAATTTTCACATTTCAAATTTTATTTTTGTTAGAACCATTGTCCATTGTAATTGTGATTAGAGCTGTAGATTTAGATGACTGTTTTGATCACAACTGTAATTGGAGATTGAATTTGGCTGGTTGTGAGAAAACATTTTTAAGAATAAAACCTATAGATCAATGAGGTTTCACTTACTAAATTTATAGGAATTTTAGTCTTTCTACATTTTGTAAACATGAAAATTACTCGTAACCGATAGAAGGAGTATTTTGTCCTATAAAACTAAACTTCATGGACTACTTATAGGATTTATCAAAATAGAGGGACGAGTTACTTAATTCGTCACAGATGTCTTATTTGATTCTTTTCAATTCTCAATACAACACAAGAGCATTTATGCTAAAAAGTAAAAAATTATATATTTTGGGACCCACAAAGAAGTTATAGTCTCTATTTAGACATAAACCGCTGTTTCCCAGTAGACTTCATCGGTGCCACAAGTCCAGAACACATACAGAAGAAAGAAGATATAGTACCTCTCTTATATCACCAGATGCCCTTCTCCCTTTTCCTTTGATGTGGATGGCTCCTCTCTCTGCAGTTCCCTTAAGCAAACAAATCCCCAACTTTTATTTTGACAAACTCTTTGTTCAATAAACCTTACCAGGGATGTTGAATTAGATTTAGATTTGCTTCACCTGTCAAGTTACCATAGCACACCCGCATACTCACCCAACTTCTGCTGTAGGAATCTTCAAAAAGTAAGTTGTACTTCTTGTTTTCTTTGTTTTCTCGTACAAATTTTTTTTTAAGTTCCTCTTTGTTTTGGTACTATAAATATTATAAATTCTTTGTTGTCTAGAAGCTACAAGAAATGGGATTTTGTCCTTTTTTTCTTTAAGTTTCTATATACTGTAAATTATAAGAAGAAATGGGTTGTTTTCCATTTTTCTGTTTCAATTCTTTTGGTTCTGTAAGTTCTGGGTTGGCTACAAGCTATAAGAAATGGGTTCTTTTGGTTTTTACTTTGTGTTGTTGTAGTTACTTGCTGTAGCTCAACTTGTAAGAGACTGAGAGTTGATAACACAATAGAATAGGATGAATTGATTGCTTAGGTGTCTTTGACTAAATTTTTGTTGTGGGTTTTACAAAAAGTTTTCCTTTAATCATCCAAACGTTGCTGCTGTTAACTTTGTAAACTTAACCTGATACTGGGCTTGTAAAATCCTTGTACAGTCGAAACTAAGTTCTATGTTGCCGACTTGGCTTGTATTCAATTATGAATGAAAGTGTGGTAGGTTTCTTCCTCTGAAATGCATTTCTCATTGCAGTTTACAAAAACAGTTTTTGTTGACGATGTTTCTCCAAGCTGGGCATATTGGATTTTCGGATACAAGCAATACCAATCCTTCCTGGAAGTTCCTCTTTTTGTTTTACATTTTTACTGTTCTTTTGTGTTTCGGATCATGATGAAATTTACAATTGGGATTTAATAGGCTTTGTTAGATTCAAATTTGAAGCAAGTCGATATGGATGATGGAGCCTTTAATCCTAATTCTAGACCCAGGACTTTCTCGGGCACTGCCATGGATTTAGATTTCATCGATGAACTCTTGGATGATGGATGCTGGTTGGAGACTACTGATGGGTTCAACTTTTTGCAGCCGGGCCTGTCGAACTCTGGTGTTCCAAGTGACCCTTCACAATATTCTCCTTATTTAGAGTCCAGCAGCAGTCTTGCAAGTACAAACCTTCATCAGGTAATCCACCAGGAAGCAGCAGAAAATAACTTACCGGGAAATCCGCCCTGTAATAACACCAGAGGAAAGGAACTTACTGAAAGTGAATCTCAAAACCAGAGTTCTCTCAAGATTACCTCATCTTTAGTACAGCCAGAGCCCTCTCCAATTGAAGGCAGTGAATTGGGAACACGATTGTGGATTGCACCAATGGCAGGTGTGCAGTCATCTTCTTCCGTAAAGCAAAGATTAATTCATGCTATTGGAAAGTTGAAAGAATGCGCAAAAGATATGGAAGTCCTTGTTCAGATATGGGTGCCTACAAAGAAAGAAGGCAAGTGTGTCCTCACGACTATTGGTCAACCGTCCTTCCATAGTCTGAAAAATGAAAGTCTTGCAAGTTATCGAAATGTTTCAGAGGCATATAATTTCCCAGTGGAGGGGGATTCAAAAGAGTCCCTTGGGTTGCCTGGTCGAGTTTTCTTGGGGAAGTTGCCTGAGTCAACTCCTGATGTTCGATTCTTCAGAAGTGATGAGTATCCACGTAAAAGTTATGCAAAACAATATAACATCAGGGGTTCTCTTGCAGTTCCTGTCCTTGAAAGGGGTACTGGGAATTGCTTGGGGGTTGTTGAGGTTATAACAACCTCTCAATATATCAATTACCGTCCAGAACTAGAAACTATCTGCAAAGCTCTTGAGGTCTCTTCTTTCTCCCTCTCTCTTAGTTTAACTCATTGAATTGTGAGACCTTCAAATATTAATTTTTCATGGAAGAACATTGGAAACATGACACATAAATGGTTGGTCTAATCTGTAATGTCTGTGAACCATTTTTCACTTTGTAGCTACTGCTACATGTTGCGGCTGCAGTTGTTGGACGATCTCTAATTTTGACTATATGTTTCTTTCCATTATACTTTATGTGAGTGATGAAGTGGCTGGAAGGTTGTCACAAGCTCTGTTATTTTATATGTTATTATATCTTTGGCTATTTTTATTTGCCAAAAATTTTTCTCAATTTGGATTACTGCTACTACTTGCTTGAATACATTTCTTTTTCTCATCTTGTTGAATATCTGATTTTTTTTAAATAACACTTTCAAAGAAAAATCTTCCAAAAGTGCCAATGTTTATTGCTTTACCTGTAATATGACTCATCTGACCTACTCGAATGCATATTCTAGTCTAATACGCATATATCTATTCAGGCTGTTGATCTAAGGAGTTCACAGCACTTCTGCCCTCCAAGTGTAAAGGTAAATGGATGATTTCTTACGAACACGATAGATTTATGCTATATTTGGTTAAGAGGATGGAATCAGAAAAGAAGGAGAGACATAACGTGAAGGGAGGAATTGAGAAGGGATGACTAGATTTCCTTTTTGTTGTTTGGTAGCAACTTATAGAAATAAGGATGGATTCTCTACTTCTTTTGCAATGACAATGAAGTATTACTTCTTTTCCAATCCTCCCAAATTTGGAAGATTATATTTATCATTCCTCTCTAGTTTTTCTCTTCAAGCAGCAAAGTCCCTTCTTTCTTTTCCTTCCTCTCTTTCCTCTGAACCAAATGTAGCATTAATATCAAAATTTATGATTTATAGTATCACATTTGTGCTTACTTTTCACAGGCTTGTAAAGAGTTTTGCCAAGCTGCAGTTCCTGAGATATCAGAGATATTGGGTTCTGTGTGCAAAACACACAAGTTACCTTTGGCTCTAACATGGGCTAGATGCTTTCAGCAAGGAAAAGGTGGATGCCGACATTTTGATGAGAATTTTGCACATAGCATTTCCACTGTAGACTCTGCCTGCTTCGTAGCTGATACAGAATTTTTGGCATTCCATGCGGCATGCTCTGAGCAGTACCTTTTTCTAGGTCAAGGGATTGTTGGGAAAGCGTTCATGATGAACAAGCAATGTTTTGCAACTGATATAACTTCATTTAGCAAGACAGATTATCCTCTATCTCACCATGCTAAAGTTCTTGATTTGCATGCTGCTGTTGCAATCCCTCTGCGAAGCACTTATGCTGGATCAGCTGATTTTGTCTTGGAGCTATTCTTGCCAAAAGATTGCCGAGATGGTGAAGAGCAAAAGCGGATATGGGACTTATTGCCCATTGCCATACAGCAATCTTGTAAGAGTTTACATGTTGTCATGGACAAGGAGCAAGAGGAAGATATCAGGTGGCAAATGGCTGTTAATTCAAATGGAAGATATAATAAACAAGAAAATCATAACTTTGCATCTTCTTCATTGCAACAACATTATCCAGAGAGTTCATCATGGATTACCCAGATGATGGAGGCTCAGCAGAAAGGTAAAAGTGTCTGTGTCTCATGGGACACTGAAAACAAACCTAAACAAGAGTTCAAGGTAGCAACTAATTATGATGACACTCCAGAAGACTTGTACTCTAAGCAGGTCTTTGCAGAGTCTGGACAACTACATCAAAATTCTGGAAACAAAAATAGTATCGAGGTCAGCAAAAATTCTTCTTTTGCTGGCCAGCACTCATCAGGCAGCAAAAAAGGAGGCGAGAAGAGACGGACTAAGGCAGAGAAGACAATCAGCTTGCAAGTTCTTCGACAGTATTTTGCAGGGAGCCTTAAAGATGCTGCTAAGAGTATTGGTGGTAGGAGAAAATTTTTATGACAATTGGAACTCAAATATTCTTCTTTCGTTCATTTAGCTTAGTTAAATATTACACGCTTCTAATGACAAAATAAAGACTAATTTTATTAAGAGAATCAAAGCCATTCTTAGTGCTGTGACTTAGATTTTTACTGGATGCCTCCATAATGTAATCTTCTATAGGCTTGAGTATAGCTGAGTTTTGCAATCCTTTGAAAAAGGTGTTGGTTAGAAGAGATTGCTTTGGTCTCTGTCACTTTGGTATATTTTTTCCATCTTATCTATCATATTCTCAGTCATCTAGCAATTGGGATCCAACCAGCAAGTTTTGCTTATACCTGCTGGAGTGATACTAGGAAATATAACTGTAATACCAAAGTGATATATTCCTTTATGAAATGCTGGTCTTTCTTTCATCCTCTCGAACTCCTTGATTTTTCTTTTAATTATTCTTGAATCCATTACCAAAATTAACTCTATCAACTTGATTCTCTTGTATCTTTTCACAGCCCTGTCTTCAGGTTTCCCAGCATCTTCTTGTTCTGATATGTAGCTTTCTCAAGACTAATCATTTTCACTTCTCTTAGTTTTTGGTTACTGATTCTAAATTGTGTGAGATCCCTTTAGGCTGGTTTCTTCCATTAGAATGTTATGCCGTTCTTAGAATAAGTTTAAGTTTTATGATTTAATTGGACATTGACATGTTTAACCTTGACATCTATTGTGTAGAAACAGGTTATATTCAGATTGATGTCTTCTGCTTACCAGTTTACTTCTAATTGCAGTGTGCCCAACCACTCTGAAAAGGATATGCAGACAACATGGCATCACTCGATGGCCTTCACGAAAGCTTAAGAAAGTTGGTCACTCATTAAAGAAACTGCAGCTTGTAATTGATTCTGTCCAAGGTGCTGAAGGTACCATTCAGATTGATTCTTTCTATTCAACTTTTCCAGAATTGACCTCTCCAAATTTTCGCGAAAATGGTCCTTCTGCCTCATTGAAGACAAATGACAATTTGAAGCCATTAAACCCGTGGCCTGATAGTGGCTTATCCAATGGTGGAGTCACTGCTTCAAAATCCCCATCCTCCTCATGTAGTCGAAGCTCAGGATCAAGCATCTGTTGTTCAACTGGAGAAAAGAAGCATAAAATCCCCGACAATGTTGTGAATACTGGGGATGCCATAGCAGTAGAAGACCCAAGTAGCATATTAAAGAGAACGCGTAGTGATGCTGAATTACATGCCCTTTATAGAGAAGAAGAGCACAAACCTCTTGCAAGATCCCAAAGCCATAAAATATTGGGAGATCATCATCCAAGTCTAACAGAGTCCCTACCTCCCTTCCCAAAAAGCAGTTGCAAAAGTTTTCGGGATAGCGGTGCATTTAGAGTTAAAGCCAACTTTGGAGAAGACAAAGTGAGATTCAGCTTGCAACCCAGTTGGAGCTTCAAGGACTTGCAACAGGAACTGGCAAAACGTTTCAATAGAAATGATATATGCAGAACTGATTTAAAGTATTTAGATGATGATCAGGAATGGGTTCTTTTGACTTGTGATGATGATCTTGAGGAGTGTAAAGACATATACAGATTGTCTCAGGGCCAGAGCCAGACAATCAAGATTTCTGTCAATCAAGCTTCACAGCATCTCCAGTAGTTCATATTGGGATTAACTGGATGAATCATTTTAGAGAGAGAGGAGATTCTGGTGGGATTCTTTTCATTTTCTTTTTAAACATCAGAGCTCCCGAATCTTGTCTCATAGATTAGGAGTAAGCTATTCAGAAGGAAATAAAGATGCAAGAATATGGCAATTATTGGTTAGAAAAAGTGCAGATAGAACTTGTAATTGAAATGAATGTTTTGTATGTTATCTTGTGTGCATATTATTTTAGATTGTAATGTTTTAAGGTAGCATATAGTTTCTTAAAATCTATTGTATCTTCAAACATTATATAATAGAGGGAAATTTGAATGATTAAATCTAAAATCTTTTTATAAATCTTTATTTGATTGTGAGAAAATGTTATATTCTATCAAATTAACAAATTTTTTTATAGCCTTAATTTACTCTTCCGAAGGAGGAAAAAATCTCACCATTTTGGTTAGAAGGGGAAATTTAATTTTATTTCAAAATTAAAAAATTTTATGAATTGCACATTCCGCGCAATAGGCAGGCAAACAACTAGTTGTTCAAGAAAAAATTAACTACAAAAGAAAAATTAAACAGGAAATTATATATTTCAATTGCACTTAATTAATAAATTAAGTGGTTAATTACCACGTAAAATTTTCCAGTCAGAAACCGCATTAATTCCTTGAATAACAAATAAGCAGTGAAATTTGTTAATTTTTTTCCTGGCTAAGAGTCTTTAATAACTACTCAACAGAAATAGTACCATCCCTTGTCATGTATTTCTTCTGTCTCAAAATATAAATTATTTAAAATTTTTATATAAGGATTAAGAAACAATTAATTCTTATAAATTATAATAAAATTAAGAATAATTTAAGAAAATTATATTTTATCTCAAAACCAAGCAACTCTTCAAAATAGCAATTGTATCTTAATACATAAGAGTAATATTAAAAAAATATTATTTATTACTTTATAAACAATTTATGTCGTGAGAGAAAATAATCTCCTAAAAATGATTTATATTTTAGTTCGGAAAGAGTAACGTTCCTCCATGGAAATTTGAGTGGCAATAAATCTCTACGTTTAAAACTAACCGCAACTCTTTCTTCTGTCTATCTTTGGCTTACTAAACTAATTCTTAACCATAAGTCAGTACTAAACAAAACCAAATTTCAATAAACAAACTTTTCTACACACACTCACCAACCTCAACGTGCATGCCATAACATTCATCTTTCATATCTTCTTTATTTATCTAACCCTAATCCACCGTGTGTCCATCACTAAACCAACCTCAAGCACTAGCTAGCTACCCATACTCAGCCTTCCGGCAACCATGGAAGATGCTTCTTCACCTGATCTATTGCCACCCTTGTCTCCCTCATCACCTAAATCTTTACCATCATCTCCAAGATTCCCGTCTCTGCCTCGGCCTACTATTTCTCTCCAACAACCCACCGGAAAAGACTCATCTAAATCTGCTAAACTCCTTCGCCGTTTCCGATCAGTTTTCCGATCATTTCCCATCATAACACCAACTTGTAAGATGCTGGGAAATGGACTTCATGACAAATACATCCATGGTGGGACACGGATGACCGGAACCCTATTTGGCCATCGGAAAACTAGAATTAACCTAGCAATTCAAGAAAACCCTAGCTCTCTCCCCATTTTATTGCTTGAACTAACAATACCAACCGGAAAACTGCTTCAAGATATGGGAATGGGTCTAGTTAGGATTGCTTTGGAGTGTGAAAAGAGAAGGAACGAGAAAACAAAGATTATAGAAGAGCCAATATGGACAATGTATTGTAATGGAAGGAAATCAGGTTATGGGGTAAAGAGAGAACCGACAGATGAAGATTTGGTAGTAATGCAAATATTGCATGTGATATCTATGGGAGCTGGGGTTATACCGGAGGACGGAGATCATCTGGACGGAGAACTAACGTACATGAGAGCACATTTTGAACGCGTAGTTGGGTCTAAAGATTCAGAGACCTATTACATGATGAATCCTGATGGGAATAATGGACCAGAATTAACCATTTTCTTTGTGAGGATTTGACATTTGGTGAGGATGAAGATTTTTAATTTGGTGTACATGTACATTTGCATTTTACTGGGAAATGATGTTAATGGGAGATTATTGGAAGAGCTTATTAGAGCAAACTTATATAATTTTTATTAGTTAATTCATGTCATTCCCCAGTTAGATGGTGTTGGCAATAGCAGCAATGTGTATGAGCAGAGCTGGTGATGACTAGCTAGCTAGTTGCAGCTTTATCAGTTCTATGTGTATAGTGATTATATGATAAATTTGCAATAGATATTATTAACTTCATGTTCAGAACACAATAAGTAATTTTAGCAAAAAGCAAATTGTACCCTAATATTTTGAACAGTTATATGGGAGTCACATAGAAAAGAAAGAAAAGAGTAATCTGAAAATGTATAACTAATCATTTATGCTCCATTTATTTATGAAAAATAACTTATCTTTTGAAAAACAATTTTCAAATAACTCATTTTTTCTTGTTTGATTGTAATATTGAAAGTTAATTAAAAAATTTTAAGTGTTTAACTTATAAGACCAAAAATATTTCTAATCATATAAATTTCACATTTTCAAAAATTTATTGGTAAATCTGAGACAAAATGTACAAAAATAATAAATTTTAATAGTCGCAGTGGTTGGTGGCCGAAGTTGGTGGCAACTAATGATAAATGAATTAAAAATATATATATTTATAAATTTATAATAAATTTGTTAATATCCCAAAAATATTTTTCTCTGAAAATTATTTTCCTTAAAAATAGTTTGGTTTTCATTTGACAAAAAAATATTTTCTATTGATGGATTTTCCTAAACACTCCAAATATTAAAATATGTGAAAAATATTTCTCATACAAGTTAATTTTCAAAAACAAACTAATTTTCAAAAACAAACAGACTTGCAGCTGATGATGCTTGAGGGTTTCAGTTTGGCTCAAATTCCATTTAGTTCTTGGGAAGATTACAAAGGGTGGCAACGATTAATTAGATTCCTTCTCCATTACAGAATTTTAATTAGTGGAATGCACGCTAATCAAAGATGACAGATATTTTAATTGCCAGAATTCTAATAATTTTTATTTTTGAATGATGAATTATTAATTTATATTATGCTAACATAAATACTGCTGAGAATATACCATACCTTTATCATTGTAAAAATTGATGCATAATAATACTGAGAAAAAAACTGTTTAAATTTAATTATTTATCATCTTCAGTTTTTCTTATGTTTTTGAACCTTAGTCCTGAGGATTATGTATATCTTTTACTAAGAGTTGGACAAGATGTGGAAGCCAATCAAAACATCATGGCATGCATTTTGTATTTATTATTATTATTATTATTAGAAAATAATATGGATTTGTACTTACATTAGTTCTTCCTTTGGAAATCTTTATATATAATAAATTAACCAACTTTAATGAATATTGAAATCACAAAGAATTTGCTTTACAGTGACATCTTGCTTCTTTGCTAGTTTTCCCATCTGGTGTTCAAGTTTTGGAAATGTCTTTGTGGGAATTATGCAACAAATAGAAATTAGTCCAAAGGGTTGGGCATTTGGGTGGCTCATTTTATCTCAAACACTCTTTTACATTTAAAGGCCAGTCTATGAGTCTTGGGCCTGCCTGACCCATACCAGCCCAAAAAAATACCCGACCCGCAAATGAACTAATATTTATGTATTTCATTAAGGGGAATTTTTTGCGTAGCTCATGACGTAGAAGAGAGAAATGTTTCCTTGTTCAAAAAAGGGACTTCTAGTTTCTAGACGACAACGCGTGTAAACAAACGAGAATTTAGCCTCTTAATAAACACAAAGGGAATTAGACTGGGCTCTAAAAGTTGATCAATATAATTAGTCCGAGCCAAATTTTTAAAATAAGTCTAATTTTATTTAATTCCATTTCCCAAAATATTTAAATGGATATTTAACCAGCGGTAGAACTAGAATATCATTCTTGCTATTTTTCATTTCTTGCTATTTTGTACTAATAAAATTACTGAGAAATGACAACTTACCGTTTGAGTTATAATTGTTATAGAACATGGAGGTGGTCAGATTGAACATAAAAACCTCTGAAATTGTTGTGCATAAGCATCAAAACCACAGCCTTTGGTTTTATCTTGTATTACTCATAGCTGCAGCCAAAGGTAGACATGTTCATCTGATTGTTTCAATCTTCCAAAAAAAAAAAAAAAAGGTAGGGATTCTATTGTTTTCAGTGTTTTTGCTGGATTGTTTCAATTCTTCAAAAAAAAAAAAAAACGAGAAGAATAATTTTGGTTCAACAAAAGCAGGTAGAGAATAAATTAGATATTTATTCAAATGGTTAGGCCAATTTCAACTTTCCTAGGCTTCCAGTTATCTAGACTAAGGATTAACAAAAACACATCTGGTAGGGCGTTGTGGCGGCTATTCTACAAACTCACGTCTGTCTCATCCCATTATACCCGTGTCATACAAAAAAAAAAAAAAAAGAGAAGAATAATTTTTTCAACAAGCAGTAGAGAATAAATAGATTTTATTCAAATGGTTAGGCCAATTTCAATTTCCAGCTTCAGTATCTAGACTAGATTACAAAAACACATCGGTAGGGGTTGTGGCGGCTATTCTACAACTCACCGCTCATTCAATACCCCGTGTCATACATTTCTGGGTATACTGAAAATAAAAGGGAAAATTAGTCATAAAGTAGAATTTACAGTAAGGGTAAGAAAAACAACCATTGAATTAGGAGTCAGGTTGCTCAGATTTCAGAGGTGTGCCCGATGAGGATGCACAATTCCCATTTTGAAGGTAGAGGCTCTTGGACACCGTAGAATCATTAACCAGACCAACGTCAACGTCGTCAAAGTTCAGTGTGCCTCTGACCTTCCTATTACTGAAGCAAAAGATGCAAAAAGCAATGTCATTGATTTAGAACAGATAAATTTTATACGCTGGAGGATGTTGCTAAAGAGAAGCATACCCATTTAAACGATTGTTGATTGCAGTCAGGTCTTTTGAAGGGCTCTGGTATGCATGAGTGCTCTCTCCCACACAAGCATAATAGCTTTTTGAGCTATGTGATATTAAAGCATCCATCTGAAAGCATGAGAACAGATCAAATTACACATTTAATTGATAAGGCCTTCTGCAGTAAATTGTCTCATGGTAGAAATACATTAGCTGTTATTTTCAGTCACTTGGCATCAAATAATTGATGCTGTACAATATTCAAGCAGAGAAACAAAGAAAACTCTAAACAAAATAATTGAGAAATAAATATGTACCTTGGACGTCCGTAATGGAGAGACATACACATTATGTGTTGCAGAAACTTTCTTTGGAGACATATCAGGGAGACTTGGAAAAGGCGATACTTTAGGTGATGCAGGGCATTGACCTGATTGGCCACAAACAAAAGCATGTTAAAATAATGATTTGGAACGACAACAGCAGGCAATGCTGAAAAATGTACCATCTTTATTATTATTGACTTCAGGTGTTGGACTAGCTTTTGTGATTGCTCCAGCAGAACCAACCTCCACCAGCAAAGGCTTCGCAGCAGGAATGAATATTTCATTGTAAAATGTAATAATATCAACATGATCTTGGCCTGTCCTCTGTTTTGAGACCGTTTAATAGGTTAGATGTCCACAAAGTACAACAGCAAATAGAGTAACATAAGGCAGCATACCCCATTGTGGCGTGCTGATGACCAATCAATAAACACACTGCGGAAAACTTGTGGTTTACATTGTGGCTGCTTCCTATAATTGAAAATGATCTCCCTGAAGGTTAGATTCACTTTAGAAATCTGCAGAACAAAATGTAAGAGTATGATGAGGAAAAATTTAGGATCGAAATGAAAATTAAAAGGTAGCTAATAAACTCTCACAAGTTACTGATAGCAAACCTTTGCAACTCCATAGAAACAACAAAGGATGATCTGATCAATATGACGGTTAAAGAACAAAGATGTCCGCTGACTAAGTATTTGTTGAAAAAGGTGATACACATTCTCCCTTATATGCTGCTGAGACTGTTGTAACCTTTCAACCATGCCATTGATTCTGACAGCAGCTAACTTATTAATCTAGGCAGAACAAGAATGTGGAAGTGTAAATATTGGAACATAATCAAACAAATAAAGCAGCACAATGTAATCTCGACCAAATTCAAAAGTGAAGCGGAACATTCCCTGTCAAGAAAAAACTCCACTCAGAAAAAGATATTATTTTTGGGTAGAGCACCTCGACCCTTAAGGGCTAAAGGATTACGTACGATTAACATACTCATCTTCAAACCGTCTTCAATACTGTTAACAATAGGTTAAACAAATGGCTAAGACAGATATCATCCTTCAGAACATTTATCATCTTCAAGAGCAAATTTTATAAATAGAAATCCATCGATAGACGAAACAAAGTCTCAGAATGCATGAAAAGGTAGATATCTAATTGAAGCTCCCCTTTACAACTGATTCAAGCTAATCAAATGCAAGTTTAGGGTTCGAAGTTTTGTCTCAAACAAGCTGGAACACACAACTTATCATTTCAAGGTTGAACATACTCAAACCAAACCCATCTTCTCTTGAACAACAGCCTAAAGCATAAGTTTGAGCCTATACTCTCATTTATTATTCTTATAGCCTATTGAATTTTGCAGGGGTTCAATTATGAACCTGCACTTTCATATTTTTTAGTAATAACTATGCCCCTCGTAAAAATAAAATAACTTTAAGGGATTTCAATCATAAAGCTGCACTTTCATATTTCATTTTGGCGAAAGACATAGTTATTACTGAAATGTGAAAATGCAGGGTCATGATTGAACTCCCGCAAAGTTTAGGGTCAAATTTATGTATTAGGTCCTTGAACAACTGTAATGTAAGCTAGTCCAGGCTTGTTTGCACCCTAAATTCTGGAAGGATGCATGAAATGTGGCAAACATGAGAGTCTAAGAGACAGTTCCAGGTAAATGCAATCGAGTATATACCAAGAATTGCGATTCCCAAGCCAACCACCACCGCAACCAAAAACCCCAAAAAAACAAAAAAAAAAAAAAAAAAAAAAACATGAGAGTCTAAGAGGCAGATCCAGGGTAAATGCAATCGAGTATAAATACAAAAATTTCGATTCCCAAGCCAACCACCCCGCAACCAAAACCCCCAAAAAATTAAACAAAAAAAAAAAAAAAAAAAGAGGATCCTTCCTTCCATACAAACAGAGTAAAAAGAAAGCCTAATGCATCCCCAAACTCTAAGCATATGTACAGTTATCTTAGGTTGTCAGTGGCAAGTACAATGGCCATTGACATAGAATGTTGAGTCTATTACCTTGCTAAAAGAAACACATTAATCCCAGTTTCCCGCGCATGTTTCCCCCTCCTCCCCGGGGTTTGGACGGTTTTGGACTGAAACAAAATCCACACACACTCGATTAGAAAAAATAGAGAAAAGCTGTAAATATGGTGCATAAAGGTCAGAGATACCAACCTTAATTTCCCCTAAGAGTCCCCAATTAACTCTGAAAAGGCAGACTGAAAGGTGTGGTAGCTTGATTTAAGTTTACTGAAAGCAAGTAGACGATCCTTCCTGGTGAAGTTAAAGGAGTTCCGCTCAAACTAACACACTACGATAGTCTGGCAATGGCCTTTTGGAAGACCCGGTGGATCTCCAGTCTGGCCCTCTGGAAATATTGATTAACCATGAACAATTAGGACACAATGTTTGTGTCAAACAATGTCATAAAAAGTTGTAGCTACAACCTAGCTAACTTTAGATTTAGATATTTAATTTTTTTCAAAGAAAAAGAAAATATTACCTGGACACAAAACCATGCTTTCTGTAAAGAAGGCATGGAGGCAAGCTGGGACAGAAAATAGAAGTTAACATGAACATAGCAAATTGCATCAAAGATTGGCATTGGTTCTCTTAATAACCCTAAGACGAGGTTATTGTATATCTCTGCAGATAGAGGGTCTTTGGCAACTGGTAAAAGTAATATACATTTGCACGGAGTCCCTTTTCCCACACTTCATCTCTCCAAGAGTCCCCGTTCTTCCCTCCCTTCTCATCCACCCTACCCCCGCCTGCCAAGTAAAATTAATACCCTAGATACAAGACCATACTGTTAAGATTCAAATCCGCTCACTCCCCTGGGGGACTCCCTCGATTCTAATGAAACTCTCTATCACCTTCGAGATTTCTCAAAACTGTGGAGTTCAAGTTTCTCTCTACATAACTGCAGGAAACAACGCTATTCGTGAACAAAAAAAAAAAAAAAAAAAAAAAAAAAAAGAGGATCCTTCCTCCATTACAAGCAGAGAAAAGGAAAGCCTATGCATCCCAAACTCTAAGCATATGTACAGTTATCTTATGTTGTCAAGTTGGCAATACAATGGCCATTGACATTAGAATGTTGAGTCTATTACCTTGCTAAAGAACACATTAATCCCAGTTTCCGCGCATGTTTCCCCTCCTCCCCCGGGGTTTGGACGTGTTGGACTGAAACAAAAATCCACACACAACTCGATTAGAAAATAGAGAAAAGCTGTAATATGGTGCATAAAGGTCAGAGATACCACCTAATTTCCCCTAAGAGTTCCAATTACCTGGCAAAGGCAGACTGCAAAGGTGGTGGTAGCTTTGATTTAAGGTTACTGAAAGCAAGTAGACGATCCTTCACTGGTGAAGTAAAGGAGTTCCGCTCAACTAACACACTACGATAGTCTGGGCATGGCCTTTTTGGAGACCGGATATCTCCATTCTGGCCTGGAAAATGATACATGACAAAGGACACAATGTTTGTGTCAAACAATTAAAAAGTTTGAGCTAACAACCTAGCTAACTTTAGATTAGATATTTAATTTTTTTCAAGAAAAAGAAAATATTACCTGGACACAACTCATGCTTCTGTAAAGAAGGCAATGGAGGCAAGCTGACAGAAGAGAAGTTAATATGCATAGCAATTGCATCCAAAGATGGCATTGGTTCTGCTAATAGCCCAAGACGATTTATCTCTGCAGATAAAGAGGGTCTTGCAACTGTCAAAGAATTATACATTGAGGAGCCCTTTTCCCA
This sequence comes from Jatropha curcas, assembly GCF_014843425.1. The sequence goes on along the minus strand of NW_023591374.1, from coordinate 580,418 downwards.
CACCATGCTCTCCAAGAGTCGTTCTTCCAATGAATTCAAATGCCGCCTCAACTCCCTGGGGAGGGACTCCTCGTGTCTAATGAAACTCTCTATCACCTTGCTGAGATCAAAAGCTGTGATTCCAGTTCTCTCTAAAACTGCAGGAAACAGCATCGTGACAGTCTTATGCGTTGCCAGAACTAGTTCAGCAGAACATGCAAGCATACATCTGTGAAACCTCTCATTAGTTAATAAAGAGGTCAAATTAGTTGCATGCAATATCTGAGCCTCTGCTGTGCACATTGCTTCCAGAACCCTATAATACAACTTTAGAGCTTCCAATCTTCGTTGTTCTGCCCATATATTGTCCATAAGCTTTGTACTTTGCAGACTTCCAGTTACACAACGCTCTCCCAGAGCACTGCTTGGAAATATAGCCTCCAACATTATCTGTGCTCTACGTATGACATCATTAGTTACATCCCTATCACATGATGCAAGAAAGCGTTCTAACTGTGCCGATGGTTTTGATGGAAGTGGAGAAATAACAGTACGAAGCCACTTTGCAGTTGTCATTGCTGTGCTTACAGGCGTGGCAGCCATCTTAGGATTTGTGCTGCCAAAAATGCCATTTGCATGAGATGCAGGGGATTGATGGCAAGAAAGCGGACTTGTAATTGTCTTTGTTGGTGAGGACATCTGATCAAATTTTCTCTGCCCAGAACAAATAAAATGATGCTATTTTAAATATTATCATTTTTATGTCTCAGTCTTATAGAATGCGTATTTAACATAAAACTCACCTTGGTGCCAGTTACATTTATGGCACCTCCAGATAGGCTTCCTGAACCAAGTAAGCTGTCTTCATCATTGATAAATACCCTCTCATCTAGTTCACCCTTACAACGTATTGCATCATCGTAATCCTTCTCTAAAATACTTAAACTGGTCTGCAATGATGACTCTTCCATTAAATCTTCATAATAAATCAAACCATCTGCATCAAAAAGAATCAGTTCAGAAGCAAAAAATGAAAAACTGTTGCCAATTATGAAAGATCTACAGATATAAATATGGAAAACTTTTCGAACATACCTGGATTGATATCATCCAGGTTTTCATTTTTGCACTCAGGTGCCAAACGTGGCTTCTTTTTCAAGAGATCTGCTATTAAATTATTGGTCTTCTCCATTGTTTTTCTCAACTCATCTTCAGAAGTGTCGTATTTGTTGCAAAGTGATGCTAGCAAGTCAACACCTTTGTCACCCTTCTTGACTTCATACATAAAAAAATCAGATGTTAATTAACAAGTCCAAACAAAGGAACTCTCCAAGAAAAAAATCTAATGAAAAATGCTAAAAAATGCAAGACAATTACCAAACCATTGAGAGTCATTCAAATTGAAATTTCTGCAGTGAACTGGAACATGAATCATCAAAACAGCCTGAGAAATTCCATTTAATAGTAAGAATATTTCAATCTGTGCTACAGTACTAGATAATCTTGCAAAGAAACACATCTGATTTCATTCAACGGGAATGAATTCTTAGACATGAAATTTATGAAATCAATATGTGGGAAAAAAAGGTACAGTAATGTGTAATTCCTTATAACTAGGCCAGAACCACAGTATCAGTAGTTGATGAAATAAGGGAATTGTACTAACCAGCACAGACACCAAACCATTTGTGCAAGTCACCAAATCTTTAAATCTGCTGAATGCATGTACACGGAGTGCCAAAAACAGCAACCATCCAAAACGATGATATTCTGACAAATATGCTGTTTCACTGGAAACTGCCGACTGTTTATCAACATTTGCATCACTTGTCAAGAAAAGTTCCCGATACGCACGTTTGTAGTGCCTTGAACATTTAACAACAAGATACAATATTATATATGTAAAAACAGTTTTAAGGAAAAGTCTCCTAAAAGCAAAATTGCACTAAATTTCATTTACATCATAGACGATTATGCCCTGTTGCTACACTAGAAGACCAATCATGTAGCAAAATACGAAAGGTTACCTCAAAAAGATGATAAAAATACAATGTCATCAACTTTATATGATATATAGCTCATAACATACTTCTGAAGCAAACAGGAAGATAAATTTATAAATGTCACTGATAACTTTGCAGGAAAATGCAACTTCAAGAAATTCTACAAATCAGCAAAGCACCAAGTCATCAGCCTTCTAATACTTTACTAAGCATTTTCAACACAACTAAACTCAAAATATACCAGAAAGACTCTACTTGCCCTCAAAAAAGAAGTTCTGGAGTACTCAACAGGCAGATGTATGAATACCACTAAATATCTGATAATAAAGTAGTAAAAGCATGTAGCAATATCCAGAACAATAAGCCCCACAAAGAATATGCCTACCTGCTTAAAATGCTCAAGTGTACAAAATTGGCTTGCAATTCCTTTGCCTGATAGAAAAAAGTGGAAGATAAAACATGAGAAATTCTTGCACCAAGATACAGGAATATGCATCTAAAAGAGCATATCAACAAAAAAGTATAAAGCAACCGTAAAACTCTTCCACCTCAAGTCTGTTCTCCCAATCTGCACCATACATATTACTCAAGATTGGACCAGCCTTGACAACATATTGAGGTAACTCTTTAAAGAAGTCCACAATGCTGCAAGTTATGAAATGAGATGACTGGAATTAGTAGGGTGATTCAGAATTAAAACCAGCTAAATGCAAATGAATTAATGAGCACAACATACTTCAGCTTGGCACATCTCAATATTTGGCATAAAGTAAGCCCATTATCATCAGACCTCTGCTGCGAATTATCGCTACTCTTCTCGCTCAACCTCTTAACAGAATACAAAACAAAAGCAAACCAAAACCTCTCCGCTTCTTCCGACTAATAGATAAAATTTTAATTCAACTAGTTATTCAACTTATTCCCACATGAAAATAATTTGTAAAAATAATTCACAAGAAGAAAAAAAGAAAGTTGAGAACTTCACTGTTCCATTCCCAATAGATGAAATATTTGCTGACAGAAGATGTTTTGTTTCTTTGAAAAGCTGCAAAGCTTCTTTACAAGTGTCCTCATCTAAACATAATCCGGTCTGCCAATAAAACCAAATTTCCCATTAAATTAAGAGGAGGCCACACTCAGTAGTCACTAATAATTTCTGAAAATATGGAAAAATAAGAGAAAGAAAAACCAAAAAAAAATTTCAAAAGTTTATACCTTACAAAACTCTGAGAATCGCACTTCAGTGGCATCATTTCCCCCATCTCCTCCATCAGGATGTGAATTGTTGATTGGTGCCATAGTTGATTAATTTGCTGCCACTTCTATCCTAACACTGACTGGGTTACGTGTTCCAGATTGCAGTACTCTGGGGTTACAGTGGAACAGGTTCTGGATCTCCTAAAGTGGCAATCCCAACAACAATAATGAAGATATTGTAGAATGAAGAGAACTTGCAAAGACGAAGAATTAGGAAAGAAGAAGCGGAATCAAGAGAAAGACGTTAGGTGATGCAGACATGGATGACCTAACTGAGCAGTTAGTTACTAGGAACCATAGAGAAAATGAAAGAAAAGGAAGAAGTTGGAGAGAATTATAGGGATGGTAAAAGGTCGAGTACCTACAAAAATTGCACAACCTATGCCCAAACCCATCTAAATATAAGCTCCCAAGCCCGTTTAAATTTAAGCTACTCCGTGCTTAAAATTACATTTTTTATATTCGAACCCATTTTGCATTACCCAAAACTACATAAATACCCATTTAACACAGTAATTACAAGAAGTACTATTGTTACATCATGCATCCAATTTTTTTTATTGCATATAAATAATGTAGTTCTTTTAATATATAGTTTGTAAAGCAGTAAACTTTTAGTTGTTAAACGTTAAAAAGACAAAAAAAAAAAAAAAAAAAAAAAAAAAAAAAAAAAAATAAAGCAGTAAACTTTTAGTTGTTAACGTTAAAAAGACAAAAAAAAAAAAAAAAAAAAAAAAAAAAAAAAAAAAAAAAAAAAGAATAGTATTACTTGTAGAACGTTGAAATCAATCTCCTCATAGAACAAGTCTCATAGGATGAATTGAAAATTAATTTTCACATGAACAATCTTACTTTTGTAGTTGGAAATACATGCATCAAATTCCAAGAAAAGAAAGCTTGTGGTTTTATGTGTGAGAATGCGAAACCAAAAAGAAAAGAAGCAAAACAGAACAGAAAAAACTAATTAAAGGTGTATATGAGTGAGAAATTAAAAGAACAACAAGGAACTTATTGGTGAGCAAAATGACAGCTATTGCAAGTTTATGAAAGTTACAGTAAAACAGTTATTAGTTGGTTTCTCATTGTTGATGAGAAAATTAATTGCAACTAAAAATTAAATTAATTGTTGCAGTTTTTTTGAGATGACAATTGCAATTTTTAACCATATATCAAAAATAATTTTTAATTTTAATTTATAAATCAATAAAGTAGGCAATAAGCTTATTCTTTTTTAAATGAAGAAACCTTTGGAGTAGCCCAAAATAAAATGATAACAAAAGAACGTTTTTTTTTTTTTTTTTTTTTTTTTTTTTTTTTTTTTGTGTGGGGGGAGGGGGGCGGGCCGTAGAAAATATAACAAAATAAATCTAGGCATTTTATGTAGAACTTTGAACTTTGTGGTGGGGGGAGGGGGGGGGCGGGGGCGTAGAAAATGATAACAAAATAAACTAGGCATTTTATGTAGACTTGAACAGCATTAAACATTTCAAATACAGAAGTATAACTAGTCAGTTTCATATCAATACAAAGAGCAGAGAATTCTCATTTCTAAATGACTAATAGCTTGTTTAATTCACCAATGAACATAATCATAAAAATGATGTAAGACAGGAGTTTTCAAACAGGTTTATAGAAATTCCCTTAAGAAAAATAGCAGAACCCTAAGAAATTCCACAAAATTCCCTATTATACAGAGTACTTTTCTAACATACCTACACCTATTTATGCCCACAAAATCAAAACACATAGTCATTTACAGTGAAAACAAAAAAAATAAAAAAAAAATTAGTTACAGAGCTTTAACAGTATCAAAAATACCTAGCAAGTAGTCCAGGACTTGCGAGCCACGGAGCTTGTTGCCGAGATGGCCACACGTAGTGTCTTCATAGTGACAATAGTCAGATTGAATCTTCAGATAAAGGGCAAGAGGTAAAACAGCCACGAGAAATAAGGCAACAAGAGGAGAAATGAGCTCGACTGCTTCCACAAAAAACAACAAATTGAATTTTGTTTGAAATGCCATACCAAAATAGAAACTTACCGTTTCCTTTTGGAACAGATCTCAGAAAATCTCTTCAAAATCGGGCTGATATACAGATCCAGCACCAAAGCCCTAGCTTTAATTCAACAACAGCTTTCCAGATCGAACCATAACACAGAAACAGCAGGGTCTGATTTTTGTTTGCAGATGAAACCCTAAATCTCTCCCTTTCTCTCACTATAAGTTTGGGCCTCTTTTTGAGGAAACCCTATCAGTGTTCTGTCACTAGCGCGGGAAAATCCAACATGACTTTGTCACATACATACATGACATAATGAGACGCATACATGAAGAACCAATGGGGTAGCGACACGTCCTGTGAGTTAGGTTATTTTACCGCCAAATTTTTCCCACCGTTACGAGATTCTCTTCGAGAATGAGATTCGCCGTTATGGCGGGGTTGACGGAGTTGTTATTTTGTCTCGGAAATTGAGAGCGGCCCGTGTGGTTTGTGGGACAGACAAATCGTTTTACTGTTTCCTTTAAATGGATTCAATCATCACCGTAGTTTGGAAATAATTGAATATTAATTATATAGGGATAAAAAAGCAAAATACTTGTTGTTTGTATTTAATATGTAATTTAATTACCCAAAATAAATTATTTAAAATTTTTAGAAATAATAATATTTTTTATTTATCTCATTGTTAGAACTTTTATCATGTATTTATGCAATTAAAACTATACTATTATCATCTTTTTTTTTTTAAATGTACTATTCTTAATCTTTATTTATCTAATGGAAGCTCTTTTTTTTTTTTTCATATTTAAATAAATGCAAAACAAAATCTTAGTGGTTTCTTTAATTTGAAGTTGTTGGATTGTGATTATATTTACTTTTTGTTTTCAATTCTTGTCCCATATAAATTATGGGAACATTGATCTATAGTCTCCTTCTATAAGTACATGGACAAATGTGTGGACCGATGGACTTACTGGTGTTGATTTTTTAGCTTGGTCATAGTTAAAAATTTTTTCATCAGGCTTTTTTCTAATTTTATTGTTTTTCTCCTTTTTTTATAGCTTTTATTTCCACTCAACTCCTAATTATTTTTGAGTTACTTTTGTTTCATATAGGCTAATTTGTACTTTGTACCAAAAGAGAATAAAACTAACGATGTATTCTCTTAGTCCCAAAATATAAGTCGTTTAAGGTTTTTACATAATGATTAAGGAATCAATTAATTTTTTTATATTATAATAACACCAAAGGTAATTTGACCAAATTATCATTTATCTTAAAATCAATAGTTACTGTGAAAGTATTTATTATATCTAATGTAAATAAGAGTAACATTGAAAAAATATCGTTTATTACTTTTTAAATTTCTCAAAACGACTTATATTGTGGAATAAAATAATCACTCAAAATATCTTATATTTTGAGACAGAGTGAATATGAGATAAGAAACATAATTTCAAAACAAATAAGTAATAGTCTAAAAGAAGGGAAAAATTGCTAAAAATTTAAGTAAATATATAATAGAGTTTGCCATATAATATAAAAATTAACGTTGTGATGTGTATCATAAAGAAAAGCATTAATTAATTAAAAGAAAAATTAGACAAAGGAAAACCTATTGTTGAAGTTTTCCTTCAAATTTGTTCCTCAATTACGCTTTTCTATTTGATATATCATTAATATTTATTAGGGACTTTATATTAAATTATATTAGAAACAGACATAAAATTAGGTATTTGTAGCGATATTAGAGCCTATTCGACAATGCTAATTGTTCTAATAGCTGTTAGTCGTTGTAGTAATTGATAACACGTAGATGTGTTTTAATAGTTGTTAGTTGTTTTAACAGCTATTAACTGTTAACGATTAGATGCTAGCTATTTAAACAGTGGTTGAAAGTGAAAGTGTTTGATAAAAGCAATTGTTTAACTGACAATAAATTTAAAATAACAAAAAAGGACATTGACATATTCACCTAAAATTTTCAATTAAATTCATTATAAAAAAAAAAAAGATAATTTCACTATACCTAAATTTTGAGAATTTAAGGGAACAAAAATTAAGAAGTTCACTATTTTTCAAATAAAATTGAAAAATTTTAATATTTTAAGTGATGAATATTTTTAATTTATAATATTTGTGTGAGTTTAAATGCAAATATATAATTAAACATTTTCTTTTCCATTTAGTAATAATTATAAGCAAGCAAAATATAAAGGATGATAAAAGACGTAATACGATAACAGAAAGATTTTATATTAATTAAGGATAATGATAATATTGTAAAAATAATTTTAGTAAAAAGAGAGGAACAGTAAACGTTAGATGGATAACGTTTTAGAAAACACTCCATGGACATCTGAAAGCTACTCTATATATCAAGTTACTAAATATAATAATTTAGAGATATAGTGTTTTGACTGGTTTAAAATACTAAAAGCCAGTTGTTGCCAAAATCGCCTTAGAAAGTCAATTTCTTTAGTTAAGAACTTTTCTTCCAATCCTACATTTATTGTAATGCTCAAAATCGAAACGTCAGTATTCGGCTAATTTGTGCAAGTTTTAACTAAAACAAATTAATTGAAATATTTTAGCTTTAGCCGAACTAATGTTTAACCGAACTCAATCGAATCGTTTTAGCAGAATTAATTTTGATTATTAATCGCATCAAAGTTAAAGAAAATGAAACTTAATTAACTGGTTAAATTTAACCGAAATTTAGAATTAACCAACTTTAACTGAAATAAAAATCAAATGAAGATTTTAATTACCACTTAATTAAACTAAATATTGAAATATTTTAATTTTTAATTTTATTATCTACTTAATAAAAATGATATAGTTTTGAAAATTGGTTAATTCGATTAATTCGGTTAAATTACATTTTAACCGAACCTTTAACCCATCACTAAAAATCTAATTTTTTTTAATAAAATTTTTACCGAATATTTATTCACTGAATCGAATCGATGAACGAATGCTCATTCCCTACCAAAATTTAGTTTTGCACAACAGGATAATGAACCCAGCATTAGGTTTAACACTAAGTGTTAGACTGAGCATCTTTACATCTTAAACATTTTAAAACATTTATTTTAATATTACAAAAGTGACTTAAAAGAATTTTCGGAAAAATCTTATAGAAAAACAGGAAGAGTTTCAATATTCCTATATTTTCAATATTCCAAAATCACAGAAAAACAGTTCTAAGCACTTCTGAAATCATCCACAACCTCAAATGCATTTATCCAAATATATCTTCAACTCATCTCATTAATCATCATCAACATTCAACTCAAAATCACAATTTCTAACACATGAATAAAATTTCAGTTTCATTTAATTAAAAACATTCAAAATATTCTTTACAGGCTATAAAATAATACTGATGTTTAAAATACTGTTTACAAAATATTCTGACTCAATTAAAATCTAGGTTTTAATTATATTTACATGCCACTAGAAATATTCAGAAATTTGAAAGAACTGAGAAAAAGACTAACTGTGTCAGAAATACTGGGCCTCTGAAATCATTGATGCTCTCTATGGATCACCTACCCAATATTATCGGCAACATACGAGTTAACTAAACATAAAGCTTAGTGGTTATAAAGTTTAGTGGTGCTTATTTTCTCTAAAGAGGAAACTACAAATAAGCATTCATAATATCATATAATATCATAACTCAGTATTTTATCACAGCCAAGGCAAAATTCAGCATTTATAGCACAATTCAGTTGCAGCTTTTGCTATCATATAGAAATGCTCATTTTTATATGGATATAGAATTTACAATTTAATAGCACGTGGCAAGTAAACCTACTATAGCAGGTTAATTGATTAACTATCTATTTTTTTAAGTTGTTTTTAAGTATACTTTTTTTTCAAATTTTTCTGGATAAACTATTCTTTTAAAATAGTACAACATTTATTCGTTAATATAAAAGAAATGATTCAATAACTTTTCTTTTTTTATAACAAAAGTTTATATCTTACTCTAAAATAAAGTGGTTCACTAAAATTTGAATACTGCAATGAAGAAGCATTAGGATTGTTCCATGATGTATTGATTGTAGACCAAGTACATTTATTATCGTCATCAAATCTATTTTCATTGCTTGACGTGACATTCTTCTGAGTTATCCTAGTTGCAGACAGTGTATAAAAGTTTAAGAAGGCAAACTTAACTTACAGATGGCTATATACAGGCTTTGCCATTATCACACTAGAACACTTCCGGAGAGTTGCAACCAGCCAACTGTACATGTTCTGTCCTGCAAAAACAGAGAACATTTTGTCTTAAAAGACAGCTGTGCAGTGAAAAGGGAGGAACATTTATTGGCAAGTGACACCCAATCTAAACCTTTAGTCAGCTGAACAATATTTTCTTTATGTCTATGTCATGCACCGCCATTTCTGCAGCCGGTGACACTTCATAAAACTGTTACCTCCAATTGAATGATGAATTAGCAGCGACAACAACAACTAAAATCAAGAGCTGTCTGCTAAGTTCGCTTTATCTAACCATTGGGATAATCTGTTAGAAAAACACCCTTTCAAGAACACTGTCTGGGTTCTCACCGTAAGCAAATCCATTTGGTATTCTCAAAGAAGATAAGAAATTATGCAGAACTCAAGAAATGGAAATATTAATTTTAATATAACTGAGACCACATCAAATGTACTAATGAGCAGGCCCATCCAATAACCTTCGGTTGTGGCATTCAATACCAACCATGCAGAGCAAGAGAATCTTCACTTTTTAGTTTACCGATCTCAGTTTTAGTCTCAAGGAAAAACATTTAACCACTCCCATCCCAGTAATCAAAGAACTCATCCTTTTGAGGCTGCAAAGTTGATATACTTCCCTGACCCCAGCCTTTCTGTACCCGCTTAAGGGCTTTCAGTGCAATTCCACTGCCATCGTCTCTGTGAAACATGGTGTAAAAAACTTAAAAAGTATTACACAGTACAGAGAGAATTGAAATGGGAAATTCAAATTGCATTAATCACAGCTCCAAAAGGCTTCTTATGAATTACAAGGAGCATAATGCTAAGTTCCTTAAGGATAATCAAAGAGGAAGATGTGAATATTTCAGATTCCAAAATGGGAGACTGATGTTGCATGCTAGTACACATATTACAGAGCAACTCTAAATGAACTTCTTGAGAGACACTAGTTAAGAAAAAGAAACTTGACAAATTAAATGTTTTCTAGGTAGAATTGGGTTGTGCTTGTTGATGCATGCCAAACAAATGTTTAGGCACCATCCAGTGATCCAAATGGAAAAACTGTAGCAAGTACACCGCACATGGAAAGTATAATTAAAAGAACAGAAAAGTTTATGGGAAATATTTTTTCAGATTCTATCGACCTGTTCACTGATATGTCTAATTGTATCATAATTCTGTTAAACAAATGTCCAATGATGGTATGATTTTTATACTGAATCCCAATGAAAATGTGATTATAGCTTGATTGATTTAAGGTTCTCAAACAAAAACTTGTACAAATTTTTGAACGAAAAGCAATATACATGAAGGGAAAAATGGTAGCAGTTCACATAACCAAACTATTTGAAGTTTTAGTTCCAAGCCATCATAGAAAAAATAAAGGAGATAAAAGAACAGAAGTAAGACAAATATATACATATACCTGTGCACTATGGCCTGCCAGTCACTTTCACCATCCTTTATTTTGTTCCTATGGATGGGATTCCTAACTTGAGTATAAGCCTTATTTTCTGTCCTACCTTCTGAAGCCATTTCCATCATCCTTCCTGCAAGTTTATCAGCTTCATGTTTATTACCCATCTTACTGAAGCTGTCGATCAATGGCATGAATGATGCAGGGTCAAATTGATATCCTTTATCAATCAATTTATTTAGAACGCCACTGGCAGCTTCCATCATTCCATCCTTACAAAGTCTCTCGATAAGATCTTTATAGAGAAAGTTTTCCAGATCAAAATCTCTATCTAAAGCAGTTATAAATAGCTTGTTTGCTTCAGCAACATCTCCAACAAGTAGCTCATTGAACATTGAACCATAAAGGGCTTCATTGTGGCCACACATATTCAACGCAATATCAAACACTTCATGTGCTGTCTTAAAATCGCTGGCCTTGCAAAAAGCTTTAATTAACATTCTGAAGGAAGAGATATTTGGTGAAATGCCATTTTGCAGCATCTCATCCAACACAGAAGGTGCATCTTTAATTCTTCCTCCCTCACAGAGGCAGTTAAGCACCATGTTGTATGTGGAAACATTAGGAGAAACCCCTTTTTCTTTCATTTCATCAATCATTCCATAAACTTCAAATATTTGGTTTTTACTTCCTAAGCCCTGGATCAGCGAATTATAAGTTTGAAGGGTCTTGTTGCAACCTTTTTTCTCCATGTCCTTGAGTACACGAAATGCAGATGATATTTTTCCTTCTCTGCAGAAGCTTTGTATAAAAGTATCATAAATGGCCGAATCTGGCTGCAAGTTTTTCCCCATCATCTCAATGAACTTCTTCTTAGCATCATCAAGCCTTCCTGCCTTGCATAAACCACTAATTATGGTTGAATATGTGATCAAATCTGGTATGCATTTCTTCGTGCTACTACTATTATCAACGAGGCCAATAAATGAGTTCCCCAAGTTCCCAAGAGCTGCACTTCCGTGAGTCCACATCTCAGTTACAATTTCAATTGCCTTGTCCAACTGTCCACTATTGCACAGGCCATCAATTACAATATTGCAGGTCACAGTATCCACACCGTAACCCTTCTCATTCATCCTTTTTAGCAATTCCTCCGCTTCTGATATTCTGCCCTCCTTCCATAAACTGTGAAGCAAAATGTTACAAGTATAAATATTTGGAAAACAATTATTTCTCATCATATCATGTAGAAGATTATTCGCTTCAAAAATCTTCCCCTTATTGCAGTAACCGTGAAGTAAAGTACTGTAAGTTATTGTATCTGGTGAAATACCACTCTGTATCATTAAACCCATCAACATTCTTGCATCAGAGAGCATTCCATTCTTGCATAGCCCATCTATAACAATATTGTAAGAGTATATATTAGGCTCTATACCAATACCTAGCATCTCTTTAAAAACTAACTGCGCCTCCAGGAGCATTCCTTTCCTGACCAAACCTAACAACCAAATATTATAACTCCCTGAATTCATCATATTGCCATTTCTTTTCATAGTCTCAACCAGAGTCCTGGCTTCCTCTAACATCCCTTCCTTGCAGAATCCCATAAGCATTAAATTATAAGTTATCACATTAGGCCGAGGCAGTCCTAAATCTTCATCAATTTGCATATCTCTAAAAATCCTAGAAGCTTCAAGAATCTTCCCCGAGCTACAAAGAGCTGATATCCTAGAATTAAAAGTCACCACATCTGGAGACAACCCCTCCTCAATCATCCTATCTACCAATTCCTCAGCATCATTAATCTTACCTTCCCTGCAAAAACTTGAAATCAAGGTATTATACACAACCCTATTCGGTGAAAAACCCAAACTTCTCATTTCCCTCAAAAGCTCCAACCCTTTGCTAGCAAACCCAGCTCTGCAGTACCCCCGAACCAAAATCCCAAAACTGAACTCATTCGGTTTACAGCCTTTTTCAGGCATTTTATCGAACAATTCCTGTGCATCCTCCAAACAACCAGAATCACATAACAATCCGATCAAAAGATTGAAAGTATAAGTCTCAGGCGATACACCTGCAATAACCATATCTTCGAGTAACCAAGATACAGAATCAACACGACTCTGTCTAATGCAAGATTTAAGGAGAATATTATACAAATATACAGAAGGCGGCTTTTCTGGAAATCGAAACCTCAAGGACTTGAAATAAGAAATGGCCTTATCTGAGAGATCTGATTTAGCTAAAGTAGTAACTAGAGATTCGAGAGAAGGATCCCAAGTTTCCAGAGATGGTGAATTAATAAGAAGTTGGTGAAAATGATCGAGTTCATTAAGCATTTTAGCGCGAATGAGGATACGGGTAATGATGGGTATTGATTCGTAACGGTGAATTGGTGAGATGGGTAGCGAGAGAATGCGCTTGAAGAGGTGCCATGCGAGTCTGGGATTGTGGGTGTTTTTGAGGAGAACTTTTGTGAGTTTAGTTGTTGGGTCCATTTCCTAACGGTCTACTGTGTTGGAGGCGCGAGAGAGTGTTTTTTAGCTGTACGGATAATGTAGTTGGTTTAAATAGGAGCTTATCTTCGTAAACTCCAATGTACTTTATTCTGAACCTCTCGGTCTAACTTGTTTGTACTTCTATCTTATTTATAAAATGGTGGTGTTTCAGGAAAATAGAAATAGGGATCAATTGTCATTTTCCAACTCTCCCCTGCTTTGTTCTCTTCTCCTCTCTACAGATATTGCTTTCCACCAGCACAAGTCAAGGCACAGCAGCAACGCGAGCTAACCAGTAACTCTGATGAAGTTATGTATGAAAATTCTTTTTCCTCTCATCCATGCTCTGCAATATTTTTCCGTTTGATTTGTTTTTGTTGTCTTTGATTTGTTTTTATGTCTCTTCTTAATCGTTTGTGTTTCTCATCTATTATTTGCTAAGGTTGCAGGAAAGGAATTATCATAAACTAAGTTGGCAAAAAGCGAAGAAGAATCGCTTTTGTAAGTAACATCTCTTGCTTTGGCATAATTTTGCTCTTGGGCTGAGGCCCATGTGTTAGACTATTCTCAATACCAAGGGCATAACTGTAATTTAATAAAGGACCAAATTATTGCCGAAGACACATCGGCAATTATAATCAAAAGACCGTGCAATACAAGTTAAAAGGATTTATTATTCTTAGTGAGGTTCGGTGTCTATCCCTAGTGTTATTCTCGTCTCCCTCGTTCGGTCATTAACTTATCCAACAACTACATCTTAGCTATAAAAATTCTCCCTGCTCACTAAAAATGCATTATCTTTCTTATATTATTCTCAGTTTAAATTCTATAATTATCAAATAACTCGCCTCATCTTTCAATCTGAAAGCAAAAACTTCAGCAATCCTCAAAGTATTATGGCCAGCAATGATCTTCAAATCGCTGAGCAAACCCATATGACAAATCTAGAGAATTTTCCAACATTGAACAAAATGAAACAAATTCCTCTATAAAAGATCCTCAACCCAGACTTATAAAAATTTCTCTGCTATCCTATTTTAGAAGCTCACAAACAACTCAAGAGATATCAACACACCTATAAACGAAGAATTTCCGGTAAATGGATGAGCAATAGAGACTATTGAGGACAAAATCATAATGGAAAATTGAGACAACTTGTATTCTGTCTGTCTCGAACATTAATCCTCACCCAGAAGTATTGAAGAAAATTTCAAAACCAAAGGCTATTTGCCTCCGTAGTGCTCAACTCTATTCTCCAGTCAAAACAGTGCGCTCTAAATGGAGTAATAAGGTTAAGTGGCTCCGAGCTAAGCTTTGGTCGGACTTAGATCTCTATATCTCAATTGCATTTTTAAATGGAATGAGATGGTGGTAATTAGATTAAACAGAGTTGAACAATTTACCTTGCTATTTATAACTGGGTAAGAAATCTAGTTTATTCTAAACTAAATACTAAAAGAATCTAATGCTGAAATTGAGTTCTTTTGATAAAAGGTTCTAATTTGCATTGTTTTCAACCGGATTTGTTAACTCACGAATCGGTTGTTGATCCGATCCGGTCCTTTTTTTTTTTTTTTTGCTAAGACACACACACCCGAAGATTGGAGTTCTTTTCGAACTAAAGGTTCTAATCTGCTCGCTTTCCCAACCCCGAACATCTGCTTACACTCACGAATCCGGTTGGTTTCGACTCGCATCCGGCTCTCTTCTTTCTCTCTCTTCTTTTTGCGTCGGCACGATCCGGACAACCTCTCTCCCAAGACAAGAACGCCCTTAAGTCCCCACTCACTCTAACTATGGATCCAAGTGCTTCGCACCACATTGCTCGCCGCTTAATTTTAATAAAGATAGCTCTCCTAGTTTAAGTCATCCACAAATGTGTTTTACGTATCCTCGTGTGTGATTTTCTGATCTGTCTCTAAATCTCACTCTCACACACCTTTTTATCTGATCTTGTTTGACATTATACTCACATATTTGTTTGGATAAATAAAGAATTGGAATAATACCAATTATAAATTAAGTACTCCAGGCGAGCTTGATACGTTTGAAAAATACATATTACCGATGATAAAACTGATTTGACCCACTGTTGCACCCATCTCAGATTCATGATGAACTAGTAATCCCGTATTGCTAATATTCAACTTATGACGACGACGTGCCATTCTTGATTTGTGGTTCATTGTTCCTCCCTTGTTTATTGTCATTTACTCTTCGAAAAACTGGAGGCGGCCACAAGCCATTTGAACAGTTGATAGGCAACCCTCATCATGCGTAATGTCTAACCGGAAACCCAAGGAGAGGCGCCCTAGTAACAAATCCTAAATAATATTCCAACCCCCTGAAATCTAAAGCTCCCCATCAAGGCTGCTTTTGTTTCATCATTTCTGAAAATAAGGCTATTTTAATATCGCACAAAACGGCAACAACAGCGCCTGTCATATGCATCCTGAACTACCCCCCACTCCCAGCCCACGTTTTCTTAGAGAAGCTCGAAGGCTCATCCGTTCAACCTTCTGCTCCAAATTACTCATTGGTTCTTGCCTGGCGGAACCCCAATACCAACCTACGGTATCCCAGCACCTGAAAATCACAACCCAAAGAAATCCCTACTGCAATGCATATCACGCCCCTAACTACCCCTTGCATTCTACGCGCCACATACCCCGTCCCTCCCCTGCGGACGCAATCACATTTCAGTATTAAAAGACATAATGCCCTCTTCTTCTTTTTTTCTTGAGATCCGAAACCACTGAAATGCCCTTTTGTTCTGGTTCGTTGTCGAAGGCTTTTTACCCCACGCCCATCATCCATAACATGACTGCAAGTCACTGGAGTCAGCACAGCATTAACTCGCGTCCACGGTATATGCGGTCCTTTTTTTTTTTTTTTTGTGCAAATCGGACAACTTTAATTCTAAAGAAAAGAAGTCTAGTTTTTCATTATAAACTAAATGGATCAAGTGGTTAAGGCACAAATGTGCCGTTTATTTAATAAAATAGCTAAAAATTATTTAGTATACAAATGTTTTATATTTTGTGTGATTTATGATTGTTTAAATATTATTATAACACTTATTTATTATCATGTTGAATATATAATATTTCGTTTGGATAATAAAGACATTGAATATACAATTATAAATTAATACTAGGCGATGAATAGTTTGAAAAATAAGTATTAGATGATAAATGATTTGACATTTGACATTTAGATGATAGATGAATAGTAATGTATTTAATATTTAAACTTATAATGAATTGCATTTTGATTGGTTCATCCTCCTTGTTATATGTCATTTACTTTCAAAAAAATGGAGGCAATAAGCATTTGAAAAGTTAGTAGAACCTATCATGTATGTTAAGGAAACAAGGGAGGGGATAGTAAAATCTAAATAAATCACCTGAAATTAAAGATCCATATCAGGTGTTTGTTTCATCATTTCTGAAAATAAGGCTATTTTAATAATGACAAAAGTAAAAAAGCGCCTGTATGATCTGAATCACCAATCAGCTCAGTTCTGAAGAAGCTGAAGGCTCATCATCTTCAAGTTTCTCAATTACTGATTGTCTTGCTGGCGGACCAAACAAACTTAGTATCACCTGAAAATCACAACAAAAAGAAATCTATGATGATTATACGTCCTCAATACCTTATTTTATGGCATAGCTCCTCCCTGGGAGCAATCACATTCATATAAAAGAATAATGCCTCTTCTTCTTTTTCTTGACGATAAAGCACTAATGCTTTGTTTGGTTCGTCTTGGAAGGTTTTAAGGCCACATAAACAGAGCAATAACTGAGTCAGACAGATAATGGTTACGGTAATAGATGGATCAGTGAACTTACTGGTAGAAATACAAGCCCATGCAAGAAACCAATAAGAACCAGTGCCAGATACATCTGAAAGTAATAAACCTGTAGAACCCATAATACCATTTTTATGTTTCTGAACCAATCAAAATTATAAATCAAGGACCAAAGAAAAGAGGTAGACCACAAAAATCTCTGATCTTGAGAAGAAAAGGACGATGACCCCAACAAGCTTTGTCAGTGTAATTCCACTGCCAAAAGAAAATAATAATAAGTGAGCAGTTAGATTGCCAAGTAAATTCCAAATACATCCTAGCACAAAAATGGACCATAACAAGGGTTCTAAACAGAACATTGCACAAAAGAATGCTTCAATTGAAATCATGATTGCATCTGCTACGATTATACATTAATTTGTAGGAATTAACTTCAGAAACTGATTGCACAGTGATTATGTCATGATCCAGAATTCAGTAGGCAGAATAGGGTATAAGAACAACCTGAACACAGAAGCTCCCATGGTACCCAGAGCCTCCTTAGCCCTATGGTTCCTATCCCCATGGCTTACCTGTGCGAAACAGCACAAGATTGCAGGATATTAGTAACTGAAAATATAATCTAGGATGGTATATCTGGAAGACTTGGTGTTATATATTGGGAAATAGAAGTGGTTCTTACTGTCTTAAGGTTACTTAGCAGGTAAATATAATGCGTCTATAACATTCTTTCAATCACAAAAGCACAAAAATATTGAAAAGAAAGAGAAATAAAATCCAGAAACAACTCTTAACAATCATGAACTCCCACAAATAAGCTGCTACCTAGTCCAAGTCTCCAAGAACAGAACCCAAGAACAGAATCCAAAAACAGAGCCTTAAGTGATATTACAACAGTGGGTAATACGAACCAAAAAGGCATGTGCAATATGCACACAGAACTCGACAGCAATTCCTATTGACATTATGAGGTTTACAACAGACACTGCATTTAGTTGTATATCCAGGATCGCCATTACACCCTGCAGCATTCACATGAAATCCTTTGTGAATCTACAGTTGAAATTGAAAAATAGCAAGAAATGAAAAGATTTGGAGAAAAATAGAATTTCTTTTAATTGAAATCCACATGCATAGAGGAGTTTCAGTTTTCATACCATCAGATCCACAACAATCATCATCAAAACCAGCAGAATGATAGCTGAACTCCAGAAACTGTATTGAAATGCAATCCCAGAGCATCCAAATTAAAAATAAGTCAATTAAGATGGTAAAAAAATGGTGCCTTAAACAGTAAGTGAAAACAAGGATCAAGGGCTAGAGAGAGAATTCAAACCTGGAAGTGATAAGCAGGCAAACGATAAATATAACACCTGCACAATATCACATGACAAACAAATGATAGCACGCACAAGCTGAAATACAGAAGCTACCCAAAGAAGAGAACAGAAAAAAGAAAATGTGGTGGAGCATTAACAATAAAGGAATAGTCAACACACAGGAAAATATCACTGACACAAATGCAACATACTAAAACAAGTGAAGGAAATAGGAAAAGGGAGAAGGGGTTGATATCTATTGAAACTAGTATTTCAATAGCATAAAACATTGTAGCAATGCTCCTATTTCAACTGTTAAAGACTTGCACATCAGACAAAAACAGAATTGCAATGAGTGTTTTTTCGTAAGAAATTAGGTTGCCAAAAAGACAACCTAAATTAAAGAGACCAAATCAACCTGACACCATTTCGGACATTCATAGCAGGCATCACATACACATCCCACTTCATTGATGGTGGATATAAAACACCATAATATATTATCCTATCATAAGAAATGGAGTGCAAGGATGGAAAGACGAGGAAAAAAGCCCTTGAAAAGCCTCCAGCTCTTTCAGTTTTTGCTGCCGAGACCTTATGAAACTTGTATTCTGTTGAGTCCTCCAACTTGCCAATTAGGTACCACTGAGCACAATTCTTAGAAATTGTTACATGAGTGCAAGACGCACCAGTAACTGTAAGCGGGTGGTTCTAGAAATTGTTGGTATGAAAAATTTCTGATCAAAATAGTAAATTGTCCATTCTGTTATAATTATAGCCAAGATCCAATATTATTGAATCATCATTGTTTTTTTAATTCTACTAATTTCCATATTGAAATTAAAAAAAAAAAAAAAAAACTTGTTTAATTGAATCCACTATAGCAAAACAAACAATTAAATAACTTATTTCTCATCATTGAATCTGGACAATTGCACCAAATTAACGAGTTCGAGAGCAATAAACACAAATCACAATTCAGGGCCCCAACTAAGCCTTAATCCCAAATTAAAGGCTCAATATAACAAAATCAATAAACTTAGAAGGATTTCTATTTTATTTTCCTTAAGAAAGACAACACATTTAAAAGAAAAATAAAACAGGATTTGAAGATTTAGTGTCATAATATGAGAATAGCATCTACAATACTAACCAAGTGCTATAGCAATATTGATCAAAGCAATCCTCCAAATATCCAGATATTGCTCAAAGAAGATGTAGAACACAGAATATGGAAAGATATTGATCTGCATCAAACAAGAAATGACAACAAGTTTTTATTTATTTAATTTTACCAACTAATGATAAAAAGACGAAAAAGGATGAAAAGTGAAACAGATGGAAATCAAAGAATGCAGGAAAGCAAATATAGAGAACTTCTGGAAAAAATACAGGCAAATGATCCAGGAGTTTATGTTAAATCAGGAGCCAGTACTGAACCAATCTCTAAGGATCCTACCAGAGATGTGCATCTCACTTTGAAGATGTAAATATATCAATTACCAGAGATATGCATCTCACTTTGAAGATGTAAATATATCAGTGCAACTCAAAGCACCATAAAATTGACATCATATCAAGTATCAAACATGCGAATAGAATATAATTTCCAAGAAACAGCTAGTGGCACCAATATAGTGCTCCAATTCAGAAATCAATTCAAAAGAAATAGATGCTTTAGATAGAAAAAAGTCACATGATTGACCAATTTAATTGGAATACATAGCATATAAGAAATTAGTTTCCCACTCTAAATGCATTTGATGTAACTTCCACAAGGAAAGCAGTATTAGTCGCTGAATCATAGAAACCAATAAGCACATTTCTAAAGGAAGTAAGAGAAAGCAGAAGCAGAATTTTTAGGCACCTTTTTGCCTCTCATGAGTAATGACTAGAAATGAAAAGATAACAATTTATTCAAATATTTCCATTGTAAACAGTTACTCTTAAAGCCTATTCATACAGTAATGGATACTAATGAAAAGACATCATGGCATGCTGAATTCAAACCTTCAAAGAATCAGAAATTCTTGAACTGAATTCCCTTGCAGCTCGCAGTGCATTAACATAGTCACCCTGAGAAATGTGTCGTACAAAGCAAAAAATAAAAAGGATGCTCAACAAAATTTGCCAAAATTGTACTCAAACTTCTTTTAATAGCTTTGCAGTACTTGTCTGTTAAGTGGCGTGTGATATGTACGAAACTCTGAGGCTCGTATAACACCAGTCTCATAACCTGACAAACAGTTCAAAGCGATGAAGTAAAAAATGAAGCCACTCTACTCAATGAAAGAGAAATGCCAATCTCACTAACCATTTAAATCCACACTATTTGTGTAAGCGCCATGGCCACCCTTGGCACAATCAGCAGATGGCAGAGCATTAAGGAACCACGGAAGCTTCTCCCTAAATTGCACTGTAGATGGTCGATTATTGACCAAATCGGAATGGCGAAAACACTGGAAAACAATCTTAAATCTCAGACCTTGAAATCCTTGCATATGGTGCAAGTAATCAAATAATAATCGACATCCCATTCTCCTTTCCATATAAACTGAGCTATTCAAATAATAATCTGTAAGCAACTAGGGCACCCAGGAAAATACACATGCGCGCACGCACACACACAGAGAGAGAGAGAGATTACCGTAGTACAGTCTTTGCAAACTCCACCTATGTCACAATAACCTTCATCAGGTGAGCAGCAAGGTGGCTGAAAAAGAAAGATCATTACTTTGGTATAACAATTAACAAAACAGGAAACAAGCATAAGTTACTAAAAGCCCCGGTATGTTTGCTGTAATATATACTCTGGTTCCCTTTATTTTTAAAATTATTAATTTTGGTCCTCATACTCCAATCAGCTAGAAGTGCAAGTTTTTGAGGAAAAAAATTTTCATGGACTAACTGAAATTAAATTTTAAATTTTACAGACTAGAGTATAGTCTAAGTTAGAATATGAGGGGTTAAAGTGAAAGATATTTTTTTCGTGATTAAGGACTAAAAATAGTGCCATTAACACACCTCAGGAACCAAAATAATAAATTTGGGAAAACCAGAAGCAAACTTGTCTATTTTAGAAAATCCCAAGAGGATTTACCTAATTTACCCAGAAGAAAAGCATAAAACCATAACCCAGTAATAGTTCACAAAAAGCTGGATCCTAAAGTCTTACCTTCAGATTCTCAGGCATTACACTTGCCAATTCTAGGATATAAGTTTGTTCAAGGTTGTGACAGCAGCTTGGTCGCGTGATGTTTTTGGAGGGAAAACTTGTATTCAGATTAATTAAATGTCAGCAAGCTAATTAGTGGGCTTAGGTGGAAAGTTATGTTTGCTTGTAAGTTAATTAAGTTGAGCAATGGGTTAGATTCACCAAAAGAAAGTTATCATTTTAAGACAATTCTTTTGTGCTTAAACTATGCAGATGCTCGACAATGTAAAAGTTAGAACAACAAATAAAAGTTACAGTTCTCTAAAGGTTCATATTCCTGAACCTGTATTTACTGAATTTGTGAGTTTTCAAAGCCCTCAGAACTTAAAAAAAGAAAATTACTGTATTTAGAGCTTTTTTTTTTTGGGTTGAGGCGAAAAAAAGCCCAAAGAGGTTCGTTTGCAGAACCTGCAATTGTCAAACCATTGGTACGTTTTTTCACTTTTCTGTAAAATTTATACAAAGTGGCCAACAGTAGATAACTGTTCATGTTTGAGAATGTGCAAGTGTCCATTCCATGATCTTTTTAATTGTTTGTGTGCCCATGTGCGTGTGCGAGAGAGAGAGAGAGAGAGAGAGAGAGAGAGAGAGAGAGGGCGAGATTCTAATCCATAAAACTAAACTTTAATTTCCAACATTAAAATACAATCTTCCAGAAAAAGCAGATCCAATGTTGACAAAATTTTAATATATGACATATACATGAGCACCAACCTGATCATCCGGTGGGCAATAAGTACCATTTATAAACTTTCGACAGCAACCAAAAGCCTCTGGTGATATCCACACAAGAAAGTCATCAAGCCAGGAGGCGGCAGGCTTTGCTATGTAGCTTGATTCTGGAATTAAAGAAGCTCTGGAGATCTAAAATAAAATGCATTTCATATATTGATATGTTAATTTATGGAAGAAGTGTTTAACTGTTCGGGGAGAGAGGAGAAAAGAACTTGATAAGCTACACCATGTGACTCTGATGGGCATGACTTTATTCATTATCAATAAAAAGGAATGGCGCAAAAAGGGACAAAAGCAACATGATGAATAGGAATGCATCTTAGTATTGGTTAAATCTGCCCTGGCAAAGCATTACATAGCTTATTACTTGCAGAATTATCGAAATTCGTTATGTTGCCAACCCTAACCACAACCCCAACTTGATAAACTATATTAGTGCTTTCATCCATACTGTCCAAACAACATTCAGGGTTATATTAATAGTATATTATTTTGAGCAAAGTATAAAAAAAATCTGGTGGTTTTACACTTTCAATTAGAGGTCTATCAAATTTTTTTTTTTTAATCAAAAAGGGGTTTGTGTTTTATTCAAGTTGTCAACAATTAAGGATTTGATGCCTTAACACTGTAACAATTAAGACCTGACATGTCAACAACACCACTAAAAATCCAGTGTGTTGGCATCAATTGTTTAATGCGATCTTTTTTTTACTAAGAAAAATTTCCAAAGACTGTAAAGTGAGGAAGTGCGAAAAACAGAGTACCTCTGTATTTTTACCAATTATTTTACACAGTTTCAATCTGTCCTGTACAATCTTTTAACAAGTTCATAGTCAACTGATAACTAAAAATTTTTCCTACTCCAACTACAACTTGTCACTGTTTCATCCCGATTGTACTGTGTCTCTACCAATATAATCAAAAGCTTACAACTTGTCAAACTTGCAGTCCCAGAAAGTAAGGCTATGAAGTAACTTTAGCCAATATTATTGGATAATATGCAATGTTTTGGAATTTGGCCTCGGAAAATGCCTTCAATGGATGTATGACTAATGGCATAAAAAGAAGTGCACACTTAGCATTCAATTTGCAAGTCAAAAATATTTGACCATCAAAATACCTCATTCAAGAGAGAGTTTGAGTCGCACTGACTAATGGAGCATAACTGGTTTGTATGTCTTGATTCCAAGCTGAGTTAAAAGTCATTGACATCAGACCAGATATTCAATGAAACCAATGCCAAATTATAGAATGCAATTGTTACCCAGTAAAAGAAGCAATACACATTTTATAGCAAAACAAAACCTTCACAGATTGAAGTTAGAATAATTTTCCTGTATTAAGGGTCAGCCAAACCTCCATAAATCAAGGTTGCAGATAGCATGTAGCAAAAACAGGCTGTTCATGGCCCATTAAGTAACTATTATGGTTTATCTTATTGCTAGGCAAACAGTTTTTAAAAAAATTGCAAAATGCATTAATCTATTAGATATTAAAGGAGTGTTGGAAAATTGAGAATTCAACTAACTAATGAGCATAAATATATTAAAAAAACATTTTGAATCTACTTGGCACTCAACTCAAGTAACTAGTTACAAAAAAAAAAAATCTTCATAGATCTAGTGCAAACTAATGTATGATATAATAGGTCTATCATAAGTACACTATAAAAGCAAACGTTTTAACAATAGATTTGCAAATGCAAACAACAGTAGTAACTTACCTATTTCAGACATGAAAAATCCTCCTCTTAAATTGATTTTCACCTTGTTATGTACTTGAATCAAGCTCTAATTTCAAGTGTAGACATTTCTTAAGGATTCAAGTTGAAGAAAAGCCAAAAAGGCACCTAGAAGAGGTTGTAAATTTTGGAAGACATGGGTGCTAGAGTTAGGCAGATTCTGTTGTGCTGTTTATAGGGGTAACCGCACTTACCCTCCCATAAAAATATATATAAAAAGAGGAGCACTCACGAAATAACAAATGTACTGACCATATCCTCTTGCCAATGGCAAGCTTTTTTACCCTATTGACAATTTTTACATCTAATGACCAAAATGAGAAAGGTGAACCAACTAAAATGACTTAGGTCATTTTGTGTTAAAGGTAATACAACTCATTATAAGCTCAAATTATTAAATACGCTGTTAATGGAATTGATTAATCTCTCCTAGGGCCCAGAATCTTAACATATTACAAATGAAAGAGTAGAGGTGAATTAGATAAAATGTTAGGACACATCAGGTGAAAAGATGTGTGATGTGGGCTTACTTGGGCTTGGACCAACCAATACTGAAATGTTATTACTAACCAATTAACTAACTAACTATCCACCCTTATATGCCTTTTATGGATGCGATGTATATTCACGATGTGATTCTTAACAATGACCTCTGTCATGGAAAGTCAATCCTTATATATATATATAGCATGATTTTAGGGATTTCTTCCTAAATAGTTTAGGAATCACTTGTATGTAAACTTGCATCTCTCTTTTATGAATATATACAGAACACACAATTCTAATAACATGGTATCAAAGTGATTAGAAAGAAATTTTTTAGGGTTTTGAATTTTTTTTCAATTCAACTTTGGCAACAATTTTGTTGGAAGTCAGGTCACTAATTTTGGGTGATCATTAACCCTCACTGCGTACCTCAAAAGAGTCTCTAGGTGCCAACCTACCATAACCCCAAGGTCCGGTCACCGATTCTCCGGTGAGTGGCTCCCACGAGCCACCATTCCCTCTATTTCATGCGTTGGCGCATGAGGGCATGTCTGATGGTCCCCTATTCACCAATTGCTCTCATCGACATTGACTTGAAAAGAAGAGTGCAACCTAGTGCGTAGGGGTGTTCATCAAACTGCCCAAACCGATCCAAAACCGTGGTTTTAAAAGATTGATGGTTTGGTTTGATTTCGTCAAATTTAAAAATAGAGCTTGTGGTTCAATTTACGGTTTTAGCCTCAAAATCGCCCAAACCGAACCAAACCGCTATATATATATATATATATCTATTTGAACTTTTAAATTCAATTTAATTTTTTTGAATGAGAATTTCCTTTGTATTGACTAATTTGTATTGGATAGTAAATTATGAGATTAATTTATCTTGGATAATAAATTGAATAAGACTTCGTATTAATTAGGTAAATTATATAATTATTTTATAAAATATTCAAAATATTAAAGATTCATGTAAAATTTTAAATTGATATACATATACAAACTATACGTGAGTAAAACTATAATTTTTTAAAAATTTTTAGTAATAGATGTAATTAAATCAAAATTTAAATTCTATATTTATAAATTGCTGAATTATTATTTCACTGACTATAATATTTTCATACTATACCAAAAAAATACATATTCAAAAATTAATTTAAAAATTTTAATAGCTATGCAAAATCACGTGTATTTTATGGCGTAATTTTTATGAATTTATTTTTCATATTTCGTGTAATGTTAAATTTTTTTTTTCTTGTTAACTACATAAATGAGGAAATTTAATTTCTTTTTTTCAAACCGCCTAAACCGCTAAACCAAACCGAACCAAACCAAACCAAACCGCCGATAAAGGTTTGGATTGGTTTGAAATTTTTGATGGTTTGGTTTGATTTTAATTTTTCTCAAACCGCCACTTTAGGTTTGGTTCGATTATTATGTTAAAACCAACCCACGAACAGCCCTACTAGTGAGTTACATCGTGGTTCTTGGGCATCTGCAATGGGTTTTGTTGTTGCGCATCTGTCCATTATTGTCGGGTGATGTTCTGTTAGTGGATTTTCCTTTTCATTATTCTGTCCCATTAATTTTTTGCTTTATGGCATCAATTATAGTAGTTAGCACAGCCCTATGAGTTATTTTATGTTTCTAATTTGAAATTCTGACTTTTTCAGATCCAAGTTCTTGGTTTTTGAAATTTTTGTGGTTGCTGAATTTCTGCTATAATATAGTAGTTTATTTGGTTAGTGCGGTTTGGGTGTTCTGATTTTTTTTGCGGGCCTCTTTCTCGCTCTTATTGTATTTCTATTGTGATTTCGGTATTCTCTTCTTGTTTTGCTACTTTGGTTGTGTTAAATCATGGGTGATGGGAGAAGCGCGGTAGTGGTTGCTAATATGGTTCCAGTAATGACTAAAATCACGGAATACAAACTCAATGGCTCCAATTTTCTGGAATGGAGTAAAATGATCAGTATTTATTTCTATAGCTTGGATAAAGATGACTAGCTGACAAATGATCTACCTAAAGGTGATCCTACGCAAAATTGACTTAGAGAGGATGCTCAGTTATTCTTAGAGCTTTGGAATTCCATTGAGGTAATTAGTTTAATTAATCATTGCAAATTTGTTAAGGAATTGATGGAGTATCTTGACTTTTTGTTCTATAGCTTGGATAAAGATGACTAGCTGACAAATGATCTACATGAAGGTGATACTAGGCAAACTTGACTTAGAGAGGACGCTCAGTTATTCTTAGAGCTTTGGAATTCCATTGAGGTAATTAGTTTAATTAATCATTTCAAATTTGTTAAGGAATTGATGGAATATCTTGAATTTTTGTACTCAAGAAAAGGGAATCTGTATTGTATTTTTGAATGTAGTTGTTTTGTTCGTGATGTTCGTCCTCATGTTAATTGATGGAGTATCTTGAATTTTAGTACTCAGGAAAAGGGAATCTATCTCATATTTTTTAATGTAGTTGTTTTGCTCGTAATGTTCGTCTTCATGTTACCAAACTTGATCTCAAATCCCTTAAATGTGTCTTTTTAGGATATTCTAGACTTTAAAAAGATTATAAATGTTTATCTACAACTCCTAATTTTTATCTTCTATCTGCTGATATCACTTTCTTTGAGTCTACTCCTTTCCTTTCTCCCCTATTTATGATAGTCAAGGAAAGGTGGATAATCTTATGGTCTATACCATCTCTTAACTTGTTAATCCAACCAATCTTTCTGTGGAATCTCCACTTGCACCAACACCAACACCAACACCTACTAAACCTCTTCTAATTATTCATGTTTATTCTCGGAGGTTAGAGGCTCTTAGCTCATGCTCACAGCCAGACTCTTCGTCATTCGATCCAATTCTTAACATTCCGCATATTCCTCATCCTAGCATTGATTTTCCTTAATGCTCTTAGAAAAGACAAACATTAGCGTACGTATCCAATTTCTTCTTTTGTTTTTTATGACCGCATTTTTTCTACTTCTTCTAGCTCTTTCATCATGTCTTTAGATTTCACTTCCCTTCCTAAAACTGTTCATGAAGCATTATCTCATCTCGATTGGCGAGCTGCTATGGAAGAAGATGGCGACTTTAGATGTCAATGGTATTTAAGATTTGGAAACTTTGTTAGTAGTATATGTTGATGATATTGTTATTATTGGTAGTGATACTACAAGCACAACATCCCTAAAATCCTTTCTTCACTCTAAATTTCAGACAAGATTTGGGTTTATTGAAGTATTTCTTAGGTATTGAGGTAGTAAGGTGTAAGAAAAGTATTCTATTTTCCCAAAGAAAATATGTTCTTGACTTGTTGACAAAAACAAAAATTAGGTGATAAGCCATGTAATACACCCATCACACCCAATATACAACTCACAAAAGAAGATAGTGAATTGTTTAAAGATCTTGAGAATATTATAGAAGACTATTGGTAAATTGAACTATCTTATAGTGACTCGTCCTGATATTGCGGATTCAATGTGTTGTGAGTCGGTCCATGTCTAATCCAACTGGCCAACCTTAGAATAGATCTTATGCTATTTAAAGCGAGCCCTAGGATGAAGTATGTTATATTCAAATAATGGACATTCTAATATTGAGTGTGATTCAGATGCAGATTGGGCAAGTTCTCAAGTTGACAGAAGATCTACAGCTTGATATTGTATTTTTGTTGGAAGGAATTTGATTTCATAAAGAAGTAAGAAATAAAATATGATTTCTCAGTCCAGTGAAGAATTAGAGTATAGAGTCTTGGCATAATCTGTGTGAGATTGTATAGGTGTATCAATTGTTGAATGAAGTTGGTCTTAAGTCTTCATTACCTGCTAATCTAGTATTTCGTGAATGCACCAAGCATATTGAGATTGATTGTATTCGTGACAAAACTCAAGAAAAGTTTATCTCCATAGGTTATGTTAAAAGTGGGAGACCAGTTGGTGATATTTTCACAAAAGCTTTGAATGGGCTCGTGTTGATCATATTTGTAACAAGTTGGACATGATTAACTTTTGTGATCCAACTTGAGGTTGAGAGTTAAGGAAAATTACTGTTCCTAATCAGT
Source organism: Jatropha curcas (assembly GCF_014843425.1). Next base: position 551,647 of record NW_023591374.1, on the reverse strand, counting down.
TAATGATTTATAATCCTAAATAGCCTACGAATTTATTGTATATAAACCTATGTTGTCCATTGATGAATACACAACAAGTTTCCCAATTAATAACAAATGCTAAAGAATATTTATCTAGTTCTTTTCAGTCTTATATGTCACAAAATGGTATTCTTTATCAAACTTTTTGTGTTGATACTCTTGATAATGGGGTTGCAGAAAGGGAAAAACCGACATCTTTTCTAGGTTGCTAGGGCACTTCTCTCCAAATGAAGGTACCTATACGCTTTTGGGCTGATCCAGTTTCTATTACTTATTTTTTGATCAACCGTATGCCTTCCTTTGTGCTCAATGGTAAAATTTCATATAGAGTCTTGTTTCCTTCTAAACTTTTGTTTTTTATTGAACCCCGTATTTGTTGTTGTCCTTGTTTTTTGCTTGATGTTCGTTGACAAGTTACCAAATTGGATCCAAAGTCCCGTTGATGTGTTTTCCTTCGGTATTCTCAGCATAAAAAGGGTATAGGTTTTAACCGTTATCTTATTTTTGTGGATGTCATATTTTTTGAGAATACTCTATTTTGTCTTTCTTCTATACATGAGGGTCAAGGGCAGGATAATGATCTTTTAGTCTACACTGTCAAACTTCTTGTTGGCTCTCCTGCTCCTGCACTTGCTCCTGTTCCTACTCCTGCACAAGCATCTGCTCGCCCTCGTTCTGCTCATGTTTTATTCCAGACGATCAAAGACTCTTAACTCACATCCTTCACTTACCGCTTCAACAGAAAATCCAGTACGTCTACTCAACCTAACTCTATGTCATCCAGTATACTCAATCGGATCATGATCTTCCTATTGCTCTTCGAAAAGGTAAACGCCACATTTGTAAGTTATAATCATTTGTCTTCTTCATCTTCTTGTTTTCGAGGTAACCTAGACTTTGTTTCTACCCTTACCACTATTGTTCAAGGCTTCAAGCTTTGTCCCATTCAGGGTAGATGCAACAATGCCAGAGGAAATGCCTGCCTTATATGCTAATTGAACTTGGGATCTTGTACCTCTCCTTGGACGTAAAATAGCTATTGGTTGTAAGTTTGTTTTTATAGTTAAAGTAAATCCTGATAGGTTTGTTGCTTGCCTTAAGGTTCATTTAGTTGCTAAGGGCTGAGCTAGGCACTTCTATGAGTAGCGGTACTATGAATATATTAATCTACCCATGATAACTTCATTCTTGGGCTGATGGGTTAGAAGCACTAAAAGATCTTCATTCCTCTGACGTATGGGTTTGATTACTCTGAAACTTTTTTCTCTTGTGGCCAAATTGTCTTCTGTCCGTTTGTTTATTTCTTTCACAACTACTTTTAATTGGCCTTTACATTAGCTAGATGTTAAGCATGCTTTTCTTCATAGAGATCTTTCTTCATAGAGATCTTCAGGAAGAGGTTTATACAGCGCAACCGCCTAGATTTGTTGCTCCAAGGAGTTGGGTGAATTTAACATGTCCAGATATTGCTTACTTTGTTACTGTCCGAAGCCAATTTATGTCTTCTCCTACTGTTACTCATTGGAAAACTGTAGGACATTATTTTGTGCTACTTGAAAGGCAATCGAGGTTGTGGCCTTCTTTATAATACTCATAAGCACATGGACATTGAGTGTTTTTCATATGCGTATTAGGAAAGTTTGAAGGTTGATAGAAGATCAACTTCGGGATATTGTGTCTTTGTGAATGAAATCTTGATATCATGGAGAAGTAAGAAACAAAATGTAGTCTCTTGGTGAGTGCTGAATAAAAATGCCACAATTTGCTTGTGAAATGATTTGGATGCATCAGTTGTTAGCGGAAGTTGGTTTCAAATCATCTTTGCTTGTAAAGTTATAGTGTGATAATCAAGCTGCTCTTCACACTGCATCAAATCCGGTATTTCATGAACGAACAAAGCATATTGAGATTAATTATCATTTCATTTGTCAAAAGATACAACAAGGTGTTATCTCTACGGGACATGTCAAGACGAGCGAACAACTAGGAGATATTTTCACAAAAGCTCTAAATGGACCTCAGGTTAATTGGGCATGATTAACATCTATGCTCCAACATGAGGGGAGAGTTGAGGGAAGTCAATCCTTATTATATACATAGCATGATTTTAGGGATTTCTTCTAAATAGTTTAGGAATCAATTGTATATGTTGAGAGAATATATTGTAATTGTATTTCATGTATCTCATCAATCGATTACAAAGGTCTATATATAAGGAATTCCTACGCTAGCTATTTAGGAATACAAATCATAAACTGGTCTATATATAAAGGGAATTCCTACGCTAGCTATTTTAGGAAACAAATTCATAAACTAATTTAGGAATCTAACTCCTAATAGAACTCCTATTTATAACTAAATCCTTAAATACTTCCCCTCAAGTGGAGCCAATAGATGTTAATCATGCTCAAACTTTGTTAACAAACTACTACTTCAGCAAGCCAATACATAACTCAGCAAACTGTACCCACTTCATTATAGCAATATAGAATCCCAAACCAAATAATAACAGCAGAATTAAGACAACACACTTAACACACTTAGGTTGTCGAAACAAATCTCACTGAACCAGAAAACAACTCACAGGGCTATTTCAAGCTTCCATAATCAATGCCTCAAAGAGGAAGCCCATTAGCGTAGATAGTCAGAAACGCGGCAAAGGAAACTCTGGCAAACAGAGCGCACCACTGAAGGCCAAGAACACGATACAACTCACTGGGGTTGCACTGCTCTTGACAACAATTGTCACAACAAAGGAAAAGATAGGTTTCCTCAGCAAATTAAAGCAACAACAGTAGCAGAAGACTGCCCGACACAGCTACTGCCCGACACAGCTGCAACAGAATCGCAACAAACAAACCTATTGAATAAGCCCAAGAATAACGATGCAACTCACTGGGTTGCACGTCTCTCTTCAAGTCAACGCCGAAGAGAGGAACCGGAGTTAAAAAGACCACTGGACATGCATCAGCGCGTGAACCAGAGCAGGAAGAAAGAGGTGGCGAGTGGTGGCCATTTGCTTGGAATCCGGCGACCGGATTCTTGGGAGTCGCTGATCGGCGGCTGGAGAATATCCTGGGGTGGGCAGTGAGGCAAAATACTAACCCTAGAAAGGCTTCCTAGGGTGGCAGTGGCTTTCTCCAATAAGGGAAGTTACGAGAATTTTTTTTTTTTTTTTTTTTTTTGGAATGGAAGGCTCTGATAAACCATGTGAGAGAATATATTGTAATATGTATTTCTTTGTTCTCACAATTCGATTACAAAGGTTTCTATATATATGAATTCTACGCTAGCTATTTAGGAATACCAAATCAAAACTAATTAGAAAATCCATCAATCGATTACAAAGGTCTATATATAATGAATTCCTACGCTAGCTATTTAGGAATACAAATCATAAACTAATTAGAAATCTAACTCCTAATAGATCTCTATTTATAACTAATCCTTAACAGTATATAAACTTGTATCTCCCTTTGATGAATATATACAAAACACACAATTCTCATAACAACCTCAAACTCTTTCCTTGGTGAAAAATATTTCCTCGAGAAAAAAAAAAAAAGTCTCTCTCTCCCCCTCAAAACAAAATAGAAATATTGCATGCCTTTCAAATTCCACTAATTATTTCCCTGCATATAATAATTTTACATGTGGCCAATTCTCATATTAGAAGTGTATAATTAAATATGTTATTTAGAATGTGACATATGGTAGAACTTTGAATGTGAATGATTAAACGAAAAGAGAGGAGTATCTGTTGAAATATTGCATGTGAGAAAGAATTTCTATATTTCTTCTGTTTCAATGAGATCCTATACATCCTATTTATACACAAGTATCAAATTCTAAATAGGAAAAGAAAAGTCAGCAAAAGGAATGTTACCTATAGTTGTAATCCTTCACAACAAAATACAATGGAGGTCCAATTCTCAAATATTCAGAAATATTATTGAAATAACCCTGAGAACAATACAAGTTTTATTGTATTACAGTCAGCAAGAAAGGAAATATTAAAATGGAACCAAAGAGTTAGAAAATAAATGGAAATCAGGTAAGAGAGCTTGAACCTGAAGGTAAGAATCTCGGGGAAGAACAATCTTTTGCTCCAAACCAGAATCAATCCTTGTACATAGTGACTATAAGAATCAAAAAGGTGTAAAATGATATTAAAATAATGCACTTATAGAAAATATAAAGAAGAACAAGAATACTAGAATATGACTTCAATTGTCGAAAATTGAACAACTTACAATGCTTGCCAAAGAAAAGGCTACAAAGGCAGCAACAACAAATATTTTAACTCCCCAAAGCCCAAGAATAGGTGCATGTACCTCCTACAATACAACAGTAATATAGAACTTCATTAGTACAATGTGGACAAGAAAACACACGCACGCACCACCCATTAAGAAATATCAACATTCTGAAAATTTTCCAATAGAATAGTCAACTGAATTAACTAAGACTTAATTCCAATCTAGTTGGAATAGTACATACGGATCTTTTTTTTTTCTGCATTCAGCTAAATCTAGCGTGTCATCCATAAAAAGGTCTAGCATTGATAAGTGTTTTTTACAACTTAAACTCATCCTAGGTCTACCCCTTTCCTTCTTTCTACCAGTTACTTTGATATGTTACCTCCCACACTGATGCAGTTGGAGGGCTATGATGGGCATATCCATCTTTTCTCCTTCTACTTTGATATGTTTGACTCTCCACAATGACACCTTGTAAACTGATAATGGACATGTCCAAACTATCTCAGTTATTCTCTCTCTCAGTTTATCTTCAAGAGGTTTCACTTCTACATTCCTACTCAATCCATCCTCGCATTATCACATCCACATCAAGTTAACATCCTCATCTCTGCCATACTAATTTTGTTCATATGCTCCTTTTTCACCATCCAAAATTCACTGCCATAAATTTTCTTTAAATGACAGTCTACAAGACGTATTCCTTTAACTTGGTATTTATTATACAAGAGGACCCAGCAGTGCTTCTAAATTTCATCCATCTTGTTTTAACATTTTCCAATACAACATAGAATAAATAGTTCTCAACCACAAATTCGTCGTGCATAAAATGATGCATGTAAGTCAAAGATGATGGAAAGAAATTACCTTCATATATCTAGCCAGCAGTCCAGGTTCTCTCTGATAGATGCCTATATTTCATCAAAATACTTTATCAGAGATAATAAAATATTATTATAGATCTATTAATATGAAGTTCAACCTTAATACTCCCTAGGTTAACAGTGACCAGAATAATAGTATGAAAGTCCAAACAGACACCTTCATTTGGCCCTCCAGAAGATGATGGAACCTTTATGCACGGGAAACAATCAATCCTGTTATCCTCAGCTCTCTGACAATCCAAAACAATTAGTGCAACAAAAGCTGTGACTTGCAGAAGGAAGTCCAATAGAACAGCCATAGCTGAAGATAAATGGGTAAAGAAATGTCAATATTTACAAAATAAAAGAATTTCAAAGCCAATCTATTAAGACTTAACAGGAAACTTGTGAACCTGCAAACATAGAGAAAACACGACATGCTGGCATGGGAGTGAAACTTCCAACAGCAAATGCCAGAAATTCAGACAAACTAGCAAGTGTTATTGATGGACCTACTTCAACCAGTGCACTACTTATCCGCTCCTCTAATGACAATTCCAGTGATTGCCGTTTCACAGCATGCACCAATATACACATGTTATCGACTCCAACCTGAAAAAATTAATGGAGGGAAGCAATGAAACAAACTAGAATATATAATTGTCATTCTACAACAATATAGTCAAACAACTATATATGGACAGGAAATACCAAGATGATAAAAAACAATTAACAGATTTGTCGAAACACATGGTTGTACTGTGAGAAGAATTAACTTAGATATTATTTATTTTGAATTTGGGGAAATTTAGTTTTGTTTTACGTTCCAACTTTGTTGTTCTTCCCAACAAGTTATAATTCTTCACTCAAAGCCACTCCTTTTGAAGTGGTTTATGGTAGGCAGCCTCCTCGCGCGTTGCTTATTGCCCCTGTTTATTTATAATTGATGCAGTGGACTGCCTATTAGCACTCAAGAGTTCTTCCCTCCACCATAATTTATTGCATGTCCAACAAAAGATGAAAGCTGCTTATGATTCATGAAATCTTCTATGGAATTATAGGAGGTGGACTTGGCCTTCCCAAAACTTCAGCCTTACTGCCAACAATCAATGACCAAACATAGTTTAATATTTTCATTTGCATATTACGTAATGATAATCCTAAAGGATATTTGCTTCGCATAGACTTGGGTTCGTTAAAAGGTATTGAAGTTTCAAGATGTAATAAAGGTAAATTTCTTATCCCAGAGGAAGTATGTTCTTGATTTATTGGCAGAAACTGGAAAATTGGGTGCTTAGCCTCGCAAGCACTAATGGCCCCACATCTGCAACTTACAGCAGGGGACGGTCAGTTGTTTGCGAATATAGAAATGTGTAGAAGGCTAGATGGAAAACTAAATTACTTCACAGTTACTCGTCCTAATATCGCGCTCTATTAGTGTATTGAGTCAGTTTATGTCCTTACCAATTGTTATGCATTGGGAAGCCTTGGGATAGACTTTATGTTACTTAAAGAAAGCTCCAACACATGGTTTACTGTATAATAATCACGAGCATTCAAATATTGAATGTTCTGTAAATGCAAATTGGGAAAATTCTAAGGTAAACAAGAGATCAACTACAGGTCATTGTGTTTTTGTTGGAGGAAATTTAGTATCACATCGAAGTAAGAAACAACATGCAGTCTCTTGATAGAGTGCGAAATCAGAGTATAAAGCTATCGCACAATCTGCATGTGAGGTCATATGGGTACATCAGTTATTGAATGAAGTTGGTTTTAAGACCTCTCCTCCTGCTAAATTAAGGTACGATAACCCAGTTGCTCTCCATACTGCTTCTAATCATGTAATTTCATGTGCGAAACAAACATATTGAGATTGATTGTCACTTAGTTCATGAAAAGATTCAGCAGAAGATTATTTCTATAGGACATGCCAAGATCAGAGAATAGCTAGGGGATATTTTCACAAAAGCATTACATGAGGACGGGGTCGGTTACATTTGTAACAAGTTGGGCATGATTGATATCTATACTCCATGATGGGGAGTGTTAATAGACTGTAAAATAGGAAAGAATATATGTATAGTTGACTGGAGATTCTAATAGCTTGATCTTAGGAATAGAATCATATGTATTCCTAAATAGGAATGCCTAAACTTGTATAAACCACAACAAATGCAACCATATCTGCAATACAGGATTAAAACAAGAATGACACTTGCAAATAGATTGACACTGAACTTACTGCCAAAACCAGGAAAGGAATCACTTCCATTATTATCAGTGTTGATTTAACTCCAATGACACTGAAAAATCCAACTGATCCAAGTACAGAAAGCATGACAAGCACAACTCCTGAAAGACCAAGCAATACCTAAAAAACATTTCATCAAGAAGTTAGTAGCTATCACCATGTGAGAACTTTATCAAGGCCACAGGGAGAGCAAACGATAAAATTTTAAGAATATTACAAGAAAACAAATTAAATACGCGTGAACACAAACATGACAGCAGATGAATGGATACTTCAATTCGTCTATGGGCCACACACACTGCATTTATATGATCCTTCAATGGCTTTTTAAATGAATCAATGTCATTATTTCAAGCTTCTAAAAGGTGACAAACATTACCCTAATTTATTTCATAGTGTTGAATTGGTCAATATAAAATTTTTTTTTTTTTTTTTGAAAAAAAAAAAAAAGTTGAATTAGAGTTATACCTAGAGGGCGTTATACAATCCTTCTAGTTATCTTACAATAATCCAGTATATGATATAGATTTCATTACGTATGCAGCCTAGATAGTAATAATTGTTTTCCATGTAGCAATCCAAAAATCTAGAAGCAGCCTGCACCCACCATACAACATTTTTAGACAAGAACATCTCTAATCCACCTACCACAGCGATCCGTGCTCTATCTAACCTAGAGCCTTTCCATTAAATGAGAAAATTGAAGGATAAACAAGAAAGAAAAAGCAACAGGGAAACTAAGTATTGGCAGTAAAACCAAAACAAGAGATAGGCGACCTCGTATGAATCAATTAAGAGCCGAAATATGAAATACACATATATTATATGTTGCAAACATATAAACATATACACACAGTTTCAGAGCTAAAGAAGAGTGCAACAGGAAAGAAATTGTACCTTTGATGAGAGATAGAACGTAGACAAATGAAGTACATCACCCAATGTCACAGATATGTAAGCAAACATCACAACATAGCTCACCTGAGACAATTGGAAAGAAAGGGAAAATGACAAAAAAAAAAAAAAAGAATCATCTTTTCTCATTTGTTATCAAGGACAAGTAGAGGGCTGAATAAAGATTATTTTAAGAATTAAAAAAGAAATCAGTTATACCGCAAGCCACTTACAACTACAGTTATAATATCTGCAGTACTTTCTCTTTTCAACTCTTCCTCAATCGAGCTCTCGCTTGAGTATGAAAGAGTGAGATTGCTGGACTGCACCATGGGTAGTAGCTCCTCCTGTCAATATAAATGGTTTGCATTACACCAAATATGCAAAATCCAAAACTTAAAATAAACACTAAAAAAAAAAAAACTAAGGTAACTAATTATTTCAATCTCTTTTTCCTAGAAGAAGGAAAATAAGTAAGCACTTGATGATACAAAAATGCACGTGCTAGCTGCTAAACCACAAAATGGAAACCTGCATCCAGAAAGAACAAATTTCTATTCCTGTTACCACGTTCTCCAAAAACTTAACAGGAAATCTAGAAAATTTCAAGGTTTCATTTCTTTCATAGACAAACTTTCCTCCCAAAATTCTGTTAAAAAATTTATGAGAAACGAATTATTTTCCAAAATTTGTTAGTAAAATAACTCGAAATTTAAGCACGTTGGGAAAAAAAATTCTTTCAGTAAGGACCATGACAATGTCAAACCTATATGTCTCCATATATTTCCCTTATTGTTTTGTTTAATTTAAAAGAAAATTACACAAAAAGAAAAAAAATGCAAACTTGGAAGGTCACTAATAATTGGACTCCACTATGCAATTATGTGATTCTTTATGCAAGATTGTAATGTCACTAGTGCTATAGCAAGTCATAGTTACATTATTTTTTGTACACCGAGTAACTAGGATCCAAATTTAATTCCAGAAATTGAATAGTAGGTATACAAATATAATACTTAATAGTAGGTACATAAATATAATAAAATTTATTCAAATTCTTTGATGTTTAATTTTATATTTTCCAAGAAAATTGTTGACAATATATCCATAGAATTGAATTATACTAACACATAAAGGAAATTACCTTATTGACATTTTGCACTAAAAAATTTTGTACAATAAACATGTCATTAAAAAAAATAATAGAACATATGACAAAGAAAAAAATCCAACCTCAGCGTTCTTTTTATAATTATTCACAAACTTTTATTTTGGAAATTTTAGGCAACACCTTTAAAATTTTTATAATACCATCATCCATCCAAATAGAATTTCACAATGTAAATTGCTTTTCCTCGTCAAAGCGGAAGTTCTATCTCTTAGGTGAGACTTGACCTAAATATGCTCACATGCAGTCCTAAATTTGTTACTTCTTTCTTCATATGTTACTGAGCCAAAAGTTGTCAACTTTTGAAATAAAATATTTTATTATATTAATCTTTGCTTATGGCATTCAACCTAAATAAACAAATTCAAGCCCAGTAGGTCAGCAAATTTAGGATTATTTTTTACATAAATTTTGTCAGTATAGAATAACACAAATTAAGAAGGTTACATCATAAACTGCCAAAAATTGAAATTTGTGATAAAATTGCAAAAGGGGTTAAAAGTTTTTTTTTTTTTTTTTTTGGGAATCAGGCAAAAATAATACAAGGTCCTGCTACTATGCAGCCATAACGTCTTCAGAAACCATCAGAGTTCTTTTTTTATAGGCTCCTCTATGAATTTCTGGAGGTCAAGAAAATGACTTCCCATTTTGAATGCAAAGTTATTTTCTCAAATTTGGCTCATTCCCCACTTGGAACAAATGTAAGTATGTTATGCTTGAAAACAATGATTTCAAATGACTAATTAGTATTCCATTGTAACATTAATTGAATGAAAGTTGGCCAATAATAACATAAATTCATGAATATGGTCAAGAATTCATTTGAAGAGGATCTGAAATGACATCTTTTTACAGGGTATTTCAGATAAACACTCAAATAAAGTTTTTTCCAAAATCATGAACCTTGTAAGTCGTGGAAGGCAAGGAAATAAGTGGAGCAACCGTAATTCTGCGAACAAAATTGCTCGTAAAGTTATAGCAACTAATCGGATCCTAATGAAGTTGTTCGCTATTATTGTCATAAACTCGGTCATACAAAGCGCATTTATTGGGAACTCCAAAATAAACCTCTGCTATATCCGAAGGCAAATGCAGCCACTCAAGATCCTACCATCGCTTCACGATCTACGCAATCAGTTACGATTTCTGTACAAGAATTTGCAAAGTCTTTCCAGTATCAGGCATCCTTCAAGTCTGCCAATTCCTCTGTTGTTGCCATTGCTGATTCAGGTAAACCTACTTTATGTCTTGTAGCTTCCTTGTCGAAACAGGTCACCAATTCTGCATGTACAGATAATATGACAGGTAATCCTAGCCTTTTGTCTTCTTTTGTGGTTAATTCCACATCTTCCATTGTAACTTTAGCTGATGGGTTTCATTCTTATGTTATGGGATCTGGATCTGCTAATCCTAATCCTTTCCCTTATCCTTTGTTTTGGGTCTACCTTAATTTTCCTTCAATTTACTCTTTGTTAGCAAAATTACCCGAGTATTAAATTGTTGCATAAATTTTATCCTAACTATTGTGGATTTTAAGATCTTATGACGAAGTTAATTATTGGTAGAGGACGTGAGTCTAGTGGTCTCTATCCACTTGATGAACAATTATTGTTGTCTCTTGCTTGTGCTGGTGCTGGTGATGGTGCTCTGTCTCCTTTTGAGGTACATTGTTCATTACGTCATCCATCCTTATCCATTTTGAAAAGTTATTTTCACAATTCCAATCTTTAGTTTTTTTAGATTGCGCGTCATGCCAGTTTGCTAAACAACATTGAGTACCTTCTCTATCTCGAGTCAATAAACGGCTATGTTCCCTTTTGAATTAGTTCATTCTGATGTTTGGGATCCTTGTTCTATTACCTCCACATCTATTGTTCGATATTTGTTACTTTTGCTGATGCTTATTCTCGAGTTACTTGGTTATATCTAATGAAAAGTTGATCCGAATTATTTTCTATCTTTTGTGCCTTTTGTGCTGAAATAAGAACACAATTTAATGTTTCTGTATGAACATTACATAGTAACAATGCTAAAGAATATATTTCTAAGAAATGTTTCAAAGTCATATGACACAAAATGATATTTAACATCAATCCTCATGTGTTGATACACCTTCTCAAAATGGGGTTGCAAAAGAAACAACTGTCATCTCCTTGAGGTAGCTCGAACAATTCTTTTTCAACTAAAAATTCCTAAACCTTTTTGGGCTGCTGCTGTCTCCATTGCTTGTTGGTGATATTCTTATACTACTCTTTTTCCGTCTAAATCCATGTTTCCTATTGAACCCTGTATTTTTGGATACACTTGTTGTGTTCGTGATGTTCGTCCCCATTACCAAACTTGATCCTAAATCCCTTAAATGTGTCTTTCTATGATATTCTAGACTTCAAAAAGGTTACAAGTATTTTTCTCCAACTCTTAACTATTATCTTTCCTTGAGCCACACCTTTATGTCTTTCCTCTTCTATTTATGATAGTCAAGGTGAAGAGGATAATCTTTTGGTCTGTACCACACCTTAACCTGTTAATCCACCCAATCCTTTTGCGGAATCTGCACCAGCACCTACTAAAACTCCTCCAATTATTCATGTTTATTCTCACAGGTTATAGCCTCCCGACTCGTGCCCGACGCCAGAATCTTCATCATCAGATCCAGTTCTACCATTCTAGATCCTCCTAATACTAGCATTGATCTTCCTGTTACTCTCAGAAAAGGTAAACATATGTATACCTATTCTATTTCTTCTCTTGTTTCCTATGACAACATTTCTTCTTCTTCTAGCTCTTTCATTATGTCTTTAGATTTTGTTCCCTTCCCAAAACTATTCATGAAGCATTATCTCATCTTGGTTGGCAAGCTGCTATGGAAGAAGAAATGGCAGCTATGGATGTCAATAGTACTTGGGATTATCTCATCCTTTCTTTATTCCCAATTTCAGATAAAAGATCTGGGTTTGTTGAAGTTTTTCTTGGGTATTTAGGTAGTAAGTTGCAAGAAGGTATTCTTTTGTCCCAAAGAAAATACATTCTTGACTTATTGACAGAGCAGGAAGACTAAGTATTGTAATACACCCATGGCACCCAATATACAACTCAAACAAGAGGATATTGAATTGTTGAAAGATACTAAGAAGTATATAGGATTGATTGGTAAATTGAACTATCTTATAATGACTCATCCCAATATTACGTCAATGAGTGTTGTAAGTCGGTTCATTTCTAATTGAACAATTCAAAACGGATCTTATACTATTTAAAGGTAGCTCCAGGTCGAGGAATGTTATATTCAATCATGGACATTTTAATATCGAGTGTTATTCAGATTAAGATTGTGCAGGTTCTACAATTGATAGAAGTTCTACAATTGGAAATTATGTTTTTACTGGACGAAATTTGGTTTCATGGAAAAAGTAAGAAAAATGTGGTTTCCCGGACCAGTGTAGAAGCAGAGTATAGAGCCATGACACAATTTATGTCTGAGATTGTATGGGTGTATCAACTGTTGAATGAAGTTGGTCTTAAGTCTTTAATACCTACTAAATTATGGTGTGATAATCAAATTGCACCTTCATATTGCTTCTGACCCAGTATTTCATGAACGCACCAAGCATATCGAAATTGACTGTCACTTTGTTCATGACAAATTTCAAGAAAAGTTTATCACTAAAGGTTATGTTAAAACTAGAGGCTAGTTGGGTGATATTTCCACAAAAGCTCTGAATGGGGCTCGTGTTGATTAGGGGTGAACAAGTTGTTCGATCCGAACCAAGGCCATAAAATACAAACCGAACATTTTTGACAACAGACCGAACCAAACCGAAATTTTCATCTGAATCGAACCGGTCCATGGTTTTTGCCATTTCAATTCAGTTTTAAGCCCGACCGATGAATTTCTACCAAACTGACACGTACCAAACATCAAATTCAGTTCAAACCGAGTAAACCGCTTAACTGAACCTCCCTTAAACACCGGACCGAACCGAATCAAAATGGGTCAGTTCGGTCGGTAGTTTTGCACACCCCTATATGTAACAAGTTGGGCACGATTAACATTTATGCTCCAACTTGAGGGGAAGTGTTGAGGAAAATTAGTATTCCTAATTAGTTAATGATTGATAGTCCTAAACAACCTAATGCTCCAACTTGAGGGGAAGTGTTTAGGAAAATTAGTATTCCTAATTAGTTAATGATTTATAGTCCTAAAGAGCCTAGGAATTTCTTGTATATAAACCTTGAATGCAAACAAATTCTTTTCAATTACTAACTCGTCAACTAAAGCAAAACCTTAGTTTTACCAATTCAAAAGCTATTATTAGGGATATGGCTTTTCAAAATATTCATGAATAGAACATAATGGAGACAAAAAGATTCATATAGGTAACCCCAATCAGGCTTAGTATAAGGCTTTTTGATACTTTCCTTCTTTTGCTTTTAGTAAAGCAAATAATTTTTCAAAAACTTGAAGAAAAAAAAAAAAAAAAAAAAAAATATGAGATGATGTAACTAATACTTTGGAACGAATCTAACCATTTACTGCTTCCAACTTGAGGGTGAAGTGTTGAGGAAAATTAGTTATTCCTAATTAGTTAATGATTGATAGTCCTAAACAACCTAATGCTCCAGACTTGAGGGGAAGTGTTTAGGAAAATAAAGTAGTTCCTAATATAGTATAAATGAACTTTTTCAAGTCCCTAAAGAAGCCTAGGAATTATCTGTGTATAGTAAACCTTAGAATGCAAAACACAATTCCTTTTCAAATTACTAACTCGTACAACGTAAAGCAAAAACTTAAGTTTTACCAATTCAAAAGACTATTATAGGAGATATGAGCTTTTCAAAATTTATCATGCGAATAGAAACATAATAGGAGGACAAAAGATTCATAATAGGTTTAACCCCAATACAGGGCTTAGTAATAGAGGCTGTATTTTGATACCTCTTTCCCTTCTTTGCTATTTTAGTAAATGCAAATAAATTTTTCAAAAGACTTGAAGAAAAGAAAAAAAAAAAAAAAAACTCTGGCAATGACTTTGATGAAAAAAGAAATTAAGCTTGTAATATTTTTCGTGTATATTGTAACAAATCTCTAAGAGTAAGCTATTTATATGCCAAGATTATCCTGCACGCGCTCACGGGAAACTCCAAGCTACATAAGAAAGTCAAACTTATTCTAGCAATAATATACCAAGATATTTCAACATAACTTTCACAAATTATTTTCCTCTTCCACAAAAACTTGAAAAAAAAAAAAAAAAAAAAAACTCTCAATACTTTGATGAAAAAAGAAATTAAGTTTTGTATATTTTTGTGTATATTTACAATCTCTAGTAGCTAATTTATATGCCAAGATTATCCTAGGATAGGAAACTAGCTACATAAGAAAGTCAATTATTCTACAATAATTACAAGATATTTCAACATACTTTTACCAAAATTATTTTCCTCTTCAATACCCCCTTTTTTTTTTGTTGCTTTTATACTTCTGCTCTAAACTGATCTTAACGGATACGATAACAAAGCATTTATATAGTTGACCCCAACTCGTTTGGGACCAAGGCTCAGTTGTTATTGTTATTCGTGTATTAGAAATGAATTCTTAAGCAGTAAGACTCATTTGAACTCCTTTGTTGGAACAACTGGAAAATGGGAAAAAGATCTCTTAAGTTTCCAATTTTACCCTTGTTAGTAGAAACATACAGTTTCTTTTAGTGAGCTTTCTGGTTTTTCAATGGCTCTCATTAAATCATTTGGATTCTTGTACAACTATAATTTTTTAAATAATTTGTACCTCTAGTTAAACCCACCTTTTTAACTTTTAAGAAGGCGTTTGGTTTAGCTGATTCATATAACTGATTGTTGATTCTTACCAAACAACTAGACTGTAGGTGTTTGGAAAGATTTTTAATCAGCCGCCGATAGCTGATAGAAGTTGCAATCAGCTGTTGTTTTCATCAGTCATGTTTTGAAGCTTTTTTGTATTTACTGGTAGCAGATTTGTATTTATATTATATTTGAACTTCATTAAACTATAAATATAATTACTCCTAAAATTAGTTTTTTTTTTTCGAATAAACAATTTTTTAACATTTTATTTACAGTTGTTTAAATATAAAAATTTTCTATTAAATATAATTTTAAAAAATTTCTATTAGATATTGTTTTAAAAAATTTAATAGATATGTTTGATTTATATAATACATTACATTACACATCATATATAAAAAAATTACATCCTCAATGGTCAGCAACCGCTCTAAAATTTTACCAAACACCATCAGTCATCAGCAAATCGCTCAGCCACCAATCACCAGCTATCAGCTAATATGAAGTATTAATAGCTAAACCAAACGAGTCATAAATGTGATTTTACGACCTTGAAATAAAGGAAACATGACAAATTTGTAAAGACCAGAGGTAGGGAACCTCCACAAGCGACCTATACATGCATGGAATTGATTCTGAAATTAGTGGCGGGATTTTTGAGCTTTTTTCATATTTATGGAATGATTTAGAGAGACACAGTGAGCACAAGGAAAGGCACATTAAGGACTCGTCTCTCTTTTAACTTTTCTCAGGAGAACTACATGTCAACCATGTACCCTCTTGGATGCATGTCACTTATATATTTAGATAGTCCAATGATTCATTTCTCCACACCAAAAAATATATGGAACTCACTTCACTAGATTACAACCAAGATGTTATCACTATAAAATAAACCTTCCATACACTTCATTCAAGGTTTCCCCCTTTTGATCTCATTTGTAAGCTTCTTTCGTTCAAGCATTCCACTTGCACAAGCCCTTTAAGCCTATTAAGACAGTCAACTCCTCTCACATCCTCTCTACTTCATCCCAGTATGTTGCTCACATGCAACATTGTCTCTCTCACTACCTCATCTACACCAAACCAACAATATCACCAAGTTCCAAGTTAAATGAGAGGCTCTTAAAGAAAGTTAAAACCCAGCTTTACCATTAATGACCTTTTTGCAATCCAGTCTGTACATTTTTTCTTTCCGATAACACATGTTACACCTATACATCTCATCTCCTCTAGATAAAAAAAATCCTCACCTTTTATACCCACAAGACTGAATCCTTTTGAGAGATGGTAGAGCAGAGATTTCTCACTCATGTCACACAAAGAAAACCAGTTTCCTAAAACAAACCTCAATAGGGCGGCAATTCTATGATTGCTTTAGAACACATAGAGGGATATATTTTACAGGATTTTTGTGTACAAAAGTGGCTTTTGGCCAAGCCTTACTTTTCTATCTAAGAGTATACTTCTCAAATCTAACCCATTCTCCAGCAGATTTAATACTCAATGTTAACCATACTAAACACCAATAACTTACAACACTGCATGCTACTGAAAGAAAAAATTTGCCTGCAAAATTTATCATAAACTTCAGAGTACCTTAGCAAATTCTCAATTTCAACATTACCATCACTTGCAAGGCATGCACATGTGAGAATTTAGTGAAATAGAATACAATCAGATTCCAACACATTAATGATTTCCAAACAAACATGCCAATTTCCTCTGCATCCCAAATACAGAAAAAGTGAATAAGGATAAAATTTTCCTAAAAACAAATATAGTATTGCCAATTTTCACCTACATGAGTCAAAATATTCCTCTATAAATTGCTTATTGCTACTGAGATTTTAGTGAAATAGAATACAATCAGATTCCAACACGTTAATGATTTCCAGACAAACATGCCAATTTCCTCTGCATCCCAAATACAGAAAAAGTGAATAAGGATAAAATTTTCCTAAAAACAAATATAGTATTGCCAATTTTCACCTACATGAGTCAAAATATTCCTCTATAAATTGCTTATTGCTACTCTTAATCAAACAAGTCATTTCCATCCATGCAAAAATTAGTAAGAACAAACTGAAGATACTTACAATATTTATGCCATGAATAGCAAAATATTGCATAAGAAAAACTTCATAATCAACAAAGAAACGCGCACAAATTTTTTGCTTCATAAATATAAACTAAGAGAATGGAAAAACAAACAAACTATGCGAAGAAGGAAAGCAAAGTGCTCAAACCTCCACCAACTGAATGAAAGCTTTTTCCCATGCCACTGCCTTTCCATTGCCAACTTCATCAATTGCGTTATTAACTGGATAAGTAACAACAAATGCAGAAGCCTGAAATTGAAAATGACTTCTAAGTGTTAGCATATGTTCATAGAATCATATTTCTAAGGAAGAATGGAGAAATTACCTCAGTGTAGTTATTCCCTGAAAATCCTCCTAAGGAAGTGCTAGGATCAAGGGGAGCCTCAAATGCACTCAAACATGTCTCCGCAGAAGTGTAATGCTGAATGTAGAAAAATCAAAGCTATGAAAGTCACTACGCAGCTAGTGATCCAGTGAAAAACAAAATAGAAGCAAGGCAGTAAAAATGAGCTTCAAATAGACCAGAAATAAAATAAGAAAGAAGTCTTTGACCCTAATCCACTAATTGAATCAAATTTGATAATGAGAAAAATTGCAAAGACATTCATTTTGGATAAAGGATAACAAGAAGCTCTCAACCACATGTAACTTGTTGCTCTGAACCATATGTCAGAGTGTCCATGTCCAATATAAGAACAAATAAATCGAGACAGAAAAGTTCACAATTATTAGGTTCTTTATCCTGCAGCTATAGTACTAGAGTCTTTCCATTTGCATATTTGCCAAGTGCTGTACAAAACAACTTCACAGAGGAACCTCTATGATCATAAAATTAAAACAACTGCATCTTCTTAAGCAAAACAACAGACACCCAGGCCCATCCCACCAATTAGTATAAAATCTTAAATCATTTAACCAATAACTTTCTCCTAACTAGGCATGACCACAGTTCGGTTTCATACCGGAACAGAACTGAAACCGAACTGGTCAAAACCGGAACCAAATAGTGGTGAATGGTTAAAGGTTTCAAACTGTAACTGAAACCTACTATTTAAGGTTCGGTTGCAGTTCTTTATATTTTAAAATTAAAGCCGGAAGTTCCAGTTTGAATCTGTTAAAAAAAAAATTATACTTGACTTTTCACTTTTAAGATTACTTTCAATTTTCACTATTAAATGCAGTAATTGTACCGTCACCTTAAATTTGTTAACATAAATATAACTTGTAAATTGTAAGTGGAAAGAGATGAAAAGAAAAAAATTGTTGCTTCTTATTTAAATTTTTAATTTAAATTTTTTTCACTTTATAATATACATTTTTTACAAACAAATTGTAGAATTGTTCATTTAAGGTTTAATTTTTTTTAAACTCTCAAATAAAATAAGAAGATATTTTTCTCTTTGATTTTTTCTCCTTTGTTTTGTTATAGTTTTCTTAATAAATTTTAAAACTATTTATTAACTCTTTTAGTCATTTTTATTACTAATACTTATTTTTAATTTTTTTTTTTATAATTATTTATGCATGCTAGAAAACTAAATAAGGTTAAAAAAAAAACCTTGAATAAACTTATCTGACTCGGGTTTAAAACCTTAACCGAACTGAAACCAATGGTTTTGAAACCGTATAAAAGTGGTTCAATTCTGGTTCCACCTTCTTTGGAACCAGAACGGGCAGTTTTGAAATCATGGTCATGCCTACTCCTAACAAAATAAACCAAGGAGAGTCAATTAACATTAAGCTATAACTGGAGAGGAAACAGATGACAGATTCACATTGCGCAACTTTTAACTGAGAAAAATACTACTTTCAGAACACTTCCTTGTTGCCACCACTGAAAGGGATTCATCTTTCAGAATACGGCATGCTTTTTTGTAAATTTTACCTTTCATGAATAATTGGGGACACCGCACATGTATAAAAAGATGTTCCTTAATTTCTCTTTCTTCATTTTTTTTCCTTTAGTTTAGTTGTTTCTTTTACTAACATTTGCAGAAGAATTCACAGTAGCAAATATAATCTAAAGCATTTCCATTAAGAAAAAAATAACCAAAACGCTAAGGTCATTGGGATATTATTTCCATATTCCAAATTATGCAATTAGCTTTGTTAAGGAAAGTGAAAACTACCCCGATAAACATCATATGATGCACACGCATGCACACACCCACCCCATAGCACATAAGAAAGATTACAGGAGCTTTATAAATGGAGAAAGGAAGGAGAAGAGATAACGAAAAAACCTGGAAACAATATTCTACATGTTGGATTCCTCCATAGGGATCATAATTTTCAGGGTCCATTTTAAAATACTATAAAAGAAAGAAAAAAAGAAATGTCAGTACTCAAAAACTAAAAAACATAACTGTATAATTGTTAACTTACTAAGAGGACACTGAACACACATCTTAAAATCCACATTTTAAACCTTTAAAAATAAAAATATTTGAACATGGGGCAGAACAAAGACTTCCCCTAACAATCCCGGTTCATCAGCTCTTATCATTGCCTACCATAACAAGCAAATGTGCAGATGCGCACACTTCAAAAATGCAAACATAAAACTGTAGCAACATAAGAAAACCTGTAGAACACTTTGAGTTGCACAATCTTCGCCCAAAGGCTTCATGCAAATGTCAGTTAGAGATACAACTGAGCCAGAATAATTTGCACGTATTGCATCAACCTGTTACAATTGAGATAAATATAACTATATTTTTGACTAACCAAAGAAAAAAGATCAACTTGTTGTAACATAGTCAAGAAGAGTTGAGAGGTAGCAAAATGCAGTCAGAATACCTTCTTCTGTATTTCAAAGAGTAATTGTATATTTTCATCTGTAACAATAGCAGGCTTCTTTTCGCGCTTTGGATCATGCAAGGTTGCTAGTATAAGCTGACAAACAAATACAGGTGACTCCTTTAGTACTTCATGCAAAGTGCAAAAGAATCACCATTACTAAAACAAGGGAGAGAGAAATATTAATAGACTAGTTATCAAGGAAGAAGAAAAAACAAGAGCACAATCAGTTTCCACCAAATGACATATGGAAAAGCGTAAAACCTACAGGGCATTGGTGGAGTGAAAAGAAAACTAGGAAAGAATGAAAAAAAGGGGGGAAAGACACCCTTATCAACCTAAATTTAATAGTTGACATTACAAAGTTCTACTGCCATATCCCATCATTAATTACTCACAAGAGCTAAGACCAAACCTTAGTTAACCTTTCCATGAAAACCACAGCTGAATTCCCATGACCTTGTGGTTTCTGTTAAATATGGGCCCTAGAGGGCTTAGTCAAATTCCTTAACAATTTATTCAATAATTTGGACTTACCTTTAGCATAAAATGGTCAAACTATTTTGGTTGGTTTACCTTTGTTATTATATGTCATACATTTTTTTTATACTCATCCAATTTTTTTATACATATCTAACCTTCCCCCTAAAGTGGCAATTAGGCCACTTGACAAACATACGATGGGCCAAAAAGGATCCGTCAAGGATGATCCACTCGGGAATTTCCTTCCTGTAATACAGGTTCCAGTCACAGGCTCTAATACCATGTTAAATTTGAGCCTTAGGAGGGATTAATCAAATTCATTAACAAATTTAATAATTTTGGCTTATAATGAGTAAGCCACTTGGCTCACCTTTCGCACAAAAAGCCCTAAACCGTTTTGGTTTGTTTACCTTCTCATTATATGCCATACACTTATCTTATATTTATCCAATGTGAGATTAACCCACATATATCGCCAGTTTCCACACCATGTTATCATCAAAATCCTTGAGCACATTGGCTTTTATATTCCAATACATTTTTGTCTTTTTCTTTTCTTTTCCCCCCATGAAAGGAAAAGCAATCATCAGGAGATTATAGAAGAGCAAACTAAATTAAAAGTCATTCCGTAGAAAAGCCATGTATCATTCACAAAAATAAGAATTATATAAAAAGAAGTCGTCTGGCTGATAGTTTCTGCAGGCCTAGTGTCTGACACCTAATCATTAGGCAATCTCTATCTTGCAAGTATGTTCTTGTGAAGAACCGCATCAAAATACATACACATATACAACCCAGATGATCAAGATCAACTCATTTCTTTTTACATTTTTCCCTTTGGTTTAACTTCTTTCAAAAGCACGGGTGATAAAAGTTAACATCAGAAATTACACAAAACAAGGTAAAGAGCATAGAATCGAAAGAATAGAGAAACCTGTTCAATTCTGTAGAAGGGGGCAAGGTGACTGTCAAAAAACTTTTTCTCCTCTGCTGCCTTACTCCCGTGACCTACCCACAACTAATAACCATATCTGTCAAGCCTTAGTCAACCTTATGCTGGACAGGCGAATTACCAAAAATAACACTAAACTGGATAAACCAACATGCTACAAAGAAAATTGTAAAGCAGATAATTCTGCCAATTGGAAGAATAACAGCAAGAATGGTTTTAAAAAACAAAAAAGAAAGTTCTATTCGGAAAAAAACAAAATGACTACGTAAAAACAAAAAATTCTATTCAGCAAAAAAAAAAAAAAAAAAAAAAAAAAAAAAAAAAAAAAATTTTCCCTTGGTTTAACCTTCTTTCAAAGCACGGGATTGATAAAAGTTAACAATCAAAGAAATTAACAACAAACCAAGGTTAAAAGAGCAGAAATACACGAAGAACACCTAAGAGAAACCTGTTTCAGTCTGTAAGAAGGGGGCAAGGTGACTCGTCAAAAAACGTTCATTTTCTCGACTCTAGCTGCCATTAAACTAGGGCCCGTGAAACACAATATCCCCACAACTAATAACCATATCTGTCAAGCCACTTAGTCCCTTATGCTAGGACAGATGCCGAAATTACAAAAAATAACACTAAACTGGATAAACCACATGCTTACAAAGAAAATTGTAAGCAGATATTCTGCGCCCAATTGGAAGAATAACAGCAAGAAATGGTTTTAAAAAAACAAAAAAAGAAAGTTCTATTCGGCAAAAAACAAAAATGACTAAGTAAAAACAGAAAAAATTACTAGTTCAGCAAGAAAAAAAAAAAAAAAAAAAAAAAAAAAAAAAAAAAAAAAAACACCCCGAAAAACAAAGAAACCGAGACAATAAACAAACATCAGTTGAAGCAGAATAAAAAAACCAATTATGTAAATCCACAAAAATCCAAGCATCAAATAACCACAGAGGGTTGCCCAAGTTAAATAACCAATAAAGTGCAACCAAAAAACAAAGATAATGACAGACCACAATGGCCAAGAAAGGTAGGCTTTAATGCTGGTATAATAATGAAAATTCCGAGTTTGCCAATGATTATCTAAATTATAATATGAGAAAAAAAAAGCAATATACTAAAATGATAAACATTACTGTGAAACAATAAACTTGTAGGTAAGAAAAAAGAATAAAAAATTCTTTTAGATATCGACTTTAAAGCAATAAGAGATTTCAATCTTGAATTAACCTTCTCAAGTCGTCCGGGTCCCTACTCCTCTCACGTCAAAATGACATTAAACGCCCACAACAGAAGTACAATACAAACTGCCAAAGATAAAACAGAAGAAGTGGGATTTCCTGAAGCACCCCATCGTACCAGTACTTTGCCACTGGATGTAACAAAGAAAATTATTCCAAGCATAGTTACATAGTCCTAGAAAAATATGGTCAAAGTGCGAAAAATTTTAACCATGTTAAGTTTGACCATGTACCTTACTTTGTTACAAAAGAGAACAACCTACGTCTTAAAATCACCTATTCCTCTCCATACATTTGAGGAGCAAAACCCCAAGTGCCTGCTATTACAAGAAACATAGATTACCACAATAACGAAGGAACCAAAATCCCAAACAGCATTAACACCTTAGCGCTCAGACACATGTCCAGGGAAAATAAAAGGTCAATGCCCCAAAAGGGGGGAAGGTGAAGCACATAATCACTTAAAATAGCACCCAGGTAGACACGTAGCCAACTAGTCATTGATGACCCAGATATTTCGGGCCAAAAGGATCTGGATAGAAATAAGGCTTATTGGGAACCGTAAACCAATAATCCATATCAATTATTAAAAAGATGTTTCTGTTTGGATTCACATTAAACAACAAAATTTGTAATAGATTGTATCAGTCGTTAAAAAAAAAAAAAAAAAAAAAAAAAAAAAAAAAAAAAAAAAAACCCGAAAACAAAGACGACAATAAACAAACAGTTGGAAGCAAATAAAACCATTTGTAATCACAAAATCCAAGCATCAATAACCAGAGGGTTGCCAGTTAAATACCAAATAAGGAACAAAAAAAAAAAGATTTGACAGACCACATGCCATAGAAGTAGGTTTATCTGGTATATAATGAAAATGAGTTTGCCATGATTATCTAATTATAATATGAGAAAAAAAAGCATATACTAAAATGATAACACAATACTTGAACAAAATACTTGTAGGTAAAGAAAAAGAATAAAAATTCTTTTAGATGACTTTAAAGCAATAGAGATTTCAATTTGATACCTTCTCAGGTCGGGTCTCCACTTCAAAATGAATTAAACCCACACAGAGTACAATAACAACTGCCAAGGATGAAAACAAAACAAGAGTGGGATTTCTAGCAACCCATGTACCATATTGCCTGGATGTAACAAAGAAATTATCAGCATATTACATGTCTAGAAATGGTCAGAAGTGCGAAAAAATTTTACCTGTAAAAGTTTGACATGTATTCTTGTACAATAGGACGTTTAAACCTATTCCTCATTTGAGGAGCAACCCCAAGTGCCTGCTATTACAAGAAAAATAGATACAAACAAGGACAATCACAACATTAGCCTCAGACCATGTCATGGGGAAAAATAAAAAGGAATGCCCAAAAGGGGGGAAGGTGAAGCAAATATCACTTAAAAATAGCACAAGCACAGAATTTGGCCAAAGGACCTGACTTAGAAATAAGGCTTATTTGGACCTGTAAACCATAAATCATATCAAATTAAAAGAGATGTCTGTTTGGATCATCTTAACACAAATTTGTATAGATTGTTCAGCTTAAGATGAAAGAGGGTGAGAGGACCCGCCAAATACTCCCTTTTCTCTTTGTTTTCTTTCCTACTATAGACCTCAAACAGCTTGGTCTCCAAAGAAATTACGAACTCCTAATTTCTCCAACCTCCATAAAGTTTTTCCCATGTCCTGTTGTTATGAAATTTCTTGACTACCCAGTTATCAGAAATCAATCTCTAGTATTTTCAGCAATGTACTCTGCTTTTCTGGTTCCACAGCAAAGTTCTATCAGTGAATCCAATAAAAATGCATCTTTCACTCAAAGTTCATTGTTTGGTTACTATAGTAGGTATCCCTAGTAGCACCAAAAGTTCATTGTTTGGTTCCTTCAATAGAGGAATAAGTAATGGTTGAGCACAATAAAATAGGTGAAGTGATTGGATTTTATATTCTGTTCCAAGCACTGCTGGATGTCATTCCAAGAGCTGAAAATAAAAAATAAAAAAATTTGGCGAATTAAGGGAACTGCCTGATGAGTTTCTGATCCCTAACAACTGTCCTTCATTAGATAATAACACAAAAAAAATAATAAAAAGGAATGGTCTTAGGCATAATGCATAGTAGGGCCACACTGTAGTGATCTTGAACAGGAACCCTGCAGCGATAGATAGAGTCCCCAAAAAAATACAACTAGATCAAGCACCATTTATTTCGTAATGGTTGTAATGGGTCCATTTCACATCTCTCGTAAGACAAACATGGGGGAAAATATGATATTGAAAAGGTGATTAAAAGGAAGAAGAAATTTATCCACCTTTCTGTCTAATAAAATATTACTAGAATCATCTTCGCCTTCATCCATAAATTTTAACAATGGTTCTTTACTAGACGCAGGTCTCCTCCTTTCTCTTGTCTGATGAAATAATGCCCACCCCACTAACGCAGAAATCAGTAGAATATACACAATTGCTACTGAGATATCAATGCATTTGACCTGCAAGCATTAGTCAACTGCACCGAGTGAATTACACATCAAAAGGCCTGTTCAATTATAGGTCAATTAAATAATACCAATGTCATTCCATGACCAACCACTGAACCAAGATAATGGTCAAAATAAAATAAAAGAGGGAAAGTTGCTGCATTTCCAAACCTGAAGGGGTCCAACTGTGATTGAACAGGAATCTTCTTTGTGTGGAGTAGGAGGCTCTGAATTTGAGCAGATTGGAGATGAAGGGCAATCACCACAAGAGCAGCCCAGTAAATTGTCTCCACAAGAATATGCAGGCACATCCATAAGCTTCATTTCAGATAAATCAGGAACGCTTGACTTAAAATTGATGGCGTAAGGTGACCCAGGAAATCCAGGGGGTGTTTTCTGACCAATAAATGCAAGCCATTCTGAACAAAAGGAAATAAAAGCATTAGAACTTGGACTCAGTCAAATAATTACCTAGCAGAAAGAGAAGCAACCATTTTACATGACAGATGGCCCAGAAAACGGTGCATGAACTTGCTTGCATAATATTAGGAGTATAAGAAGAAAATCCACGTAATTGAACTCCTTTGTCTTCACTCCAGTGGCAAGGAAGTTCAGAATTCCAAGGAGCATGATATAGAACTTAAAGTGAATAGTATTATGCTCTTAAATCTATGTAGTCATGCATGTAATTTGTCAAAGGTCGATAGTCTACACCCTCCGTGCATATGACTCAGGCTAATACTTATAGTTGGTTAATTCAGTCAACTTTCCTTGTGTTACAACTAGGGCTCAAAATGCCATAGATCAACATAAAGCTTGGAACATTAAGTTTCATTCAATTGATAATCTTGTACCAGGCTAGAATTTCAAAGGTCCAATGGATAAATCATCTTGAAGTACAAAAGTGATAACGTTGACACTAAGAACAACCAGTTTCTAAGTAAATTCTTCAGCCTCAAAAAAATCTACCAAAAATGAAACATCTCCAAATTTATTTTAAAACCTCAACACCTCATGTTGGTCCTCCAAATGTACGCTGGGAAAAGAATAATGCCCTTTTTGCCTGAATTCAGACACTGTGTCAAATTAACTGCAAGGTTAAAGTTAAATAGCAAAATGGCCGATGTTGAATATTTACAGTCCAACTATTGAGAATGTAGGTCACCTTTAATATTTTTGGCACCAGCTCCCACAAATTCTATTGCCCGTGTATTCATCGTCCCAAACTTCACCTCTTTGCAGGAATCATACAACCCTTCTCCAAAAGTTTCAGATAAATAATAGTCAATACCATCCACAGTCAAATTACCACCAACCTGGAATGATGACAATGGTAATTATAGGTGATCCAAAAGCATATCATGCTAATGCTGGCTATACCAAACATGAAATAGAATCATATACTGACAGGTAACCTATTGATCACAAACTTTTGATCAAGTTCTTGTTTTGAAGAAAGCTTACTGCAAAATCTTTCTACGGAATATGAAACCAAAGCACAATGATAAGCCAAAATAGATGAGAACTATAAATGGAAGTTGCACCATATGAATACATGTACCCAATAGCATAATGCCTACATGACACAAGACAATGCAAAAGATAAAGGAAATCGTGATTAAGTTACATGGCATCATTGCCAAAGCAGAATTTGCCACAGATATAAATAAAATCTTTAAAGAAAAAAGATTTGCCTTTCAAGTTACTCATAATATGAACCCTCAGTAGACTGTTCATTTTTAGCTAATGTAGGGGGGAGTAAGTGGGAATCGATAAAGCAGGAGGAAGCAGCATGCAATAGAAGTCACATACATCCTACAAAAGTGTCATCAGAAGAACTCTTAATAGCTTTGATCATGCCTCACCTCGGAAATAGACGTCACATTGATGAACATACTTTGATTTGGGGAGCACGAAAGCTCACAGAAAAGATTTAAGAAGTTCCTCAAGCATGCTGGACAACCCACAAGGAAAGGAATTGCCTGCAATAATGGTTAAAAATTTGTTTAAAGAAATAAAAGTGGGAAGGATATCGTATGGGTCTATTTTTTGAAAGAACGTTTATTTATTAAGCAAACAAGGATAGAGGGGAGGAGAAATCTCCTTCCAAAATTACATGGACAAAAAAAAATTATTAGAATGAAAAAACTATCAATGCCACTAATTGGAACAATAGACAATTTATTGAAAGCACCAAAAAGTAAAAGCTCATAATAAAGCTAGGACAACATATTATCCTATGATAACTTGGCATCCCTTTTGAGCAAATATACTTTCAAAAATCAAACTTGTCCTATGTGGCCTAAATGAAAGACAATATGAATCAGGACTGGCAACAGTAAAAAAGACATATATTGAGATAAATAATAATATTAACAAACATATGCTACACCATGAGTTGAACAGTAGTACAAAGAACCATCACAAATAGCATATACCATAAATTAAAAAAATCCACGACTTAAGATTCGCAATATAATATAATTGGAAAAAAGAAATATCCCAATTGCCAGCACACAATAGCCTCAATTAAAATCATGGATAGACACAGAAAGCTTTCCTCATTATTAAAGTAGAAATGAAGTAAGAAACTGAGATATCTTAGCCTCCTGGGGAACATATGTCTCAACAGGGGCAGAAATGGACTTCAATGTTTGGAGGACCAAAATAGAAATGGACAAGAAAAAAGAATTAACTTTATAGGAAGATTAAAAAAGAAAAGAACTCTTGAAATTTTGGTGCTGTCATATTGTAAATTACACATGAAATAGAATAAAAAAAAATAACAGAAAATATTAGAGAACTTGAGATGATATATACTTCTAAAGAACGTACAAATATAATTGGAGGTGCTACATCCATGTAGTTTAGAAACATAGATCAAATAAAAGTTTGATATTTTTTTTTTTTTTTTTTTTTGATGATATATATACTTCTCAAGAACCGTCAAATATATAATTGGAGGTAGCTACATCCATGTAGTTTAGAAACACACACCCAGTATAGATCAACATAAAGTTTGATATTTTTTTCTTTTTTGTTTTTTTTAGGGGGGGGGGGGGGGGGGGGGCGGGGGCGGGGGGGGGGAAAAAAAGGAAAAGAGGGGAAGAGGGGTGGGAGGGAATCTCGGTGGAACCAGTTCTGCGCCGGCTGTGTAATGACATTCCACAGCCAAGAAAAAAAAAAAAAAAAAAAGTAAAGTTTAATTACGCCAATATCAAAAAGTAAACTAATTTTTTTAATGTGAAAAAAAAAAAAAAAAAAAAAAAAGCTAATAGTTTAATTACGCCATAGTATATTATGTGTCCATTCAAACACACATACACACAGATATTTGTGATCTTTCTTCAAAATATATGCATATATGCAAAAAGAGCAAGACAGGTCTTACTTGTTGAACTTGTCCACGCAATGTATCAAACTGAGCCTCTGTACAACAAACATTTCCCCTTATTGTTGGACACAGGCTCTGAATCTTAGCTGAGAAAAGCTCGTCAGGCTGTGAAACCATATGGTACAAATTATAAGGTCCATCATTTTGAGTAAATGTGAGGAACTGATTTGGAGCAGAGCTAACACGGAATGGAAGATGCCATTCCAGCTCTAATTGAACAAGACACTTGAACCATCAATTGCATACCTTCACAGATGGAGTACCATAAGGGCAATTCAGAACCTTTCCATCGCTTCGTACCCCACATATGTCGTACATTGCACAGTATTCTTCAGAATGCCTTTCCCTGTCCAGCAGATCAGAACTATATGATTCCACCCATGAGAAAATTAAGAAAATCTAAGACATTTTAGGCAACTAAGAACCTTTGTCCATTAGAGCGATGACACTACTATGTGAATCAAAAACTGAGCTTAACTATGCCAATAGCAACATTCATCAAAGGGGTGGTATTAGATATCCACGCTTTCCACTTAGAACAACATAAAAAAGATTGTTTTCTCTTTACTAACAGACAGAATCATACAGATAAATCACAGCATGGAAACTCAAGAGTTAAATATAAATAAACTTAAAAAAAAAAAACGTCATTGATTTGATTGATAGTTGTTATATTATTGCAAGAGGGCAACAAGACCACCAGGCAAGAAATGCCAAAAACATAACTAACCAATCAAGGTACTAAAAGATAATCAAAATTTCATATAAGTGATTTCCTTGATCAAACTAGATGTTACCAAGGAACCATGCATAGTACTAAAGTGGGAGCTGCCAAATACACCAGCTATCCTGATATATGAAATGAATGCATAAGAATGTAGCACTCAGCATGCTTACTATGGACACCAGATATTCATATGCACAAAACCTTAATAGAATTCCAGAAAATAAAATAAATTCAAAAGAATAAATATAACTATTCCGTAAAATTTTTGGAGAAGTCCAGATTGGGACACATGGACGCTTACCCATTCGTGATCCACGAACCAGTCTTCATTGCACCCAGTAAAGATGCAATAAAAATTACCTACGGCAACCAAAATCACTGAGTTCAATAACATTTCTAACAAATAGTTAAAGCGCCTATTAAAATCAAAAAAGCAACTTGATATATAATAACCCTATCAGAAACATAACAACATTCATATCATCCACAATCGAGTTCCAGCAAATAGAAATGTTTCAGAGCCTAGAATTGTACTCTTAGTCAACAAAAATAAAAAAGGGAAAGAAAATACCAACAACAACAGATATAGCCACGATAATTGACCCACTCAACAATTCAGCAACAAAATCAATCAAAAAATAGAAACCCAATTCAAGAAAATAATTAGAACTGTCTCAATTCAAATAAAAAAAGAAAGGAAACAAATTATTTGCCTGTACTAGAGATTGTGCAGTGAAGCAAAACAGAGAATATGCCATTTCCTTTCCTTTCTTTTGCTTATTTTGTGTGGGCTTGAGGTAAATCGCAATATAGTAACAAGAAAATAAAGCTGCAAGTGAGTAGTGAGGGTCAAGATTCAGTTGGTGGGGATTGTTTAGAATGGCTAGTTGCAGAGAAATTGACCAGTTGAGTAAAGCTGACGGAGGAAATATTGGTAGAAGAAGAAAAACATTTTAGTAAAATATCTGGAACGTTGTCTTCTTGCGGTTAATGGGAAGTAATGAGAGTCGGACAGGTTTCGTTAATGGTGACGTGTCGTGTTACATGTACATTGAGACTTAGATATGACCGGTTCATTGAACCGAACCGGAACCAGTGGTTCATGATTTTTTAAAATATTGAATCTGAATTGTCACTTGAACCGCCAATTCCAGTCTGGTTTTGGTCTTGGCTAGTTCTGTCTATCACAGTTTTCGGCTACACGTGTTTTAATTTTTTCTAAAAAAAATAAAAATTTGATTTTAAGGCGTCTTTCTTTTAAAAAAATTAATGTGAATTTAAAAAAAATAGTAAATTTATTTTAAATAAATTTAAAAATGCTGCAAACCAAAATAATCAAATAAATTATCTTTATTTTATCTAATGTTATTAATTAAATAAATTATTAGAAAAATTTTAAAAATTCTTCAAATAATATAATTTTAAACTAAGTAAAATATTTAAAAGGAAATAATGTTCAACTCCCATTTGTATTAAATAATATAATTATATACCAAATTTTTATAAAATAAGCTAAATAATTATAATTTTAAAAAATAAAAATAAAAAATTTTTAGTTCGAATCAGATCATATTCGCCGGTTACCCACCGATTCAAATTCATAATTTAACATTTATTGAACCTTAACAAGCCCTTAAACTGCCAATTCTAATTCAAAATTTTGAACCGACGGTTTAGGTACAATTCTAGTTCGTCGATAGTACGATTCGGTTCCAATTCAAACTAAACCGGTGGCCATGCTTAAAGATATGCCAGTCAAGTACCATGGGTCGAGTTGGAATCAAATCATTTAAAATTAATCGTTTTGTTGGGCATTGCATGGGATTTTATATGTATTCCATGAATTATATTATAAACTAGTCGAAATTCCGTGGTTCACTCGCGGGTTAATTTTATCATTTTATGTGTATTGCATGGGATTTTATATTATGCATAAGTTATATTGCTATTTAAAAAAAAAAAAAAACTATTTGCAATTTTATGTTGAAATCAAAAATAAAGATGATTGAATAGTTTTTCTTTTCTCTTTATCTCTTATTTTATTATTAAGTTTGTTGTTAAATTATTTGTATATAAACGGTTGTAGATGTATTTGATAAAAAATGAAAAATCAATTAACAAAAAAATAAATTCTATAAACATAATGAAAACTAATATAAAACCAATAAATTGATTTTTATTAAAATAAATTCATACTAATTTTATTAGTAAATTGGTTTTAATAGATAGAATTTATAACCAACTATTCTATTAGTATATTCTGGCATTAATAAAATCTTTAACATGAGATACTCGAGTAGTATCTGGCACTAATTTTTCATATATATATACACATATATGACTAATTATGAGTATGAATAATACGCTTCCATGCTAATTTGTTAAATATAATTTCACGTGTTCATCCAAATGAACATATTGTTGCAATCTCATGTCTCATTTTCTTTTGAACTGTAAGTAAGAACTCCCACATTGTGGTGTGCCCACTTAAATGGGACCCACATGTGTGAAAGTAAGAAAAAAAAAAAATAGGAGCAGCCAGTTCAACTGCTATAGCACATGGGCGGTGCAATACACGGCATTCCTACGCGTTAACCTGCCTATAAATAGAGGCAGAGGCAGAACGCACAACACACACCAGAAACGAGAGAAAAAATGTAGCGAGAGAGTGTTACCATTTTAGGATGGGTTCCTAAAACGAGGGAGAGAAAAATAGTGAGGATTATTTTGGGGTGTTTTTGGGAAACACTTTGTGTGCCACTATTTTTGTATTACTGGGAGTGTTTTTGGGAAAAGCACTTTGTGTGCCCACTATTTTTGTTTACTCTCTTTGTAACCTACTATTGTTTTAATTAGTTGGAAGAAAATATTTGGAGTTTGTCCCGTGGACGATAGCCCTAAAAGAGTTGAGGGTGAACTACGTAATTTCTGTGTCAGCAAGTTTACTTGTCCGCTGCGTTAATTTTCTCTTAATTTGGTCGAAAGGCCCCAACGAGTGGTATCAGACTTGATGCCCAAAACTGGTATCAGAGAGTCGATTCCTAACAAGTGGTATCAGGCTGAGTCAAGTGGTACCTGGCCTAACAAGTGGTATCAGAGCAGAAGGTTTTTGGCAGGTCCAGCCGGTCAGGAGTAGCGGGGGTACCGGATCCGTGATAGTATTTTGAAAATTAAAATAACCACGATGAAGAGAAGATGAAGAGAAAATTACGACGAGTCCATTGGTGTTGTCCGCTCGGAAAGACATTGCAGAATCGACTTAGTGATGAATAGTAAAATAGTAACTTGCGGCTGATGGTGAATAGTTACTATTGGCGTTACTGTTGCTGAGCCCGTCACTGTTAAGCCCATCACTATTACGTATAGTACTATTCACGAATACAGGTACTATTCACGTATAATACTATTTACGTGTAGTATTACTGTTCATACATACAGTTACTATTCGAGTATACTATTACTATTCATGGTCACTATTCACGTATACTACTGTTCATGTATACGGTTTATGTTGGTATTTCTGCGCAAGTCAAGGCTGGACAAGAACATTAACACAGCTGGCCAGCGACCAGAGCAGAGGGGCCAGTGTTTACTGAGAAGTGGAATGTTGTTTTCGAAACATGCATTCCAATCTCGGGTGGAGATTTGATGATGGGGAAGTTTCTGCTTAGCCACCTTCAGAAATGTTCAATGGAAGCTCACAAAAGGTTCATTTGTGTAGCTAAAGACCGAAAGTTGTACGTGATGCACTGGGCGAAACTCTCCCAAGACACTTCGAGGGTTAGGGAGATAAACAGTACAGTTGACATGTGCAACAACGACTATGTCACAATGAGTGAGAAAATTCTGGCAAGAAAGACACGAACTACCGTGGATTGGATGAAGTTCACCTAGACAAGTGCCTTGATTGTATTGGCGGAAAGCATCAACAGAGTAAGCTGTTTCAAGATTTACCCCGTCTTTCTAGAATGGAAGAATGTATTAGATCTGATTCATTCAATTTGTGTAGACTATTGACATGTCATATGGTGGAAATCGATATTTTGTATATTTATCGATGGACCATTCTAGGAAGACCTGGGTATACCACAATTGAAGTCTTTCTAAAACCTGATTTGAGCGATAGACAGGCAGAAGCTGAAGTTATCAGGACAGATAATGGTGCGAGAATACACTAGGCCATTTGATGCTTTCTTGACCAAAGGAGCATGGCATCGAGCATCACAATGGACACATCCCAAGACGCCGCAATGACAGT
The DNA here is from genome assembly GCF_014843425.1 of Jatropha curcas. The sequence goes on along the minus strand of NW_023591374.1, from coordinate 517,926 downwards.
TTTGGTGAGAGGTATGAACAGAACTTTGATTGAGAGAGTCAAAGATGTTTACTCTCACATGCAAGTTGTCTAAAAGATTTTTGGGTGAAGCGTGGTTACTTCACAATAGTTCACCGCTTTCACTCTGTTTCCCTGTTTCCCTCTACAGTATGATACTCCAGAGTGAGTATGGTTAGGAAAGGATGTTTCCTATGATCATTTGCGGGTGTTTGGTTGCAAAGCCTTCATGATGTCAAGACTAGACGGTTTGTATTTATTGGCTATGGCTAAGACCAATGTGGCTATAAGTTTTATGACCCAATCCAGAAGACAATTAGAAGAAATCGTGATGCTATATTTGTTGAAGATCAGACTATTGAAGATATTGAAGTAGAGTGTCAATACAATAGATCTGATGAAGACTCAACAAACATACAGAGAGTCCCTCCAATAGAACGCAGACAAATTGGAGATGAAGAAAATGTTCCACAAGAACAAGTGCAAGAGTTAGAAAATCCAGAAGTTCCTAATCAGAATGAACCAGATGAAGATTAGGGTGTTCATGTTCAACCACTAGCACCGGAAGGTTCTCAAACATTAAGAAGATCTAGTAAAGTCTGACAACCATCTACTAGATATGCAGTCAATGAGTATCTACTAACGACTGATGGGGGAGAACCTGAAAGCTTTGAAGAAGCTATGGAAAATGAACACAAGAGGAACTGGACAAAGGTCAAGGGAAAAGAGGACATGGTTTGTCGCTTGAAGAAGAGCTTGTACGAGTTGAAACAAGCGCCGTGACAATAGTATAAAAAGTTTGATTCTTTCATGGTGAATCAAGGATACAAAAGGATAGATGCAGATCCTTGTGTATATGTCCAAAAATTCCCTGATGATAAATTTATCATCCTTCTCTTATATGTTGATGATATGTTAATCGTTGGACAAGATGCACACATGATTATCAGGTTAAAAAGTGATTTGTCAAAAGCATTTGACATGAAGGATTTAGAAGAAAATATACATGGCAGCAAACCAGAGATTTGTGAGAAAAGAGATTGTGGTTGCAAAACTGAAGAAGAGCCTGTATGGCTTGTGAAGCAAAGCCACGGAGAACAAGCTGGTACAAGAAGGCTTGAGTCTGTTATGGGGGAGCATGGCTACAGAAAGACTACTTCAGATCACTATAAAGAAATTCTCTGATGCATGACTACATTGTTTTTGCTCTATGTTGTTGATATCGTGACTGCTTGTCAGAATTCTAGCCTGAAGAAAACAGCCTAAGTAAGTTCTATTTTGCCATGAAAGACTCGGACCAGCAAAGCAAATTCTTGGCATGAAGATCGAAGAGCCAAGAAATTATGGTGTCACAGGAGAAGTACGTTTGAGAGAACTTCAAGGTTTAGAATGAGAATGCTAAAGAGTATTGTCCTCTTACTAATCACTTCTAAATTGAGTTCTAAACAGTGCCCTTCTACAGATGGAGGAGAAGGAAGAAAGGAAAAAGATCCTGCAAGGTTGGTGCCTTGGTCGAAAGGGGTCTTCCCGACAAAAGGAGTGTCGGGCGGCGTGTCCCGCCAAAGTTGTAGCGGCGGTACAAGGGGGGGATGGTGGCGCAATCTAATAGATTATAGCTTGCAGGAAGGAGCCGTTGTCGTGACAGTCAAAGCTCAATTCACCTTGGAAAGAATTCCTCCTTCCATTCATATCACTAGATCAGGGATTGTTGAGATTGAAGCTATTAAGCTTGAGTAAGATCCATACAGGAGAAAATGGATCAGTCATGTTGACCGGAAGATTCTTTCAAAGAAAAATGTTGAATAATACGGTCGCGATAGCTGCATGGATGATGGAGAATATGGCTAATGTTCCCACTAAGTGTGCAGGCGGGAGAATTGTTGTGGTGCCCACTTAAAGTGGGACCCACATGTTGTGAAAGTAAGAAAAAAAAATAGAGCAGCCAGTTCAACAGTGAGTAGCACATGGGCAGCTGCAACTTAAAGAGTTGTACAGCGGGCATTCCTACGCGTTAAACTGCTATAAATTAGAGGCCAGAGCAGAAAACGCACAACACCACACCAGAAACAGAAAAAAATGTAGCGAGAAGAGTGTTACCATTTTAGGATCGTTCCTAAAACGAGGTAGAGAAAAATAAGTGAGTATTATTTTTTGGGGTGTTTTTGAAAAACACTTGTGTGCCACTATTTTTGTATACTCTCTTTGTACCTACTATTGTTTTAATTAGTTGGAAGAAATATGGAGTTTGTCCCGCGTGGACGTAGCCCTAAAAGAGAGCGTTGAACCACGTAAATTTCTGTGTCACAAGTTTACTTTTCCGCTGCGGTTAATTTTCTCTTAACAAGTTTACTTTTCCGCTGCGTTAATTTTCTCTTAATTGGTCGAAAGGGCCCAACGAGTGGTATCAGAGCTAATGCCCAACAACTGGTATCAGAGTCGATTTCCTAACAAGTGGTATCAGAGCTGAGTCAAGTGGTACCTGGGCCTAACACACATATGATCCTTTGTAACTTACTCTTTAGGTCAAGTCTACAGGTAAAAAAGTAAGTCAAAGTAACTTACTCTTTAGATCAGGTGTTTCATCATATTATATATTAATAGCCTGTAAAAGAGACTTGTGAGGAAGACTTTTCATTTCTATCTCATCATTATCTAGTAATTCAGTTGGTGTTTTCTCCTCTTGAATTTAGTTTCTTGTTCCATAAAAGACTTGCACTTGATATCATGGTTATGATATGCATATTATTAATATATTTAGAAATGATCGGAAAGAGTAGGTAGGAGAATACTTCATTAGTTTTGTGATCAATAAGATAAATAAAATGGCGAGTGATAAGGCAATTACAATGGCAAAAATGATAAAATATAATGATAGTATTGCTCCAAGCCAAAGCCAGCTTTTGCAGCCTACAATAGTAGTATAGCACAAATAGGTTTCTAAATTTAATAATCAATAAGCATATAATAGTCTGATTTCTTTTTTTTTTTTTTTTTCTAATTGCAGAAGGATGTATGGATACATATATATGTGATACATTCATAATATTTGATACAGTAAGTACCTATAATAATTGTCTGATTAACTATGTTTATTGTTTTGTGTCAATTTTAAAGTTGAGAATTTATGGTTTTTAAATAGAAATTTAACTTAATTCCAAAGATAGATAAATGTTATCAAATAAATACTTTTCTTTTATCTTTTTTCAAAAATGACACAATGATGATTATGAAATGCATTTAGAAAGAATGACTTACATGTAAAGTGCCCAGCAATCCTCCGCTTTGCTTCTCTAATGCATTTTAAAACAATTGGTTTTCGTATAAGTATCTGTCACGATCAAAACCGTGGGTCGGATATCACTAGGGCCCAAATGAGTTTAAGGCCCTCGACGCTCGTAGTAAGCGTATTTCATATGAATCCAATCAATTAAACCAATTTTAGGAATAATAAGCTCATAACATGACGTTCTTAAAATCATACTAGCAATTTATATCTTTGACTCAACTTCCACATTTCAATTAGTTCATAGCTCGGGCCTATAACTTTTCTTTTCTACCATTAATGTCATTCATAATATGGGCAAACTGGTCCATTCGTAATTTTAGAGAGTCAATTAGAAAATTCCATAAGTTTATTGCATAACAAATTGTAATACATGACTCTCTAACAACGGAGCTCAATATAGAGACAGATTCAATTCTATATACAATACTATTTTTTTAAATATTACCAAAAATTGAAAATTACTAATGTAACTCTACGGAGAAAAAGCAGAGTCTATCTGAATCAGCAAGATGTCTATCTCCTAGGAAAATTATTTCTAAAGGTATTAGGAAAGGGAAAAAAAAATCACATATTCTTTTTCTAAAATGAGAAAGATAGGAAAATATTAGGCAAGTATTTTTTTTTTTTGACAATCGTTTATAAGAAAAGGAAAGAGAAAAAATTATTAAATCTTCTTGTAGATATCATTTTATCATGAATTTAAATTATTAAATTATTTTCTTTTATAGAAAAAATAAAAAATAAAATATAAGAGTATTCATATGTCATATATATTTTCAAATCTATATTATCTAATGAGTTTTATATAGAAATTTTTTTTTAAAAATATAGTTTAATTTAGGAGCCTATTTTTTATTATTATTTGCTACCACATAATAAGTTGCATATATTTTAAAAACAAATTTACATCTAAATTTAATTTAAATTCATCAATACAATAAAAAAATTAATAAACTTAAATTTCTATTCAATTATTATTATTATTATAAAATTCATCAATACAATAAAAAAAATTAATAAACTTAAACATCTAAATTTAATTTAAATTCATCAATACAATAAAAAAATTAATAAACTTAAATTTCTATTCAATTATTATTATTATTATTATTATTATTATTGTTATATTGAGACTCTCACGACCATGATCAGGATAGTTTATGATTTTTAATTAAAATATTTTAATTGGTCTTTACTAAGAATATTTGAGAATATCAAATTGGTAGAAAGTATTGTGGTCAGAGAGGATTCAAATTTGAGACATCTAACTCTTCACACTAGTGAGAAGACCAACCAAACCGCACCTTATTGGCTTCTTTTTTTTGTATTATGTCTATTGCTTATGACATTAATATTCTTTTAATTTTTGAGTATCATGTTTATTATATTTTGTTGCATACCAATTACCCTTTACTAAGGATATTTTAAAATATCTCTAATATCAAGAAGGATAAATTTGACTACTGACATCTTATTGACTTTTTTTTATTTAAATTTGTCGAAATAACATAATGGGTTACACAATAAGAGTGGAGAAGGGTAGTTCTCCACTTGACTCACCAATAGGAATTTTTTTTTTTTAAATGTAGTTTAATTAGGGGCATATTTCTCATTATTATTTTGCTATCACATGATAAGTTGCATATAGTTTTAAAAGATTTTACATCTAAATTTAATTTAAACTCATCAATACAATAAAAATAAACTTAATAAACTTAAATTTATATTCATTAATATATTATTATTATTGATAATATACAATAATAAATAATAAAATACATAAAAGATTAATGTAATAATACAGATATTATATTCCTAAATAAACTTTAACTAACAAATAATGCAGGTTTCTCACAATCTTTATCCTAGTAGAATTTATCTTGATTTCAACATATACCTTAAATTTACTCCAAGAAAGAACGAGTTCTCAAATACTCTCAATGCTCAATTTTGATAGTTACCAAATAGTGAGCTTGGAACACACCTTTCACCTCTAATTATGAAAGGAAAGGAGTAAGCTGCGAATTAAAAAGAAGGAAAAATCAAGCCAGTCCCAAACCAAGAGAACCAAATGTAATCGAACCAAATCAAAGATTTAAACCGGACCAAGACATTTGACCAATCAAATCAGGAAAGAGGAGAGCATAGAGCCCAAAAGCTCTCTTTTCTGATCACTGAATCACAATTCCCTCACCCCTTCCCCGATCAGTTTTCCCGGTCACCAGTCGATGTGAACAAAGCGGTAATCTGCCCGGATTGAGACACTAAAGTAATATCCGATTTCCTTCCATCGATCGAGGCCTTTTCAGCGCGCTCCTTACATTCTCCACTACCTCTCCATGAAAAAGATCAGGTCAGGCTCAAATCTAGGCCATTATATATCCCTCGTAAAGCGAATTTGTTTTCCTTTTTAGTTCTCAACAATTGTTGCCGCTAAGCTCAGAGTTATAAATTCCAACGTCATTTGTAAGGACCTCAATCCCAATCCAGTTTTTGACCGTCTTACCACAATCGGCGCTTCATCCCGACGAAAAATTCAATCTTTTTGTTCTTTACAACTTAAGGCACTATTCTCTATCTCTCTCTCTCAAAAGACTTGTGGGTTTAAAAATAGATATTATTAAAAGTGTTTGTATTTTCCGTAACCTTCAGATTACAATCCCCTACTATTTATACAAGTCCAACTAGGGTACAAAACCTAGTGCACAATTATAGCAACAGAATATTTACAAATATAGTAACTTTATCACACCCCCTTAGTCTTAGCGGTAGAGGGACGAACACTAAGACTGTCTCTGAAATCATCAAAGAAAACTTGTGGAAGCCCTTTTCTAAAGATGTCTGCTATTTGATATTGAGAGGAGACATGATGAACACGCACGTCACCTTTTTTTGACCTTTTCTCGCACAAAATGAATATCCATTTCAATGTGTTTAGTCCGTTGATGTTGTACTGGATTTCCGGTCAAATAGATAGCACTGACATTGTCACAATAAACCAAAGTAGCAGTTCGAATAGGACAATGAAGCTCCAGTAGAATATTACGAAGCCAACAAGATTCTGACACAACATTGGCAACACCTCTATATTCGGCCTCGGCACTTGATTTGAAGATGGTAGGTTGTCATTTTGAGGACCAAGAAATAAGATTATTACCAAGAAACACACAATACCCTGAAGTAGAACGACGTGTATCAGGACAACCTCCCCAGTCCGCATCCGTGTAGGATATTAAGGAATGATTGGTCGACTTGGATAAATGCAGACCATAATGAATGGTGCCTTTAACATATCGCAGAATTCTCTTTAATGCATTCATATGTTTCTCTGTTGGAGCATGCATGAAAAGACATACTTGCTGAACGATATATCAAATGTCTGGTCTTGTGAAAGTGAGATACTGTAGAGCACCCGCCAGTTGCCTATACCGTTGTGGATCCGAACATAAGTCACCCGATTGAGCATTCAATTTGCCGGCAGTATCAAGCGGTGTAAGACTTGGTTTACAAGTAGACACACCTGCACGATCTAATAATTCAGCGGCATATTTTTGTTGAGTCAGAAATAAACCGGAGTGTGTTCGATGAACAGCAATCCCAAGAAAATAATTAAGAGGTTCCAAGTCTTTTATAGCAAACTCAGCACTAAGACGTGTAATGATGTCCCATCGTAGTGCATCAGAAGAAGCTATAAGAATTATGTTATCAACATAGAGCAAAATGTAGACAATATTGGAACCATGACTGAAAATAAATAAAGAGTGATCCATTTTGCTATGAACAAAACCAATGGTTGCAACAAAGTCTGTGAACCGCTGATACCATGCCCGCGGTGCTTGTTTGAGACTATAGAGTGATTTCTTTAACAAGCACACATGATTCGGCCGAGAAGGATCTCTAAAACCCAATGGTTGATGCATGTACATGGTCTCATTCAGATTTCCATGGAAGAAAGCATTTTTGACGTCTAGTTGATGAATAGACCAAGACTTAGAAACAGCGAGACTGAGAACTGTTCTGATAGTCGCAGGTTTAGCAACCGGACTAAAAGTCTCTTCATAATCAATTCCTTCTCGTTGTGACCTGCCATCACCTATAAGACGGTCTTTATGCCTCTCAAAAGAATCATTAGATCGCTTTTTATGTCTAAAAATCCACATAGACCGAATAATGTTCACATTAGATGGACGAGGTATAAGATCCCACGTCTTATTCTTAATTAAAGCCTCAGATTCATCTAACATAGCATGTTTCCAATTCGGGTCTTGAAGTGCAGAAATTGGATTAGTGGGTAAGGGCGAAATAGATCAGTAACATGAAAAGATTGAGTATATTTGAGGTTCGGCTTAAAGATTCCGGATTGGCTACGTGTGGTCATGCGAGTAGGGGCAGGCAGTTCGGGTTGGATAGATTGAGCAGGCTGGAGGGGTTGGTACGTGTGGTCATGCGAGTAGGGGCAGGCAGTTCGGGTTGGAGAGATTGAGCAGGTTGGATGGGTTGGCAAGGCTGATTTGTATTCTCGGGTGGATTAGGCATGGTTTGGGCGGATGTAACAGCAGGTGGAGATGAATATAGCTAGGTAGGTGCAGCTGGTTGTGTGTTGGTTAAAGGTTGCAAGTTGGGAGGAGAATAGAAGGGAGTTGCATGCAATCTATGAATGGCTAAAGGTGTCAAATTATCATCTAAAAATTCATAAGTAGAAGGAGAGGGATTATGAATTTTAGAAAAAGGAAAAACACTTTCATCAAATTGAACATGACGACAAAGAATAATTTTTCTAAAAGACAAATCATAACATTTATATCCTCTATGATTAGATGGATATCCCAAAAACACACATGGAGTGGATCGAGATGCAAGCTTGTGAATTTGAGAAGACGGAAATAATGGAAAACACAAGCAACCAAAAATACGCAGATGAGAGTACAAAGGATTTTTATGATAAAGTACTTGTGTGGGAGACTTATATCCTAACACTTTTGTGAGGAGAATATTAATAAGATAAGTGGCCATAGCTAACGCAAGATGCCAAAACGAAGAAGGCACAAAAGAGTGTAGTAAAAGTGTGCGAACAATGTTATTAATAGTTTTGATTTTACGTTCCGCTTTACCATTTTGAGAAGAAGAGTAAGGACAAGAGAAACGTATGGATATGCCATTTTCTTGACAGAACTCATGAAACTTAACATTGTCATATTCACGACCATTATCACATTGGATTATTTTGATTTGTCTATCAAATTGCATTTTGACACATTTATGAAAAGATTGAAAAACACCAAAAACTTGGGATTTATGTGACATAGGAAAAATCCATAAGAAATTTGTAAACTATCAAGAAACAACACATAATATTGATGACCATTTGAGCTTAGAACAGGTGAAGTCCATAAATCACTATGAATTATGTCAAATGGCATACACGTAGTAGAAAGAGAATCACGAAATATAAGTCTAATAGATTTTCCAAGAGGACAAGAATGACAAAATGTAATTTTGTCTTTATTACATGAAATCAAATTATTTTGCCTAAGCGACATAAGCACATCTTGCCCTGGATGACCCAAACGATTGTGCCATTGAGCTAATGAGAGAACAAAAAACGCAGACTGAGCAGAAGACAAAGGAAGACATATCGGATTGGTTATGGGATACAAGTCACCCGTGTTATCACATCTCAGCAGATGGCTCCCGTCGGATAGTACTTCACAGAAAATCCAAACGGATCAAATTCAACAGAAACCATATTATCAACAGTGAATTTGCGGATAGAAACAAGGTTTTAAATTAAATTAGGAGCATGCAACACTTGTTTGAGATGCAAAGGTGGACTAGAATGAGGCAAAAGTGCGTGACCAAAATCACGAATTGGAATTTTGCTACCATTACCAACAACAATACCATCATTGAGACTCAATTGAGAATAAGAAGTGAGATTACCTGGATTAGCAGTCATGTGAGAGGTAGCTGCACTATCCATAAACCAGTGTTCTTCGGGTTGTTTCAATGAAAGAGTGTGCATAGCGAGATTACCTGGATTAGCAGTCATGTGAGAGGTAGCTGCACTATCCATAAACCAGTGTTCTTCGGGTTGTTTCAATGAAAGAGTGTGCATAGCCTGATCAATATCCATTGGAGCATAATCATTGGTAGAAGAGGCAGCCGTATAGAAGGATTGAGATGGATGTGGACCCAAAATTCCTTGTTGTCTTGGCATTGAATGATGACAAGAGTTGCCCAATTGCTGTATTGAGTAGATTCATAATCTAAAGTAAGAGGGATGTGTGTTTTGATATTAGTGATGGTGGTGGCGGGATGGATTTTCTCAACCATGGAAGTGTTCCGAAATAGAGGAAGAGAGATTTCTCGAGAAAGAAGGGAAGAAATTAGGAAGAAACAGAGGTATCCTAGGACGGCTCTGATACCATAAAAGTGTTTGTATTTTCCGTAACCTTCAGATTACAATCCCCTACTATTTATACAAGTCCACCTAGGGTACAAAACCTAGTGCACAATTATAGCAATAGAATATTTACAAATGTAGTAACTCTATCAATTATGATATCTTGTTCCTTGTTTAGATGCTGATTTTGTTGTCAATTTTTATGGATTTTTTGGGTTCTGATGTGGGTTTTTGATTGATTCCTATTTGTAGATTATTTTTGCGTTTATGTTTCTGATAATTCTTCAAGTTATTGGCTTTTCCTGTAGTTGCAATTGGCTAGAGATAGTACGTTCCCCTGTTTGTGGTTTGACTTCCCTTCTTTTCCCATCTATGGATTGTTTTGTAGTTTCTTGTTTTTCTCCACCTATCATTGTGCTTGCTGGTATTAATCATGTTATGTGGTTAGCTAGTTTACCAAATTCTATCGGGGCTATGTATGGAACAATCTTTTTCAAGATTATGCTGAAAAGTTTTGTCCTTTATACTGCTCTTGTTTGGTTTATGTGTAATCTTCTTGGGAAGCAATTTCTTCATTGCTTTCTTGTTACTTTGTAAGAAAGTTTCTTGAGGTTTGAACAAAAGATCAATGCTTATCAATTGTTTAGGTCATTTATAAGGAGTTTTGCTGGTTACTGTATACATTTCTTATGCTGAAGTTTTATACCTCTGCAAGTCAAGAAAATTTAGGGAAATATGTTGGGTTATATTTTTAAGATGCTAGCAGTTAGTTCCTCACCTGCCATTTCTATAAAAATTGCCATTTTAAGGCAATTAAAGAAAAATCTCTTTGATTCTCAAAGCAATTGTCGTTAGTCAAAAAATAATCTCAGCCATTACAATCAACATATTCTAAACTTGTTGCGTTACATGAATGTAATTGCAAGTTGCAAAGGTAAAGCTATAAATTAGGAACAAAAATTATTAATAATAAGTCTGTAAGAATGTAAAGTTACTGAACTTTATGACAATCCTAAATAAATAAAAATAAAAAAAAGAATGTTGAAAGCCAATTAAAATCCCACTTCAATTTCCATGCATTTTTCTTAACAAATTAATTTTCTTATAACTCAATGATAAATCTTTGTTAATGACAGTTCTTGCTACTAAGTTGTTTGTCTCGAAGAATTCATATTCAAATATTTTTAAAAGACATGCAACTGTACCTTTTCAATATGATTACATATGTGAGCAACCGACTAATTAAAGCTACTTTATCAATTCTTTTGTAATATGATTAAAGGAGATGATGTTAGCAATTTTTGATTATTCAAATTATGCTCAAGTAGTAAAGAAACATATTGCAAAAAAAAAAAAAAAAAAGGGTAGTAACGTTAAAAACCCCCAGGAAATTGCGCAAACCTCCCCCCTAGCACCTCTCTATTTGAAATGATCATGCATGCTCTTGAAATGAATTTTTATTTTCATATAAGTAGGCTAAGAGTGACGTTTTCCAACTTTGTTTAAGTCCTCAAACTATTTCTTTATCAATCAAGTCCTTGAACTTTTTAGAACACTTCAAGTAAGTGCTTTCGGATTGCAAATATTGTAGTTTGAAATCATGGCTGACTTGACTGTTACTTATTTTGACAAATAAATGCAAATTTTCAATGTTTACTAGAAGTCTAGAGTGATGATGATATTACTTAATGCTAAAGAAAATCTGGGGTTCTTATATTTATGGATAGTCATGGCTTTCTCTCTTAATGGCGAATATTTTCTGCCTCAAATAAGAACACGTTCGATACAGTTTTTTTTTTCCAATATGGGATGCTTTGATTTGTCAAATGCTATTACAATTTCAATTTACCGTTTATATAACTATTCCTGTAAAAAGGATCATCTACTTAATGTTAGAAGGTACTTCCTAAGTTGAAATTTTAGTTGAAACAGCAGAATATGGCTTGAAATAATACTAAGATGACTAACTTCTACTATGTTTTCTACATTTTTTAATGATATGTTGTTGGTTTTCTCATGTTCTGAGCAAACCATTCCAGTGTACAAGTTGAAGCAAATGCAGACCTTCTTTCTCTTTTTTTTATTCATGGGAAGTGTTAACTACCAGAATTAAAAGACATCTGTTTTGTTAAATATGACACTTGACTAAAGCTGAATTGTTTTCTGCTAATATTTTTTCCAGTTTTATACTATTTGCTTCTATGATTATGAGAACGTTTTTTGTCTTGTTTACTGTTGCAATTCTTCTTGTCATTTACATCTAATAGAGGTAATTAAGGATCAATTGCATGAAATACGAGGTTCATATATAAAATGAATGGCAAACGACAATACCATATTTCCGGTATTTTTCTTTCATTTCACACACTGTATTTTGATAATAGCTTGCTTTGAGACACAATATGAAGCTAACTGGAAGCTTTATACTTTAGACAAATATATGTTGAAGTAACCTTTCAACCACCAAATATCTGTTTTCCATAATTTGCATGCGATGCATGCTGCATTTGCTTGCAAAACTTGCATAAATCTTGATTGGACGACAAAGCAAAGATCTCTATCTCCAGAAAATCGCTTTTACCTTTGATTGACATGAACTATCCATAACCTGACAACCCTCATCAGATAAATCGCTTTTTACCTTTGAATTGACATGAACTATCCATAACCTGAGCACCTCATCAAGATTTGTATGGACTTGTAATGCCAGTAAGCAACTGATAAGAACTGAATTTTCCAATATGTCTGCACTATTTTCAAACTTTGCTTTGAGAAATTATCTGGATAGGGAGGGGGATAAGACAACTTTTCCAAAATTTTTTTTTATATAAACGGTATAAACACTATTTTCAAACTTGTTTGAGAAATTATTGGATAAGGGATAAGACAACTTTATCCAATAATTTTTTTTATATAAATCGGTATACTATTTCACTTCTAAAGTTGACTATATTTATTTATATGATTTTCTATTTTAAGTTGCAATCTCTTCTGCAATAAGAAGCATATGTAATTTTACACTTTCTCTGCAATCTTTGTTCTGGTTATTTCATTGTGAATCAATCTATTCAATTATATTCCTTCCATATGCATCTTTTCTTGTTAGATTACTGCATAATAGAGGTCCAATAATATTGATGGGATTGTAAAATAAAGAACTGATTATTTCCAATTAGGCACCCATTTTTATTCTGGTTTTCTTGTCTTCTGCAATGGATGTGAAAAATGAAAGCTTGACCAATCTTAAATTATGCGAAAATAACTTTATCGGTTCAAACTCATCTGCCAAACACATTCCCTTTTATAATATATAATATTCTCTTATTGCATACTTTGCTTACTCCACTACCATTGTTGATCACCAAATGTTCTAACAACCATATCCATCTTGCTAACAACTGCACTGCAATGTCTAATCCTAATCCATAATAATATGTTTTCTCTATAAATACCCATCTATTTGCTTAATTTTTCTCACAGAAACTGAAACTAACTAAAAATGGCAGTCTTATTGGCTCTTGCTCTTGCCCTTGTGGTTTTTCCGATTTCTTATTCTCTAGTACATGCACTGAACTTAAATTACTATGACAATGTCTGCCCTCAGCTGGAGTACACTGTTAGTTCTGCTTTTGTCTATATGCACTTAGAAGCTGCTCTTTATGGTTTCAGAGTTCTTTCTTTTTGCTAAATGAGCTTAGTTGCTTTGCTAATTATCAAGAAATCATATTTATTTTCTTTTCTGCATTTGGTTGTTTTCCCCCGGTAAAGTATTTGCATTTACAAATATATCCACATTAATTATACATGGACTTCTACTCTTGCTCCTTACTTTACAAGCCAAAAATAGTCTATTTTTGAGATACGAAATATTACTCATTCATTTTATTATTAAAATTTTTTTAAAAAAATCCGCTAAGCTATTATCTATTAGGCAAAGCCAAGTAAAATTTTGGTATGTTTTTGTTCAATTATTTTGATATTGCGACCAAATAATTTGACATTTGTAATTGAAGTGAATATAGTTAGGAGTAATGAGTGATATTCCTCTAAAGTTTGGAAATTTGACTAAATTTGTTAGCGCATGCCTTTCTGGGAATAGTTTTACTGGATGTACCACCACTAGTGTTTGCAAATATTTAACTATATATAGTTTGATTATCGTTGATGCTTTAATGAATTTTTTACAAAAGATTATTTTGCTTTGATATTTCAAAGGATTGAAAATAGTTTCTGCAACATGCAATATTGCTTTATAATATTACATTATCATCTCATTACCGTCTAGTCAAGTATATCATTGTTTTTAGTCTTGAACTATGTGTTTTATCTTCTTTGTGTGGGTGAGAGGATGGTAAGCTACCACTGATTGGCAATGAAAATTTAAACTAAATTTATAAGACGATATTTATTTGTTTTCTCTGCATATGATAAAATAAAGCAATTTTGTTAATTAGTTTGTCGCCTTAAACTTTTATTCTCCTATATCATGATAAAAGCGCAGTAGCACAACTAAAAGGAGGCCGATAAATTTGGACTAAAGCAATCTTCTATAAATTGGACTTAAGTAGTCCTCAACAAATTCAGATTTAAGAAGTCTTCCAGTTAGGACATAAATCGCCTATTAGTTAGAACATAAATTGTCCATCATTTCGAACTTGAGCAGTCCCCCAGTTCGGATATAAATCGTCCATCATTTTGAACTTGAGCAGTCCTTCAGTTCGGACATAAATTGTCCTCAAATTCGAACATTAATTGTCCATCAATTCGAACTTAAGCAGTCCACACATTCAAGCTTAAATAGCTCATATTCTAGCAGTCCATCAATTTAAATTTTTGTTGGACATAATGACTAACACTTTTTGGGGGACTATTGATAATATACAATAAAAAAAACATAAAGAACAATATAATAATACAGATACTACATTCCTAAATAAACTCTAACTAACAGATAATGCATGATTCTCGCAATTTCTATCCTAGTAGAATTTATCATGATTCCAATATATACCCCAAATTTACTCAAGGAAGAACGAATTCTCAAATACTCTCAATACCTAATTTTGATAGTTAATAATAATTATTATTATTATTGTTGTTGTTGTTGTTATATTATGATTCTCACGAACAAGATCGGGATAGTTTAGGATTTTTAATTAAAATAGTTTAATTGGTCTTTACTAAGAATATTTGAGAATATCAAATTGGAAGAAAATCTTGTGGTCAGAGAGGACTCAAGTTTGAGATCTCTAACTCCTCACACTAATTAGAAGACCAACTAGACCACACCTTATTGGCTTTCTTTTTTTAGTATGTCACTTGCTTATGACATTAATATTCTTTTAATGTTTGAGTATAATGTTTATTATATTTTGTTGCATACTATAATTTTAATATGGAAAAATATTTCCTTACTTTTGATTCATTAAGAGGGACACATATATATACACATACAAGATACTATAAACATATTAGGAATGTAACTCCTATAAGAGTCCTATTTACAATTAATCCTTAACACGCCTCCTCAAGTTGGAGCATAGATGTTAATCATGCCTAACTTGTTACAAAGATAGTTAACCCGAGGTCCATTTAAAGCTTCTGTAAAGATATCTCCTAATTGTTCACTTATTTTAACGTGCGCTATAGAGATAACACTCTGTTGTATCTTTTCACGAATGAAATGACAATTGATCTCGATATGTTTTATTCGTTCATGGAATACTAGATTTGATGCAATGTGAAGAGCAGCTTGATTATCACACCATAGCTTTGCAGGCAAGGATGACTTGAAGCCATTTTCCTCTAATAATTGATGAATCTAAATTAATTCACAAGCAGATTGCGCCATAGCTCGATATTCTAATTCAACACTCGATCGTGAGACTACATTTTGTTTCTTGCTTCTCCATGATATCAAGTTTCCACCGACAAAGACACAATATCCTGAAGTTGATCTTCTGTAACGCCCTATTTTTCCTGTGTTCAAATAGTCATTTATCAGTCAGTGAATAGTACCACCGGTCCGGAAGTCGGTATTATTTTGGTCCGAAAAAATTAGTATATATGGTTTATATTTTATGTAACATTTTTGGAGCATGCATGCATGGTTTTTATGGGTAGAAAGTAAGTAATGAATATTTTAGGAGCATGCATGCATGGTTTTTATGGGTAGAAAGTAAGTAATGAATATTTTTGGAGAATTTTAGATAATTAGTGAGTAGTGAATTAAGGTGTGATATATTTATTGGAAGATAAATTATTTGGAAGATAAATACATCCAATAAATTATTTGGATGTATTTATTGGAAGATAAACTTGGAACTTATGTAATGTGTAGAACATTAGAAGTGATATGTTTAAATAAATGTATCTAATTGATGCATATTAAAATGTTGCAGTTATGAAAGTATTGTGTTGTTCTTGGTGTTTGATGGGGGATTGGAGTTTGAAGTTGGGAGTGCTTTGTATTCACCTGTTTGACGATTTCTATTTTTAGGAGGGAAACTCTTACAGTTTTTCTGTAGGATTCTCCCAAATCATTTTCAAAAAAAAAAAAATGTAAATTACTACTTGCTAAATTTGTGAATACTAAGTCACTTCTAATTCAAAATTGTAAGACTTATATGTTAAGTTAAGACGGTGCCTCTGCACCGAATGTGGCATCCGCTGTCGGGTCTCTCGGGGCTGGGCGGTGGGTGTTACATCTTCTATCAACCTTTGAACCTACCCAATCCGCATCTAAAAAACACTCAATGTCCAAATGCCCACTCAATGTCCAAATGCCCAGATTACTATAAAGGAGCCATAAACCTGGATTCCTTCAAGTAGCACAAAATTGTCATAAAGCTTCCGCAATGGATAATAGTGGAGAAGACATAAATTAAATTGGCTTAAGACGCTCACAGAGTAAGCAATATCTGGACATGTTACTGTAAGATAATTCAGTTTGCCCACTAACCTTTTATACATCTCAGGATCATCAACTAGCTCACCACCAATTGAAAGTTGCAAATTAGGAGTCATTGGAGCACTATGGTTTGGCACCCAACTTTCCAGTTTCCTTCAGTAAGTCAAGGACATACTTCCTTTGAGATAAGAAGACGCCTCTCTTACACCTAGACACTTCAATACCCAAGAAATACTTCAATAATCCTAAGTCTTTTGTCTGGAACTGAGTCTGGAGAAATGACTTGAGTGATGTAATGCCGGCTGAATCACTCCCTGCAATAACAAAACAATGTCATCAACATAAACCACAAGTAGAATCAAACCAGTCTTAGTACTTCTGAAAATTACAGAATGATCAGAAGTACTCTTTTGCATGCCAAATTGATGTACCACATTGCAAAATCTACCAAACCAAGCTCGAGGACTCTGTTTTAGGCCATAAAGAGATTTTTAAAGTTTACACACTTTACCCGACTCCCTTTGAGCAACAAAGCCTGGTGGTTGCTGCATTTAAACTTCTTCCTGGAGATCTCCATGAAGAAAGGCATTCTTAACGTCCAGCTGATGTAAAGGCTAGTGAAAAGTAGTTGCTAAAGAAATGAACAAACGAACAGAAGACAATTTGGCGACATGAGAAAAAGAATCAGAATAATCAAGGCCATAAATTTGAGAATAGCCCTTAGCAACTATTCGAGCCTTGAGACGAGCAACAGACCCATTAAGATTCACTTTAACGGTGAAAACCCACTTACAACCAATAGCTTTCTTACCTGCCGGGAGAGGCACAAGATCCCAAATACCATTAGTTTCTAAGGCAACCATCTCCTCTTTCATTGCTGCACACTAACCAGGATGGGACAAAGCTTGGAGGGACAAAGCTTGGACAACAGTTTTAGGGGGTAGAAACTAGGTTACTTACAAAACAAGAAGAAGAAGAAGAAAGATGATCATAACTGACAAAAGAAGAAATAGGATAGGTACACTTGCATTTACCTTTTCGAAAAGCAATGGAAAGGTCAAGGTCTGACTGGGGAGTGGATGGCATAGGCTCAGGTTGAGTGGAGTGAACCGGATCTTCTGTTGAAGCGGTAGGTGGAGGACGTGAGTCAATAGTTCTTGGTCTCCTAGAATAAACCTGTTCAAAATGAGGGCGAGCAGATACTGGTGCAGGAGTGGGAATAGGAGTAGCAGACGCTGTAGCAAGAGCAGGTGAAGTTTAGGAATAGGGGCAGGAGCAAGAGAGTTATGAAATTGTTAGATAGCGTAGACTAAAAGCTTAGCATCCTCCCCCTCACTCTTATATCAAGAAGAAGGAAAAAATGGAGTATTCTCAAAAAATGTGACATCTGCAGAAATACGATAACGGTCAAGATCGGGACAGAAACAATGATACCCTTTTTGATGCCGAGAATACTTAAGAAAAACACAACGAATGGACTTTGGATCTAATAATTGTGACAAACATCCACGAACAAAACAAGTACCAACCAAAAATGCGAGGTTCAATCGGGAATAGAAGCTTATAAGAAACAAAAACATATAAAGAATTGCACCATTAAGCCACAGAAGAAGCATGCGATTAATAAAAAAACATGCAGTAAGAAGACAGCATCAGCCCAAAAATCTGAGACCTCCATTGAATAGAAGTGCCCAGCAACCTTCAAAAAGATGTCAATTTTTTCTTTCTGCCAACCCCATTTTGAGAATGGTAGTATACAACACAATATGTTGATGGAGAAATACCATTCTGTGACATAGTAAATTTGAAGAGACTAGGATAAAAGATTGGAAGGAACTAGATAGATATTCTTTAGCATTATCACTGTGCAATATGTGAACAGAGGTATTAAATTGAGTTTTAATCTCAGCACAAAAGGAGCAGAAAATAGAGAATATTTCAAAACGAGTTTTCATGAAAAATAACCAAGTAACACGAGAATAATCACCCGCAAAAGTTATAAAATATCGAAAGCTAGTTTGAGAAATAACAGGACATGGACCCTAAACATTGGAATGAACTAACTCAAAAGGGGATGAAACCCGTTTACTGACTCGAGGAACTAAAGATAAATGATGATGTTTGGCAAATTGACAAGATTCACATTCTAAAATTGACAAATACTGAAACGACGGACACAACTTCTTTAAAGTAAACAATGAAGACAATGAACCTTAAGAGGAGATAGAGCACCAGCACAAGCCAGCACCAGCACAAGCCAGAGATAACGAAACGTGTTCATCCAGAAGATAAAGGCCACCAAACTCACGTCCTCTACCAATAATCCGCTTCGTCAAAAGATCTGGAAACACACAATATGTAGGATAAAATTTAACACAACAATTCAGTATATGAGTAATTTTGCTAACAGACAATATATTAAACGAAAAACGAGGCAAACAAAAAACAGAAGATAATGAAAGAGATGGAGATGGGATGGGATTGGCGGTGCCAATACACTTGACAGAAGATGTGGACCTATCAGCTAGAGTAACATGACGATTAAATTGTTCAGGTTCTTTTAATAAGGATAAGAGACTAGGGTTACCTATCATGTGATATATGCAACCAGAATCAATGACCCACTCTAATGAGGTAGACATAAGACATGAAGGAGGAGTATCTGAATTGGCAATAGCAGTAATTGAGGAATCAGTAGACTTAAAAGAACGGTATCTAGAGAGCTCAGTATACTCCGCATCAGAAATTGTTACAGTGTTGTCAGAAGAAGTAACTGTAGAATCTTGAGTGGCCATATTTACCCTTGGTGGCTTATTTATCAGTTTCTTGTAATACCGTTTATTGTGACTAGGTTCACGGCAATAATGGCAGATGAGAATGCTTACCTCCCGAGTAATTGGTCCATTACTCCATTACTACAGTTATTTCCTCCTCTTCCTTTGTTTCCTGGCTTCCTAGCTACCTGATGACGACTCACAAGGGCACCATTATCAGAAGGGGAAGGGGTATGAGAACCTTCAGTACGTAGCAATCTAGCAAAAGTCTCCAGAAGAGAGGTAACATCACTGCTTGAAAGAACCTGTGATTTGACAATTTCAAAAACTGGAGCAAGACCTGCAAGAAAACTCATCACAGCTCATCACAGCCATTTGTTCTCGCTGAGTCTGTTGAACCTTAACATCGGGACTAAAAAGCAACAAAACATTAAGTTCCTCATAAATCTTCTTAAATTCCATGAAATAAGCTGTAAGGGGCTTATCTTGCTGGTCAGTCCGATAAAATCCTTTGTAGACCTCATACATACGAGATTGATTACCTTTTCCCGAGTATAAGAATTCAAGATATTCCATTAATTCTTTAACGAACTCACAATGATTGATTAACCCAACCACTTCACTGTCAATAGAATTTTGAATCAGTAGAAATAACTTAGCATCTTCCCTGAGCCGACGTCGCCTAGTGTCACCAGTTGGTGGATCATCAATTAGATGATCATCTTTTTCAACACTCTGCAAATAAATTCTGATTGTCTTACTCCAATCTAAATAATTAGTTCCTTTCAATTTATTTATGTTCTGTAATTTTCATTGCTGGGATCAAATTTATAATAGTAGTTTAGAATCTGTAGTTAGTAATCCATTATAATAAAAACGAAACACCCACCAGAACGCCAAGAAAGAGACAAAAAAAAAAATAAAAAAAAAAGCCTTTTTACAACGCAGAACAAAAAAAAAAAAAAAAAAAGCCTTTCAACGCAAACAGGAGCAAAAGGTAACTTGAAACACTAAAGTAATTTTGATAAAACTGAGAATGTCCCTACCAAAACTTCGTCGGATCGAAAAAACAACCATTTGAGTTGACTGCTGACCTAGAATCGAAGCCAGAAAACAATTTTCAATTGCCGAAAACAACTGGACGCGCTGCCACGAGCCAGTGCGTGGTACTATGCAAAAAAATAAATCAGCGCGTGAGGCCGACGCGCAGGGAATCCGGTGTCTGAATTTTAAGGGAATGCCGGTCGGCAGCTTGAGAAGCTCCTGGGGTAGGCGGTGAGACAAAACAATGACCCTAGAATGGTCGCCAACACTGATAGCCACCAGAATCTTCAATGCAAATGGGAAAAAATCAAGTTTAAAGAGCTACTGGCTCTGATACCATGTAATTTTAATGTGGAAAAATATTTTCTTACTTTTGATTCATCAATAGGGACACATATATACACACATACAAGATACTATAAATCTATTATGAATCTAATTCCTAATAGAGTTCTATTTACAACTAATTCTTAACACATACTAATTGCCTTTACTAAGAATATTTCAGAATATCTCTAATATCAAGAAAAAAATTTTGACTAATGACACCTCATTATCTATTTTTTTAATTTGCTGAAAGAACACAATGGGTTACACAACGAGGGTAATTCTCCATTTGATTCACCAATAGGAATTTTTTTTTTAAATGTAGTTCAATTTAGGGGCATATTTTTCATTATTATTTTGCTATCACATGATAAGTTGCATATATTTTTAAAATATTTTACATCTAAATTTAATTTAAATTCATCAATACAATAAAAATATATTTAATAAAAATAAATTTCTATTCAATTATTATTATTATTATAGTTTAGGATTTTAATCAGAGTCTTTTAATTAGCTTTTTTTTTTAATTTTTTATTATAAATAGTAATTTTCTCTTTACTCATCAAATTAATGAAAACTTTTATTGTCGAGAGAATTCAACTTTAAAATTTCGTACTTCTCATATTAGTGAGAAGACCAACTAAATCACATTTTTTTACCTTTTTTTTTATTATTATGTCACTTGCTTATGAAAATTTAATATTCTTCTAATTTTCGAGTATTATGTTTACTATATTTTGCATGGTAATTCTTATTTTTAATGGTCAACATACTCATCACAATGGGTCTAACCGTAGGTTTAGTTCGGTTGCAATAGGTGTGCTAAGCGTGATCCAACCATCCCAACCTCATTTTAGCAGGGAGTCCTACATCGAAAAAAGAACACCATTACCAGAATACAAAACGTAGCCGATTCTGATTACTATATACACCCTGAGCTTTCAATTGTTTCAACGGTATCTATTTTTCCATCTTGATGCCCGTTTCAATGGAAGCTCTCTCGAGTTCTCTGCTAATCATTTCACTGGTATCTGTCTCTTCATTTCATTTCACTTTCTTTAATAGATTATTGCCGTTTTCCTTATAAATTTTTATTCAATTGCGTTGTAATTTCTTGATTTCAGGTTCTGTTTCATGTTGTTCTTGTGGGTGCAGAGTCATCAGTCAATCCACCTCTGTAAGATCGATTGTGAATTTAATTTAGATCTTTGATTTCTGAAAAAGCTAAAAAGAGTAGAATTAATTGATGTGATTTTACTATTTTTACCAACTACATGAGTTAAGACAATGCAAATGGAGCATTAATAACTAGAAGAAATAACTTTAGTAGTAGATTTATGTCATTTCAGGTGGGTCAAGTGGTTGAGAGATACATACTGTTGTTTGTTCAAGAAGGGATGAACTGTTGATTGCCAATTAGTTTTATTATTGTTGACCCTATTGCCTATTTCTTAATTTCAGTCAAAGAGAGCAAAGAACTTATCGGCCGTTGTATGATTGTGAGGGATGTGATGATGGAAAGGTTTGGATCTAAACTTTGCTTCCTGTTCCTTTGCTAAAGATTGCTTTTGGCCTTTAATTTTAATTTCTGCTTTGCCAATCTTTCATCATTGGAAATAAAATTATTACGGACCCATGAAACTATTAAGAGATGAAAAAATGTGCAATAGGATTTTTTTTTTTTTTTTTTGAAATTTCAATTTATTGTTTCTGCGTGACATAATGCCTTGGAAGTAAAACCTTCCTGTAATGATATTACTGTAATGTACCTTTTCCTTTCCTTTTTGAGAGCTTTTATTCAAGTGTATTTGATATCATCTAGAGAGTGCTCAACTTATAAATCTTAGATTTAAAAAAAAAAATTGATTAAGCTTCAAGGCTTGACCTCCTATTTGTGATCATAGTGCTTGTTGTTTCACTTGGTTTTTACATTGTAAGGTGGCTTGGACATTTAGATTCCCAATGTGGTCTCTTTGGGTAAAATTGACTTGTTGAGATCTCCAGAGAATAGAGACTCTTCTGGGTCCAAATGGAGAGGTTTAGTTAAAATAAATGCTAAAGTTCTTCAGTTTGAGTTTCTTTTGTGGTTTTATGAAGTACTTGGAAGGAGAAGAATTTCAACATTTTCAAAAACTAGAACTTGTACTTCAATCTATTGTGGTGAAAGGTAGTTTTCTTGGTTTCTTTGTGGATTTGTGCTTCAATTCAAGTGTTGTATTTTCGTTTTCAATTTATGGTACAATTATATCAAAATGAGTCACTTGATAGGTTGTAGTTCCTCCTTTTTCATAATTCTTTCCATCCCACCTTGTGGGATTTGCAATAGACTGTTTTCATTTTTTTTTCTTTTTTTGGTATGTTAATCCTCACCGTTTTTAAATGTTCTTAACTTGATTAGGGTTATGCCAATTTATCTTGCATTATGTGTTATTTGTTGTTCTATGTTGGATATGATTTGGATGACCATTATCTCCATATTTCATATCCTATCTTTCTTAGTAAAACCTCACTCTGGTCTTTTTAATCAAATAATAAAAGTATCAACTTAATTGAACTAAACCTTGATCCCATACTAGTTGGAGTCAGCTATATGGATTCATTTCCTTCATTCCATGTGGTTTAAAGTTATATCTTCATCCTCAGAAAGATCTACAATCAGTAACTCCTTACTGCTGTCCCTGGTGTCATCCTAGGTTTGACTTTATTCCCTGAGCTCCAATAACTTCAATGTGCTCATCCTTCTGTATTGATGCATTTGTAACACCACCACTGCCATCACCATGTACTTTAATAGCATTTTGTTTAAAATTAAATAGCTTGGAAGTACAGGCCATAGACAATCTGTGCCAAAATTGTGAACATTTGAATTTTATACTTCAACTGGAGCTGAAATTTGACATGGTCTATGGGGAAATATAGTTTTATTCAATGTTGTAGCATTTTGTTGGGAAATTTAATTTCATGGAGTATGTAGCGCACCAAATGTTAACTTACCCCTATGAGTGAGTATCAAAACAATTTGTTGTTTATCAATCAACTAAAATGATATTATAGGAGATAGATTTTTGAAGTGAGATCCAAGTTCTGTTGGTAGAGGCCCCTCCCTGGATGTGTCTATAAAAAAATGATGGAAAAACTGAAAACAGAAAAAAAAAAAAAAAGAGCCAATTTTGGCGTGAGTAAAGGTTTAAGTGCAAGAGCTGCTTCTCCAAAATGAGTAGAATTTTGAAAGGAATATGTAGCTAGGACCACATTGAGTTTTAAATTTCATACAGCATTTGTAATTTTTGACTCCGGTATTACCTGTTACGTTCCCCCTTATCTATGGGAGACAATACTAGTACTTTTGGATGAATGCGTGCAAATTTATGCGTTCACTGACCATCTAGCTTAAATCTTGGCTAGCAGGATCTGGATACTCCTTCTGCAGCTACACTTGGAAATCCTCTGGATGAAAAGGTGAGAAGCAACTTTCTTCAGTTGACAGCTGCTAATAGTGATGCTTATATGTGTATGTTTCATCCAGGATATTGACATTATTGCAACATACAGTGACACATCTGGCAACATTAGAATTAGGAGGGTCCAAGTGAAGGACCTCTCTGCTTCCTGGGTCCTGGAAAACCCAACGGATAAAGGCCATGATCAGCCAAAGACTTCCCAGGTAATACCAAAGTATTTTAGTATTGTGTTCTCAATAGAGCTGGCAGTTACTTCAAAAGAGCATCTATATATTGTCAGGTTGAAAACAGTACCTAAAAATTTTGGGAAGTATAATGGTCGAATGATAAATTGTAATTTTAATCCTTTATTTTGTTTGATTTAGTTTATGGATGAGAACAGGTGTTTTGTTTTCAAGTTAATGACTTCCACACAGGCTTTTTTATCCTCCTTTCTTCTCACAGACTTTGAGAGACTCATTTCAATCTGATTTGAGATTTCAAGATAATGTTCAAAATTCTGAGATCCACAGTCGTCCTAAGTTGCCAATAAGCCCAGTGAAGCTGCTGCGCCAGGTGAACTGACAATACCTTTACTTGTGTTACTCTATGTTTTGGGTAAAGTTAATTTGGTTGTATGACATTTTCTTGCACTTCAGTTGAAAAGGCGAAAAAGGAGGGAACTTCGGACCGCATTGCTAATTCAGCAAGATAAAGAAGCTGAAAACCGGACAAGAGCAGCTGCAATAAAACGGTCCGAAGACATGGACACCACCGTCCAGGAAAAGTATAGTATATGGAGGAGAGACTATGAAAATCCAAATTCTGATACTATGTTGAAGCTCATGCGGGACCAGATTATAATGGCCAAAGCATATGCAAATATAGCAAAATCTAATAATGAAACCAGTCTTTATGAATCACTTACAGAACACTCTAGAAAAAGTCAACATGCTATTGGAGAAGCTACATCAGATGCTGAGCTTCATCCTAAGTATATCTGCTATGTCCTTTCTTATTTTGCTTCAGTCAAATTTCATTTCTTGATATTCATATAGAAATTCCTTTCCCTTCCTCCAGTGCACTTGATCGAGCAAAAGCAATGGGTCACGCCCTCTCCATAGCAAAGGATCGATTATATGATTGTCCTACTATGTCGAGGAAGTTGCGTGTCATGCTTCAGTCAAGTGAAGAGAATGTAAATGCGCAAAGGAAGAAAAGTGCTTTCTTGATTCAGCTAGCTGCAAAAACAATTCCAACACCATTGCATTGCCTTCCTTTGCAGCTTGCAGCTGACTATTTCTTGCTTGGTCATCAAAATAAAGAGTATCTGAACAAAGAAAAGCTTGAAGATCCTTCTCTTTATCACTATGCCATATTTTCGGATAATGTGCTAGCGACATCTGTGGTGGTCAATTCCACAGTGCTTCATGCAATAGATCCTGAGAAACATGTTTTCCATATAGTTACAGATAAATTGAACTACGCTGCAATGAAAATGTGGTTTCTCATCAACCCACCTGCAAAAGCGACAGTTGAAATTCAGAACATTGATGATTTTAAGTGGTTGAATGCTTCATCTTGTTCTGTTCTACGTCAGCTTGAATCTTCCAGGATTAAGGAATACTACTTCAAGGCAAATCATCCTTCCACCCTTACTGCTGGGTCTGATAATCTCAAATATAGAAATCCAAAGTATCTGTCTATGCTGAATCATCTTCGATTCTATCTTCCTGAAGTATACCCAAAGCTAGACAAGATCCTTTTTTTGGATGATGATATTGTGGTTCAGAAGGATCTGACACCGCTTTGGTCCGTTGATATGCAAGGAATGGTGAATGGCGCAGTGGAAACTTGCAAGGAGAGCTTCCATAGGTTTGATAAGTATCTCAATTTCTCTAATCCAAAGATCAATGAAAATTTTCATCCAAATGCTTGTGGTTGGGCATTTGGCATGAACATTTTTGACTTGAAGGAGTGGAGAAAGCAAAATATAACTGGAATATATCATTATTGGCAAGATCGGGTATGTATTCAGCCTCCTATTCCTTCCAATCACCTAACTTATTTTCCTTATCCAAGATTTCATCATGCAAGGTCTTTTTTTTTTGAAATATCAATCATGGTGATTAGTACCACAAGTAAATTTTTCTTTTTGCTTTTTGGTGCATTGGCAATTTTTTTATGGAAAGAGTGAGAGCTGTAATCGAGTCATGTTGAGCCAATAAAATGCTTTACCCAAACTTTGACTCAACTCCAAAACTAAGTCATCAACTTGAGTGAACTTAGCTTGAATAGGTATTTTACACTTTTACAGTTAGGGAACGCTAAGCATTTTGCACAGGTGATAAAACGTACACTATTACATAATTATATAGAAAGTATTCTTAACTAATATGTGATCAAGTATATTTTGTGAGAATGAGAGGAACATGCAAGGGTTCCTTGCCCATCTACAGCGGCAGCCATCTATGCAATGAATGAGTGAGATGGTTGATGGCTGTAGTGTCTCACTCTTACCAAAATATATTTTCAGTTTCAGGATTTATTTTTTTTCATTTGACAACAATGTCAACAAAATGATTCTGCTCGGTTGTGCATTATGCATTCCACTGGGATTGGAAATCGGATCTCTGATGGTTAACCTTAAATGTACAGAAACATTATCCTTCCTACTTCCATTGTTTGTCAATTTAACTTGCAACTAACAAATGAACTGCTTTGCAGAACGAAGACCGAACTCTTTGGAAATTGGGCACCTTGCCACCAGGATTGATCACTTTCTATAACCTAACCTTTCCGTTGGATCGTAGCTGGCATGTCTTGGGACTTGGCTATGACCCAGCCCTTAACAAAACTGAAATTGATAACGCAGCTGTAGTTCATTACAACGGAAATTACAAGCCATGGTTGGATTTGGCTATTGCAAAGTACAAGCATTACTGGTCTAGATATGTACAGTTTGATAACCCCTATCTCCAACGTTGCAATGTTTTTGAATGATACCACAAGGAAACAACTTCAAAGTGCTTCATAGCTAGTAGAAAATTTTTTCCTCCAGCAATACATAGATAATGATAGTCATTTTTTTTAAAAGAAACATTTTATTTTTAGCTGCATATGTAATATTTTTCTGATTTATTATTGAGCTTTGCCAAATTAATACAAGCCTGGAGCAAATTTGTTAACTATATTGATGTTATACCAATATAAATAAATTTCTTTAACATTGTATTTGACTGCTATACTATGCATTTTTCCTAATATAAAATCCAACACCCACCTTGAGAACTTGTGGATTATGAGATGAGTCTACGTTTGTGAGGGCATATGCTTCTTGGCCATGCGCCTTTCAACGATTCTATCAAATTCAAAGAATTCTAATTGGATTTCGAGAATCAGGGAGTCATCATCTAATGGAAAATGGCAAGAAGTGATTTCACACTACCAAGAAATGAAAATTTTTGAAACTCACCCACCAAATATTTCGCTTTTCCCTTCTGTTCTCAAAGCATTTTCATACATTTCCAGTAAGCATGGGAAATCTTTTCATGCTTGTTTGATCAAGGAGGGACTAGAATCATGTACTTCCATTGGAAATTCTATCATGAGTTTTTACTTTAAGTGTGGCGAGTTGAATGCTGCTATGAGCATTTTTAATTCCATGAGAAGCAAAGATTCAGTTTCTTGGAATATTTTGATTCATGGGTATTTGAATTATGGTGCCTTAGTAGAAGGGTTATGGCTGTTTCCTAGTGCTAGGGTTTCTGGATTTGAACCGAACATATCCACATTGGTCCTTGTAATTCAAGCATGTAACAGCCTTAAAGCAAAGCATGAAGGGCTCCAAGTACATGGTTATATAATTCAAAGTGGGTTTTGGGCCATTTCTTCCATACAAAACTCCTTGCTTTGCATGTATGCAGATGTTGACATGGAATGTGCAAGAAATCTGTTTGATGAAATGCCTGACAGAGACGTCATCTCTTGGAGTGTCATGATTGGTGGTTATGTGCAGAGCCTGGAACCTCAAATTGGATTCCAGATGTTTCAAGAAATGTTACAACTGGGCAAGACTGAACCAGATGGAGTTATCATGGTAAGTGTTCTTAAAGCTTGTGCTAATGCAGTGAACATACGTATGGGAAAATTGATACACGGGTTGTCGATTTGCAAAGGTTTAGATAGTGATTTGTTTGTCAAGAACTCTTTGATTGATATGTACTTGAATTGTCAAGATATTGATGCTGCATTTAATGTTTTCAATGAGATGTCTAATAAGAACAATGTCTCGTGGAATTCTATGCTATCAGGATTAGTCCTTAACGAGAACTATGTAAAAGCTTTATCATTGATTTATTCAATGCAAAAGGAAGGAATTGAAGCTGATGAAGTGACTTTGGTGAATATTCTTCAAATATGCAAGCACTTGGCTTATACATATCAGTGCAAAGCAGTCCACTGTTTGATAATCCGTCGGGGATATGAATCAAATGAATTACTTATCAATTCTCTTATTGATGCTTATGCAAAGTGCAATTTCATTAATCTTGCATGGGACGTCTTTGTTAGGGTAAGGAGAAGGGATGTGGTTTTGTGGAGCACAATGATTGCTGGGTTTGCTTATTGTGGGATGGCAAATGAAGCGATAACTATCTTTCAGGAGATGAATGAGGCAAAAGAAGTGCCTAATGCAATTACAATTGTAAATCTTCTTCAGGCTTGTTCAGTTTCAGCTGAATTGAAAAAGTCGAAATGGGCACATGGAGTCACAATTCGAAGAGGTTTGGCAGCAGAAGTGGAAGTTGGAACTGCAATTGTTGATATGTATTCCAAATCTGGAGAAATACAGGCATCAAGAAAGGCCTTCAATCAAATTCGAGAGAAAAATATAGTAACATGGAGTGCTATGATAGCTGCATATGGTATGCATGGTCTTCCCAGTGAAGCATTGTCTTTGCTTGCTGAAATGAAATTACACGAGCTCAAGCCGAATGCTCTAACCACTCTATCAGTGCTTGCTGCTTGTAGTCATAGTGGATTAATCAATGAGGGGCTCTCCATTTTCAAATCAATGTTCCAAGACCATGGGATTGAACCTGCATTTGAACACTACTCGTGTGTAGTCGACATGTTAGGTCGTGCAGGAAAGCTTGATACTGCAATGGAATTTATTGGAACGATGCCTGAAAAATTTAAGGGTCGTGCAAGTATTTGGGGGGCATTATTGAGTGCTTGTAGAAACTATGGGAATACTAAGCTTGGTGAAATAGCCATCTCTCGTATTATTGAGCTGGAGCCTTTGAACTCTGCTGGATATATATTGGCGTCAAGCATGTATGCCGGAGATGCGTTGTGGGTCGATGCAGCTAGGATGAGATTGTTGGCCAAGGAGAGAGGAGTAAGAGCTATTGCTGGCTATAGTTTAGTGGACGTTGATAGCAAAGCTAGTAGATTTGTTGCTGGAGATAGGTCTCATCCACTAGCAGGTCATATGTACTGTAGGCTTCGTCAATTGCATGACTGTATGAAGATTCATGAAATAACAGATACAGTTTTTGTTGAATACTAGCAATTATCAAAACTTTTTTTTTTTGGCAATAATAGCTTTTGAGCTAACTTTTAGCGTTTCCACTAAATTAAAAAATTACTTTTATTAATTATAGCATTCAGTAAGCTAATCTATATAGTAGCATTTATAGGTCAAGGCAACGTTTAATGAAATGTTATTACAGTAAATGTTTAGCGTTTCATAGTAATTAATAGATAACATTCTACACTTTACTCCTCTTTTTTTTTTTTTTTTTTTACAACATTTCTACCACTTATTTTTTTTTTTTTTTTTTTACAAATTATAACAAGCTCTAATCCTACTTGTAATATAAAACCGTTCTCTTTACTCTTTTGTTATTTTAAATTTAACAATCAATCAAATAGTTCTTATAGCTAACAAAATTAGTTGTTAATTTTTTTACAAAATGCTACATTGACATCTAAAAATTGATTTAAATGCCATATTATTGAGCACTAAAATATCTTGATTTCTAAAAACTAGTTCAAACATTATATCACTGAATATCTTGACTTCTAAAAACTAGTTCAAACATTATATCACTGAGCACTATAAAATAGCGTTGGTAGTTAAAAAGTTGTTGCGCCATATAACTTAATAATAAGAACGTTTATTTCTTTTTTAATTTATCCATAAAGTATCACTAGACTGATATATGGTTGAAAATGAAAACTAAAAGTATCTAAATTATATAATATACTATAGTCTATAAAAGAATGGAGATTTGCACTGTCCACCAGTTTTCCGCTCTAGCACAAATTTTTTATCTACAATTATCTGTATTTTAAAGATTTTTTACCTTTTTTTTAACCATTCTTGTGGGCGTTGAAAAATAGTTTTGCCTATCCTTAGCATTTTTGCTCTTTTGCCTATGTTATATATATGTTTTGGGGCTAGAATTTTCTTTTTTGCTTATTATTTTGTTTTTGTTGGTTTAAAGATATTCAATGGACTAAAACTTTAATTTATATGTAGATTTTTTAAGGTAAATTTATTAAATAAATTCTTCTCGAAATTAATTATTTTTCAATCAAAATAGTCAATTATTTCTAACTAAAATATCAATAATGATGGCGATTATGTTATTTTTATAATATAAATTATATTTTCCTTTTCTCTTTATGAGATCAATGAAAGAAAAATTCTTATAAATATATTTTCTAATTAGTTCTTAGACTTTTAGGGTATTGAATTTTAATGCTTAAATTTATTTCTTCAATAAAATATTTGTGTTATTCTAAACAGTAGATTTTTTTTTTAAAAAAAAGGATAATTGAAAACATTAAATTTGTTAATGAGTCAAAATTTTTTTAAAGTTTATTTATTTTCTTATATTTTTTATTTTAAGTTCTTACTTATATGATTTTTATTTTATTTTTAAATATTCCTTTTGCTTTTGGATTAAAAAAGCTAAAACTTATTTAAATTTTTACTTATATGCTTATTTTATTTTATTTTTTAATTATATCTTTTTTTTTTCGTTTGTGTTAAAAAAAATCTACACTTTCTATAGCTAAACTTATTTGAAATTTAAATTAAAATATGAATTCTAAATATGTGGTTTCATATTATTTTTGAATATGCCATTTTTTTTTTTTTTTTATCATTACGTAATTAAACTATTGTAAACAAGGCATGGAGACTTCTTAGTTCATTATGCTATTACTCTAAGTTTAATTGGTTAATATAAAAAGAGTTGCATTAGTGGTTTTAATTATTTTTTTTTACAAAAAATTTCATCAAATTATAAAATATAAGTTAAAAAAAATAAAAATAAATAAGATAAACTTTTTCTCATAACATATACTTTGATGTGACTTGTTCAAATTCTAAAAACAAATTATGGCATAATTTAAAATTAATTATCTTATTATTGATATAAAAGGAATATTAATAAGTAGTTGGTTCTTAATAACGGAATTAAATCATGGAAAGATCGTGTCATGTTAGACATAACTGCAAATAGGCGGTGTATTATCCACCTTATATGATATGAAACGTTTTCTCGTC
The DNA here is from genome assembly GCF_014843425.1 of Jatropha curcas. The sequence goes on along the minus strand of NW_023591374.1, from coordinate 486,160 downwards.
TAATTAAGTATAAGTTTTGTTTAATTAATTCATGCAGCTGATAGCTGATTTGTACCAAACAATTATATTATAGGTATTTGGTAAACTTTTTTAATATGATAGAAGTCCAAGCTATTGATTCTATCAGCTATGTTTTAGAGTTTTTTCGTATCTAGCTGATTTGTATTTACATTATAATTAGATTTCATTAACCTCATAAAAATAATTGATAAAAAAATTATTTTTAATTAATATTTTTATTTATATAATACATTAAAATAAAAAAATAATATATTCACCTTAAAATTAATCTACAATCTATAATAGTTAATTTAATTTTGACTAGCATATTAATTTCCCATTGAAATCTAAATTCTATTGGATAAATTCATAAAGCATATTATATACTAAATAAGATATATTTTAAATATGGTATGAATATAAAATCATTAAGGATTTTAATTTTATTCAAATTTTAAAAAAGAACTTTGAATGCTGAAGAAAATTAAACTGTAGTAAATATTTTATTTAATTATTAATTTTTTTATAATTTTATTTGTATTCTATTAATTATTATGTTCAATTTTTTTACTGGAAATTAAATAATAATGAGTATCATTGTTGGTAAATAATAAAAAAAATTATAAATTAAATTAAATAATCAATATTTTTTTAAAAAACTTTTTTTAGAGGAAAAACTGCAGATTTATTCATTGCTTCAAATAGCTGAAGAATCAGCTTGCACAAAAGGTACAATAGGACTTGGACCATCCTCAACCCAAATATAATCCACAGAATAAACAGACAAAGCTAATGACAGTAACTGATGAGCAACCTTGTTGCATGATCTAGGAACATAACTAAAAGAAAAAAAATTTGGAAATTAGACGCTAAGTCGCTAATTCTGCTTAACATGGTTCCCCATTCAGTTGGGGGAAAATTCTTAGAGGCATATTGTCGAACACGTGAGACAGATAATTAGGAGTCTCCAAAGCGAAAATCACAGCATCCGCTTCAACATCTTGGACCTCAAGAATTCCTAGTCTTCTTACACCAGACGCCATCAATCCTCCCTTCCTATTTCGTATCACAAATCCCAGCCCACACCGATTTTGAACTTTCAGATCACCAACATCGCAGTTTATTTTAACCACGTTATCAGCAGGAGGGGTCCATCTTGATTACGACTCAACTACCACAAAGTTCCCAGAGACCATACTTGACATTTGGTAGTCGTAAACCATAGACAGTGCTTGATTTTCCAAAGAGAGGTCCGATTGCTGTCAACAACCACACATTCCTAGCTTTCAAAATGCTCCAAGCCGTTGCCACTACAGTTTCCAGTCGCTCAGACTGAAGAGAATTGACAAGATTAAACAGGAAGTAGATTCTTCCTCCTTGTCCCGGCTAAAACTCTGTTTTATTTTTCACGGTAGAGCTAGAAAAGAAATTTTCTAATCCTAATAATTATTTAAATTGTGAGCATTGTGTACAAAACTTATTTATTTCTGTTTGAACTCCGTAGCTATAGGATTATAAAAACTCTTATTATAGGATTATGATAACTCCAATTTTGTATGAGTGTGATCATGTTAATTGAAAAATTTAGGTTGATTTACATATCTATATGTGCATGTATGGACCGGTTAGTCCATATTATATATATTGTGTAATGTAATTGGGCCTTAGTTATGAAATATTTGAAATGCTGGATTGATAAGACATAGTACAATCATAAGGTTTGTTATATAAAATAATATGAGTTTACTGTTCCTGTGATCCAATTTGATGTGATTGAATTTAATGATTCAAACTTACTACAGGCCTTGAGAGCCTTATGTTTACCTAGGCCATAATGCTTTGGCCCATGGTTTTAGATCCTGACACTTTCATAGGTCCATATTCTCCTTAAATCTAATATATTGACCCAAACCCCGGTCTTTATCTTCATTCCATTCCAAAAACTTCATTCCATTCCCAAAACTGTCCTAACTTATTCTCAATTAGCTCAACCCATTCCTCGCAGGGGAAGTCATATGCACAAATCTATAAAGGAGACTGGAATAACTCCAAGGATGATGGTTGCTTATCCCCTATAACTTGTTTTAGGATAAGAATTTGCTTCTCAAAGTGCGATGGAGAATTATCTAACACATATTGCAGATCTGGTCAATGCTGAACCTAAAATAGAAGGATTTCCTTACTCCAATCTCTCATCACCACTCCATGCTTCGATTTCCAAGCTCTTTGCATTAAATTCATTAAGGCATATCTATTATACGAGTAATCAAACCATAATTTTCCCGCAACATATAACTGAACCTTATTCAGATCTTCAAGACAAGCCTCCTCTGGTATGACAACTACATCCTCATCAAGGCTGACCTGAGTATTAGTTGCCTAACCCTGTCCATCCTCGAACCATAACTACCTGGTATGCTGAATTTAGAACAAAGGGCAAAGGACACAACTTGACGACAAAAAGAGAGAAAAATAAAACTAGAAAAGATAGAGACTCGATAACCCTAATCCTACAGGAATACGAGTTGAAATACAGACGAGACACAAAAACTAGGAAAACCTAAAACCTATGATGGAGACGCGAGGACCATATACTGATACTAGAACGAAAATTATAATGTTTAAAGAACTGGGATGCAAAAGAAACATGAAAAAACAAGACGAAACACTTAGAAGTAGATGATCCTATACGCTAAAAAAACGAAAACCTAATTCTCAGGAGAGAGAATCCTAATTCCCATTGGAGGGAGAAGCAACATGTGCAATACACGTTAGTTGCTTATAAATGGTGAATTACTAAAACATATTTCATAAAGTTAATTTGCTTGCTTAGATTCACTTATAAGTTTTTGGGTAAAGTACTATTTAGTCCTTAAAGTTTCAGCAATTCACCATTGCGTCTCTCTATTTTGGTAAACCTAATAAGTAGTCCACCATCTTTGGTTCCATCAAATAATTTGGTTCCTTCATCCAAAAATTAATCTTTTCACGGTTAAATTTTAATGAAAAGACTATGCTACCCTCTTTTACCCATCTTTTGGGCCCACCATCTTAATCGTCTCGGCCAAATCTCTTTTACTAATTTTTATTAATTTCTTTTGTTATTCAAATTTTCAAAAGAGATTGAAAAACAAAATCTTAAAGAGTTTCAAAAAATAGATAACAATATTTAAAATCAACACACAATTGATTCTTTAAAATAAAGTAAAACAAAATCCATTCTTTATCAAAACCTTATTATTTCCCTCACAACTATCAACAATTTCTGCACCTCCTAGCGATAAAACATCAGGTAACGTGAAAGAAGTGGAGTTAACAACGCCAAGGCAATCTTGCAAAAGAAGTGAAACTAAACTCAAACTCATTGTAATAACCACATAAATAAGAGCGCAGTTGTTGGAATCTCGAACTGATTGGATAAAGAGATTTTTAGGGGTATTTTAACCTTGGTTTGGAAAGGAGACGAAGGAAAATATTGGAAAAGAAAAAATAACGAGGAATTGTCAATTTTCTTTCTATAGATATTTTTTACTTTTTTGTCTGGATATAATAATGAAAAAAAAATAAATTTATTTTTCTTTGTTTGGAAAGGGTAAAGTTTTGTTAATTAATTTAAGTACTTGGATAATTTAATAAAATTGAGTGAAAATCTCACCTTTCTTTATTATTATTTTTTAAGTAGGAGAGATTCAAAACATGTGGGCTTCAATGGAAAATAAATGAAATATTACTTTCTTCAATATTTTCCTCCTCTTTTGGTATTATTTGGAATGTTTATATTGGGATAATGATAATTGTATTAAGATAAGAATTGTGAAAACCATTTATTATTTATTAGTTAGGTTTACTTAGAAGTTTAATATCTTGTAATATATATTTATTGATTTTTTATATTTTTATTATTGTATATATGCAATGGACTGGTTAACTTCACCTCACATCAATGTATTCACTGCACTGGCTAACACATATGTCAGTTGCCACCCTAGCTAAGAAACGTTATCCTTCAATCACTGCTCAAATTTTGATAGGCGATAACACCTCTCCTTCTAGGGGCGGACAAACTTCAGTTTTAACCGAATAATTCGGTTTGATAACTGAATTGGTTGATTGAATGTCGACGAAAAATAAGAATTTTTCAGTTTTTTTTAGGAATACCAATATGCCAAAATAATTGGATTAGTGTTTAGATCGGTTCAAACCAAAAAAATGGAACCAAACTAATACGGTTTTAGGTTTATTTAATTTGATTTTTCAGCTAAATAAATTTCTTTAGAAGGTAAATTTTGTGAATTCTGTTATTTTGACTCATTTTTTTTTTTATTTCAATTCAATTCAATTTGGTTTTCCATATTGATTCAGTTTTGTTCAGTTTCTGTATTTTTAATTTTTTTAATCAGGGTGATTTGATTCAATTTGGTTGAATCTAATTCTCACCCCTATTTCCTTGGACCAAAATTTTCTTCTTAAATGTAATGATGTGTTCATATCAAAGGATCACTAACTAGTCTAATCATAAAAGGCATATCAACTTGGAATGTTGAAGCTAAAGTGCTTAACGCAATTATGCTCGTTCTATTAGAGACAACGTCCTGTTTTTCCATTTCAGAAAAGATGGTCAACCCTTATTCCTTCGTATCAAGGGTCTTTTATTTTCTTTTTTTTTTTTTTTTCATATTGGAGATATAAATTTTTCTTTTTTTAATTTGGCCCCCTTAATTTTTAAAAATTTTTTCTAGGCCCCTTAATTTTGATGTGTGCTCTGTCCTTGGATACATAGCAAAGTAGCAGTAGTAGTAGTAGTAAATAGAGCTTGTATAAGAACAATGAGAAGGAAATGAATTTTCTTTATCTTTAGCACTACAAATGAGTTCCTAATCAAGATTTGTCTTCAAATGTCTTAAATTCATAGCATTAAGGAGGGGTTTTATAAATGAATAATGAAATCTCCTCCTATAGTACAAGTATTTCGCATGCATATTTCTCATCACTAACTATGCATTCCTAAGAAAATAATTACAGAATCACCGTTCTTACACTAATGCTCATACACATCACTATTACAACAACAATAAACTCACTAATGATTTTACAATATTAAATAAATAGAGATATGACATATATTTAGTAGAGAAACAATCAGCATGAACTCAAGGATTTGTGCTTGCTTGGCAGCAATTTTATGCAGCTTACCTCACTAATGAAGCTTGTTGATATGCTCGATGCGCATCCTGTCTTGGATGAAGAGGAGAACGATGTTGCAAAGTTTGCTGGCCATGGTGGTGAATTGTAGGACGATTAGAACGAACTCTAGGCTCTCTTGGCCTTTCATTATTTGCTTCAATCCTTTCTAATGTCTCCACAACTTCTTTCATAGATGGTCGATTCTTGGGTTCAGATTCGATACAATTTATTGCAAGCTGAGCTATTCGAAAGGCTGCTTTTGAAGGATATTTCCCCTCTAACCGAGAATCCATAATGTTCTTCAACTTTCTTTTATCATATAAAAATGGTTTGATCCAGTCCACTAGATTATGTCTCCCACTTGGACGGTTTGTATCGAGTGCCCGCAAGCCCGTCAAAATCTCAACCAGGACAACACCAAAACCATACACATCACTTTTTACATATAAATGCCCTGTTTAATCACCAAAATGTTACTATTGCAGCAAGGTTCCCAAATGTACCATTTGGCTCAAGCAGCAATGAAGTTTGAGCAATACTTGATTTAAATGTAATGCTTGAGCCAAATCATCAATTTAGAGCATCTGAAATTGAAGGAAGGTTCAGAGATTACCTGTTGCCACGTACTCGGGAGCGGCATAGCCATACGTGCCCATCACCCTTGTTGTCACATGAGATTGACTAGCCGAAGGCCCCAACTTTGCCAAACCAAAATCTGAAATCTTGGCTGTGTAAGACTGCAATAAGACAAATTGGAACAAGTAAGATGACATTTATCTTTTCACTAACATCTTCTAATTGAAAACATCCTATGACCAATAGTTTTAGCACTTCCCTCCATTTCCAAAAGGTAATGGAAAAAGGGAAAAAGAGAGAGGATACAGGATGGAGGAAGTAACTAGGGTAAATGCAGGAAAGAAAATGGAATGTCAACCCAGTATGAAGGCATAAATATGACAAATAATATGTTGTTATCTTATATATAACATTAGGGTTTGGTATTTCATAAAGAACCTACCCCATCAAGCAGTATGTTTGAGGCCTTAAAATCTCTGTAAATGACTTGCTTGTCAGAAGTGTGCAAGAAAGAAAGGCCTCGTGCTGCACCTATAGCAATTTTGAGCCGTATTTCCCATGGAAGTGGCTGAACAGTTGAACCCCCTGCAACAATTAAAACACAATGTATAACGAAACTTAAAGGAACATATATATACACATGCACATGCATATTTGCACAAAGGACAATTAATTCAATCAAAATTATTTATTAGCTCTTACTTCCAAATAGATGGTTTTCTAGGCTTCCCTTTTGCATGAATTCATAAACTAGAAGAAGCTCCTTGTCCTCCCAGCAGTATCCTATCAGCCTTACAAGGTTAGGATGAGAAAGCCTTCCCAAGAAATTTACCTCTGACTGCAAAAAAGAAGGGACAGATCTGAAGCTAAATAAAATTTCACAAAAAAAAAAAAAAAAAAAAAAAAAAGATCAAAAAAGAATATGGACAGATCTGAAGCTAAATAAAATTTCACAAAAAAAAAAAAAAAAAAAAAAAAAAAAAAAAAAAAAAAAAAATTTGTGAATGACAACAAATTTTTGATGATGCTCCAGCTAAAGTGTTGGTCAAGCTAATTATATACATGTGCATGTGCATACGGGCATGTAGCATTCCACATGAACTGGCACACACATTTTTGTTTATGGATGTGTGTGTTTGAGAGAGAGAGAGAGAGAGAGAGAGAGAGAGATTCAAAAAGGTCTAAGTAAAAAGAGAAATAAGAAAAGTATAGCTTCATTGGATGCAAAATAATTATGCTGCGTGATGTTGATTGTCTTCTAATGGGGTCTGATGCATTAGAGTGATGCCTCCACAAGGAGCAAAAAATTAATTAATTCAGTTGTTGTCAACTGGTCGAGCCTTCATTCTGATCCTCAAGATATATAGTCATAAACAGAGTTTGCTTTTCTAATATGACCATGACTTTTACTCATTTATACAAAGTAGCCAAGATGTCTGTGCTAGAGCATATTCCTCTAAATTGTTGAAAGCTTGAATCTCGGTAGCTGCCTCCATATTAATCAAATTTAAGATAGAGCTGGACCTATGTGTCAAGCCGCTCATTCAACACCAGTAGTCTTTCAAATTAAACAGTGAATGAAAGAGACAAACTTCTTATTAAACCCTCACATCCAAGCTTGAGAGTTTATGTTGAGTAATTCATTTACAGTCTTAAATGTGTTTTTTTAATATCTTAATATTGGAAATGGATTTGCCTTTTGTTCTTTGCTTTTGGACGTTCTCATTTTGGGGGAGTTGTGAAGATATAAGGCAATTAAGGATAGATGAAATTGAAGAGTGATGGAACACATTCCACCGACCAAAATAATATAACAACATCATGCATAAAATGATACAAAAGCAAAACGAGTATTAGAAAATATGATAAAATGAAAGATAAAAGCTATAAGATACTGGGGAAGCGTACAGAAGCTTTTCAGCTCTTTTTTCAATATGATTCTGATTCTTTTGTTAATTGTTATCATCAGCCGTCACTTTATTTTTTTCCATTACCATGCTTCTGTCCCTTATGGGGAAAAGGTAGTCCATGGATAAATTAATATAAGAGGAGCCTCACAACAACCCAAGAAATTAAAGTTTAATGAAATAAAACTATGCTCTTGAAATTTGCAGAACTCTGTTTTTCTTACTTGAACATATGCAACAATCTGGGTTGACTGTACAGTATAAAAGAGTAACAATATTTGGATCAACAGAAGAATGGTTTATCAGTTTTTCTTTTAGTAATCTCACAGGGCAGAATTACTGCTGGTCAGCTTTTGTGCAGCCTATGAAGCCCAAGTCTCCTATATGGATTTTAAATATATGCCAATCCAAATACCCAATGAAAGGACCTGCTTCCTTCAATTTTTTCCCAGTTAACAATGCTTAAAACTAGAAGAGCGTTTAAATATCATTTAAACTGATCCAGTTCCACTTTGCATATAATTAGAGTAAAAGCAGTTACTGAACATATCAAATCCCTTACCCTCCCATTTGAGAACAAAATAGAAAACTACAATTTAAGATGAGCTAGAAATCTACTGCATTTCAAACTATCAAACAATTATATCAAATGCAATGGAAAGCAAAATGCAGACTTTCTAATTAGGTTGAATTACCTGCCATTCTTCAAATCCTTGGAAGCTCTCAGAATTCAATTTTTTGACAGCAATTACATTTCCACTTCCACTCTTCCCAGTGGATCTCTCATCAAGCCAACCCTTGAAGACTTTACCAAAACCACCCTCTCCTAACACAGTATCAGGTCTGAAATTCCTGGTGGCAGCCTTCAGTTCTGCAAAAGAGAATATCCTCAAGTTGGGGATGGGCAAGATCTGCCCATTTGGGAGGGCCTCATCACCACTTACTACAGAAAACTGGCTGTTCCCAGAGACATTGCTGCCATGAGAAGCTGTATTGCTGCTCCGAGAAGATACCGTGTTGCTGCTCCGAGAAGATGCTGCATTGCTAGTTGTATGAGAAATTCCTGCAGTGATTACAGAATTGAATTAACACACATTCAAGTCAAAATGGAGGAAATTTGAAAATGATAAAGAGAAAAATAAAAGGGAAATAATCTATTTATTTAAATTATGATAAGAGGACATAATGAATACGGTAATATTCATGCAAGAAGATGAAAAGCATAACAGAAACACCCATATTGCAATAGTCAATCAATATAACCAATAGAAGCAAAAGCTATAAAGTTATTTTAATATAACTGGAATATAAAAATATTTGTAGAGAATTAAATTAAAAAGATGAGATCACAGAATTAGATTGTGAATAATATATTGTTAATTAATAAAAGGAGGAATTTCTAGTATTGATTACAAGACAAGATCACATTCAACTCATTCTTAAAGTTAGATAACTTATTCAGAAATTAAACAGCAAAAATAGAAACAGAACACTTAGAACAGCAGAATTTGAAATTATATCACTTCAATATCAAGTTAGAAAAGATTTCAAAAATCTCATTAACTAGAACCAAAACAACAAAATCCACATAAGAAAGTTTGAATAAATTAGATCAGCCAAACAATTAATGAAGAAAGCAAGAACCTACACATACTTGCAAACCATATGAAAAAGTTACCTGAACTAATTTGACCAGTAGTATTAGGCGTAGCTGTAGTTGTATTAGCAGGTGGAGAACCCCAGCAATTCCCCATCAGAAGAAACCTGTTGGAATTTATACAGACAAAATAAAGACAACACCAATTCTTGTTGTAACTATATCCAGTTCTCACGGATTCAATATGTCCTAAACTCAAATTGATTATCTGGGTTTTTCAAAACTGGGGCTTTTTCTGCACTTTCGGCAACCTTTTCTTGTTCAAACCCATTAAAGCAATCTCTCTCTCCACTACCTGAAAGTCTTATTTCTGTGCTTCAAAAAGAAAGGTCTTACTTTTGTTTGTGAACTATTATGGAGAAGACTTTTTTGGTAGTAATAATAAAGAAACCATTTTCATGGAAATGAAAGAAGACTACTAGATGAGATGACCGAGTCTATTGTGTTGTTTTTGTCTGTTATAAAAAGTACCAAAAGGGTACTAACTATGAGCTTTCGCTCTCATTCAGCAGAAGAAAGCAATGGACATATGGAAGGCTATTCCAAGTCAACTGCCGTGTTGATGGAAATCGTCTCTTCTTTAGTTGGTCAAAGAGGTAGAATTCAAAGCCAAGAGGAGGGCAAAGCCAAGAGGAGGGCACATGCATGTCACTATATAAATATTTTTATTTTTATTTTTATTTTTTTAATTTGGAGAATATTTTTTATTCAACCTATGATTATGAAATTGTTCTTATCTATTTTTAAAATTTGGCGTTGATTATGTGTACGTTGATATATAAGTTTTTGTACTTTATTTCTTGAAGGGATATAGATATATGATTTTTTTCAAACATTTTTGTTAGTGGTCGTTATTATAATAATTAAATTTTACATTTTGAATGCTACAATATTTTTTATTAGTATTTTTCATTTATTTAAGAGAAAAATTAAAAACAAATTAATGGAATTATTTAACTATGAGTTGTGATTCAGTTGACAATACATATTCGAAGAAGAGCGAGAAGTCTTAATTGTGATTAAGTTTCAAACCGGATTAAACTGCCATTGATAATAGGTCCGGATACCAGTGGTGTATACCAAAAAAATTAATGGCAATTATTTAATTATTAAAAATATTTTATTTATTGTCTTCTTCTCAATATTTAATTAGTAAAATAACACTTTTTGATGAAATAAAAGAACTAACTAGTTTAATGAGTTAATAATATAAAGACATTTTAATGTACTAGTATTAATAACGTGCACTGCACCTTAAGACTCATTGTACTTGATTTTTATTCTTATTTTTAAATATGGTTGATTGAGTTTTTTATAATATAATAAAAATGATAATAAGTCATTGAGTAAAAAAAAAAATATTAATTTAGTGCTTTATTTAATATTTTAGTGTAAATAATATATATGTGCAAGATGAATGAATATTGTTAAAGAAAAAATCAAAATGGAATGAAAATAGAACTTTATGGTTGACACAATAAGTAAAATAAAAATAACAATAACTCAATCAAAATGATATCTTTTAGATTAAGACGTAAAATGATGACAAGGAAAGTTTTTGAGGTAAAATAATAATAATCTCTATCAAAGAAACATAAAATTTATATGGTGATTTTTTTTATAAGAATTAAATATTTATATTGGTAATTTATAATAAATTGGTATTTTAATAAGATTGCTAATTGAGTTATATGATAACTTATAAATAATTCATAATTAAGATAATTCATAATAAGATTCCTCACATGCCTTATATTCTACTATTGGAAGTACAATAATAAATTTAAATAATAAGTAACGAATTTTTAATTCTTTTAGTTGAATTATTTTTACTCACTCTATTTTATTTAGATAGGAAAAGTTTCAATTTTTGCTGTTCTATTTAGATAAAAAAAATTACCCTTTGAGAATAGTGCGAATTTGAAAAGACTATTTTGTTCTTATTTAGTTTCTAAAATAATGAAATAGTGACAGACAAAGACTTCGAAATGCATTTAATGATATTATTTTACCGAAAATCATCCTTGATAAATTTACATGGACGTTTTTGTAAAATGAGCAGTAAAAAATGAATTGGATAACGATTGCAAATAGAGGTTAGTCAATTTATTTCTGACACACGAGAAGTTCATAATAAACAAGAAAGGAATTGAACAACACTGAATTTGTGAACATGTTTTCAATTTTTATCTCTTATTTTTTTATGCATGTCTAAGTTATTGTCATTTAGAAAATATTAACCCAAAAAAAATGCAAACAAGTATACATAAATTGAGAGCACATTTACATCAACTTGGCACTTTTATAAAACTTGAAAATAACTTTATATTAACAATGGATAAATGAGACTGTAATAATAAAAATTTAGACATATGTTAATAGAAAGCATATAGTAATGAAAATATGCGAACATATTATACAAGTAAGCACGTAAAGTATTCATAAAATCTGCCACAAACAATTATACGATTGACATATTCTAAGGAATCTGAGTCACTAAACATCAATCTATAAATAAATTTATAATTGGATGTTACACTGCTGCTGCTAAATTTTAGAGTATACTTAAATCATATTAGGCAAATTTCCACTTCTAATTAATGTTCTTAGACATGGCAAGTTCACTTATTGAGTAATGCAATTTGAAATTAATATACTCATTTCTCTCGCGTCTATGTGTTTCCTTACATAGAAATACAAATAGGAGTTAATGTTATGTTAAGGGCATTTAGGAAAAGAATAACTAAAAATTACATTTACCTGTTACATTAATTCTTAAGTAAATTCAGTTTTTTCTATGAAATTAAAATGGAGGAAGTATTATTTCTTTAGAATTGTCTATTTTAAAAGTTAGGTAACATAGCTAGGTTAGTCATAAATATCAACTTATCATTCATTATTTAATCATTTTATTATTTTATTAATAATTTTTATTTGAACTTTCTAGTAACTTAAATTAATATAAAATAATTTTTATAATATTCTATCAATTGACTTAAAATATTTCCTCTTATTTCCGTTTCAATTTGTTATTCTTGTTTTATTTATTAATTTCAGTTGTTATTGATATTTTTATTTTGCTAAAAAATACTATGATTCATTAAAATATTAATTTTTGTTGTTATGATAATAAAGTACTAAACAAATTATTTTATTTTTAAAAAAATATTAGAATCTGAATTGAGTTAAAATATTTGCCCTCTTTTTCAATATTAAACTTTTTAAATAAATTCAACATTAATTTTTATTTTTGTTAATCTAATTCTTCTTACACTTGCCGCATAAATAGAAAAAATTTCGTAATAAAAAAAATTTTTGTTCATCAGTGAGATGTTCGTAATATTTTTTTTTAAAAAAAATACTTGTTATAATGATCAATTTTTTTTTTTTTTTTTTAAAAGATAGAGGGACAAGACTCCACTCCATGAAATTAAACACAACAAGGGCTTGTGTTGCCATTAGATGAGCAATCCTAATCGTTGACCTTTTTACAGAACAGATAGAACTATCAACAAGTTCTCTTAACCATGTCAAAAAAAAAAAAAACACGTTCTTTTAACAAACATTGGCAATCTAAAATATCAGAGCTAAAATGAAACGACCTGAAAAATTTTCGTTTAAAAATTTAATTGAAAATTTTAACCAATGAAATTTAGCAAAAAAAAATTTATTATTGCTAAATCAAACCTGTAAACTAGTTTGAATTTTACGAAACCAAGTCAAAAATAAATCAAGCAAGAACCAAATTAGACCACTGAGTTGGATCAAATCGATTCGAATCGAACCAGAATAGTCTAGAAACCCCAGATTTTTTTCTTTTCTTCTTCTTCCTCCTCTTGCCCGCACAGCTCACCTCTCTCCCTTTCCCTCTGTTTTCCGGCCACCGGCCATGTAATTCGACAACCAAGCACTCAAACTTCAAGTGCTCGATGAGTGGAACCCATCCATGGTCTCGTTCATGTAGCAAACGCCTGAAGCAAGAGAGATCGCGCTTGAAAGTGTTGCACCCTATCGATTCCTTTTTCCGGCGATCCACGCCGTTTCTGGCGGTTTTAGGTCATGAAGTGAGCGCCAATCGATCCCTTCCCTCCACGCGATCATTTTCCCACAAATAATTTCGGTGATGGGAAATGGGGGACAAAACCACCATGAGCGGTGGAGATACAGCGACTTTCGGCTCGATTTCGGCCACATGAGCAACTGGCTCTGCGAACGGACGGTGGACTTGAACTCCTCATGAAATTTCGAGTCGGGTGGTGAAATCCTTGCAAAGTTATGGGCAAGCTCGACTCTACGACCATCTTGAACGGCGATGGAGGCAGCGGCAGCCGTCCGGTGATCGACTGTCAATACTCCGGCGAAGTCCCAGGAGGCAGAATCATCTTCTCCTCACGCAGATTGTGGAATCATAGTCCGATTTTTGATTGGTACGCTCTAAGACATAGTTCTTTATTTTTGGTATAAATTTCAAATTTAAAATTATTGGTTGATTTAGTTGATTATGATCAAACAGTTAATTGAAGGACTTTGAAATGTTACGCAGAATGTTGGATTTGTCACGTGGATTTCGAATATGCAATTAGAATTGTTTAGCTACTTAATTCTATATATGTGGAAACATAGTTAATAAACTATGAAGTAATGCAAATTTGGTACATAGGCTTCTAAGTTGAAAAATCACAGAAATGGATGAGTTGAGCTATTCACTATAAAGAGAAAAAGAACTATTTGTAATTATCAAGCCTTTTGATAAACTAAGAATATGATGTTAGTTGGTATTAATTATGAATTGAGTAAATGTTTAGATGAATAAATAATGGTTATGGTGAACGAGGTTAGTTGTTGTGAATTGCCCGATGGATGAGCTATGATAATTTATTTTTGAATTGTGGTTTTAAGCAGGTGGTTAAATCCAATTTTTAGAGGAGGTTCTGTCGAAATTTCGACAGAATCCACATTAGCCTTACTTGTAAATAGATTGTAGGATTTATTCAAGATAATCTTTTATTCTTATTCAGGAGAGTACTATTCAATTCTTTTCTCCCCTTTGAATTTCCATTTCGTTTAGATCGTTCTAGTTGGTTCACTGATTCGATAAGTTAGAATCGAAATTTGAGTCTTTTTCCATCTAGTATAGTAAATAATAATAAATAGTGCCTTACGATTTGCATCATACATAAAATCATTACTATACAGAGCTTTGTCTCTATTTATTTATTTATTTGTATTATTTACTTGTTTATTTTCAAATACCACCTATGATATTATATTATTATTTGATGCTCTTATATTCACTTGAGTTGTTATATGAATGTCTATTTGCGCTCTTGCATGATAGTGTTTAATTGTTTAATATGTTTGCATTTAATTGCAATATTTGATTATTTGTGTTGTGAGTATATTTGCCTTGTTTACGTGGAATTGGGATGAAGTAGGTCACCATGGGTTTGTTTGTTGAGGCAGTCTTCGACCATCGGCAATGTATGGTGAGAGCAGCGCACCCGTGTGGCATCTGATGATTGGATTTATATGAAAAATCAAACAAAAGGGTTGACTTCGTTGTATGAAAGAAAAGAGATCTATTAAATACTAAAAAAAAATGAATATATGAGGTGCGATTGCCTGCTGAAGGTGAGGGATCAAATCCAATCAATGACGCGTCTCAGTGCCATAACTGTATTTCGTGGGCGGCTTCGTGCATCCTTTGACTTCGCCAGCCTGCGGTTCTTTATCTATGAGCAGTAACTATGCGGACGCTCACGGCTTGACTAATTCTACCATGTCTTTGATCTTACCTGCAGCATGTAGAATTCACCTGCGTAATCTAGAATGTCTGATGTCACCGCTTATTCTCACTTAGATCGGCCATATGTCTTGACTCGCAGCTGTATGTTCATTCTTTGTACTTTAGGAAGCCATCTTTATGTGAACTGGTGTTGCTGTGTATGCAATATTACTATTCATTATTATTACTCTCATTTCTTTGTTTAACTTTTCTAAGGAAGTAGATACTTTTTTGTTGATCACGATTATCAAGTTCTGTCTCTTTCTCCTGTTTGTACCTAGAAAGTAAGCTTTTAGACGGTTATGCAGCTATTTAAATTATGTTACGCTATATGTACTAAAACTTATTTCATATTTTATCTATAGTTGAATTCAGAGTTGTGGAGGGATTGTAAACCCGAAGGATTGTAACCGGATTAAACTGAGGGAGATGATATTTAGTTATTATTTATGTTGACTGCATGGACCGTTTAGCCCATATAGATATAAATTATTTATTTTGATAAAATTGGGCCCGGAGCTATAGGTAATGCTTTAAGCATGCTAGATTGGGCCAACAGTACAATCTAATTATGGAGATTTTTTTTTTGTTATGGCAATATGTGCTAATTTTTGAATTCTATTATTATTTGCATTTAATTGCAATATTTGATTATTTGTGTTGTGAGTATATTTGCCTTGTTTACGTGGAATTGGGATGAAGTAGGTCACCATGGGTTTGTGAGGCAGTCTTCGACACCATCGGCCATGTATGGTGAGATCAGCGCACCCGTGTGCATCTGATGATATGGATTATATGAAAAATCAAAGGGTGACCTCCTGTTGGTATGGAAAGAAAAGAGATTATAAAAAAAAAAATGAGAGGGTTGGTTAAGTGAGGATCAAACCAATCGGCCATGTATTGGGGATCGGCTCCCTAGTGCACTCGTCATGAGAGGATGGGCCACTGACCAATTTCCACTTGCTTGATTACCTGAAGGTGTAATTACTTATAGATGCTGATGTTGTGCCATATGTTTGACCGGCTGTATGTTCATTTTAGTACTTTAGGAAGCATTTTATGTGAATGGTTGTGTTATGCAATAATTACTATTCATTATTATACTCTCATTTCTTTGTTTAACTTTTTCTAGGAAGTAGATACTTCTTTGTCACGATTAAAGTTCTGTCTCTTTCTCCGTTGACCTAGAAAAGTAACTTTTAGAGTTAGCAGTTATTTAAATTATGTAGCTATATGTACTAAAACTTATTTATATTTATCTATTAGTGAATTCAGAAGTTGTAGGATTGTAACCGAGGATTGTAACCGATTAACTGAGGTGGATGTTTAGTTATTCATTTATGTGAATGCATGGACCAGTTAGCCCATATTATAAATATTTATATTATAATTGGGCCCGAGCTATAGAATGTTTAAGATGCTAGATTTGGGCCAAAGTACAATATAATTATGAGATTTTTTATTTATGGCAATATGGGCTAATTTTTTGGAATTCATATTATTATGGTTGAATTTTTGTGCTTCAAGCTTACTGCGGGCGTTAGGGACCTTATGCTAATTAGGGTCCTAGTTCAGGTTCGACCCATACTTTCGGGTCGTGACATAAAATAAGACTTATCTAAACTATTTTTATGCATAGCTTGAACCAGCAGGAGAGAGTTAGTCTCAAAAAGTATCTTCTGAAGACCATTCTATTTTATCCAGCTTAAAGCCTCTCTAAGGGAAAGGGCTTCTGCAAGGTATACTGATTGTACCATGGGCAGTAGCTTCTGGCACGCAAAGAGGTAATTCCGACTTGCACCTATCTAAGAAGAATTGGGATGCATAGATGCATTTATATTACACTTTAGAAAATCAATAATAGGTTTGGTCCAAGTGATGGAACCGTGAGGACCAGTAATAGGCTGAGTAAGAGTCTTGCATTGGGCCGCTTACCATATGAAAAATCACACTGGAGCATTATGTAGCTGCAAGTCAGTAGGGACACGAATCCCTGTCCATAGGACTGAGTTCCTATTCTTCCATATGAGGCATAAATACAAACAAAATAACTGAGCTTCATATAAATTCAAAGCTTGGAACACTTTCTTTACCCACTCATTCATCGAAGATCCCCCCTGCATGTCAAAAATACCAGCAACCTTAAGGCATTGATCTTGACAAACATCCCTTGTAAACACACAATCAACAAAGGTGTGTAACAGAGACTTTGAGACACCACCACAGACCGAACATAAGTTGGGTACCTCCAACCCTCTAGAAATCAGTCGCTCACAAGTGGGAAGACAATTGCTAACAATACGCCATACCAGATGTTTGACCTTTGGGGGGATGAGCATACCCCATAGTTGTTGCCAAAAAATATGCATCTCCGCTGGTGAAGCAGTAGGATCCCCTGACATTAGTGCCTTATATGCACTCCGTATAGAATAAGTTCCAGATTTCTCCGGTAGCCATAACCAGTCATCTTCACCGGCATTAGGACACAAAGGAATAGACATGTTGCAATTAGCATTTCTTTGATTAAACAACGAGAACACTACATCCCTCTTCCAACAATTCCCAGTTTCTGATATTAAAGAATTAACATAATGATAGTCACAATCAGAGGGAACATGAAACCTTCGGATTTTGAGGATCCATGAGCCATGCATCGTGCCAGATAGATACTGAGTACCCCTGCCTATCTTTCTGTCTGCGATTGGACAAGAGGGAGAGCTGCTCGAAAACTACTCCACACAGTACTTGGGTTGGAACCCAATTTCACCTGAAATAATGAGCAACAAGGAAAATATTTGGCTTTATATAGTCTCGAAACAAGAAAATCTGGAAAAGTCAATAATCACCAAATTTGTTTTCCCAATGAAGCTATATTAAATTGGTGTAGCCGACGGAAATTTAACCCTCCTTTTAGCTCTGTGCAACTCAGAAGCTCCCATCTTCTCCAAATAATGCCTGAGTTCGCAGTATTTCCGTTAACCCATAGCAACTTATTCATCATTCTCTCAATCTCAGTGCAAATCGTAACCGGCAAAAAGAATACCCCCATAACATAAGTCGGAATTACCTATAGGACAGATTTAATGAGAACTTCTTTCCCGGCACGAGATAAAAACCGAGATTTCCAACTGATGTTCCTTCGCCATATCTTATCCTTTATAAAGGAAAATATTTCTCTCTTATTTCGACCGATTAACGAGGGAAGCCCCAAGTAGGATCCTAAGCCTGTGGTACAAGGAATTGAGAAAAACAAATAATATGCTCGTAAAATAATAAAAAGTATAATAAACATTTTAAGATAAAAAATTGAATTTATTTTTAAATACATATCTTCCATTTTGAAAATTATTAAAATAGAATAAATACGAAATTGATTAGATCAAATTTGCGGCATTAAATAGTATTTATCCTTTATATTATAGTCTTTATAAATGATATTTAATTATTGATTTAATATATTAATTGTTTCATAGACCAATTTAGGCAAGTATTTTCTAAGTAACTAATTAGTTTTTATTTTATCCAACAAATATTACCTTTTCTTTTACGAGGGAGATGGATGTATAACGTTTAGTACTTTTGTTAACGCTAATCATAATAATTAAAATTTGCATTTTCATAGTACAATGTCTTTGCGTATTGGCATTTTTATTAATTATTTTTTAATTTTTTTATAAATTTAAAATTTGTCGTATCATGGTAAAAGCATAAGAGTTAAATTATTTTACAGAATATTAGAATGAAAATATTTATTATTTTCATTTTTTTTTTTACAATTGTGCAAATCTAGTAAAGTCTCATAAGAATCTTTGTAAGGGACTTAAATATATGAGGATGTGCCCAGCCGAAGTGTTATTTAATTATAGTAAAAATAACTTTATATTATATAGTTAAGCTAAATTAATAATCATTTTTTATTTATTTTAAATGTTAAATTATGTCTTTTAAAATGTATTAAATTATTCAATCCACTTAAACGTTGGTTATCAAACTTTTAGTTATAGGTAATACCCCTATAACTTTTTTATATTAAATTCATTTTTAAAAATTTTTTTGATTGAAAGCTTAGTTAACATTTATTTTTTTTAATATATCAAACTATACAACTTAAAGAAATATTTAATTTTTTTTGGAAAGAAGAAATATTCAGATTTAATTGTTCTCAAAAAGAAATTAACCAAATTTTCTTTGACGTATAAAAATATCAAAATACTTACAAATAATTTACAAACTATGGTTTTTTTAGTAAAATTTAAGAAACATAGATCCTTTTTGAAAAACGAATATTCAACCTTGGTATGTCAAATAATAATAATAATAATAATAATAATAATAAAAAGTGAATTTTATGGCTTATTTTCACTTGTAGTTCTCAATTCAAAGGATAATCACTTTATTGTCCTAAAACTTTATTTTATTACTTAAAACCTGCTGAGTTAAATTTTGTAACAAAAAAATCCATCTGACCATTTTCCAGCGATGATACGCACTAGAAAGCTGACATGGCTTAAACAAACATACAACTCATAATTTTTTAATCCACATCAGTCCCAGGAGACGGAATTTTCTCTACCCTACCTAGACAAATTAACAATTAACAGCATTGTGTGTCCATTCTTTCTCCTGCTCTGAACAAAGCACGAAATCAAGGCAAAGCAAAGAAAAAAACAGCCCTGAATGTGATAAATTTACTAGTCGAAATCCGCGCTTCCCGTTATTTATAAGGTACATTATATGTTGTTCCATATTTCAATCTGGCACAGTTTCTCGCCATATTCTTTTGTCTATAAGGATTAAAAATGAAAAAGGTTAAGACAAGCAATTGGAGTAATATATATATGTTTTGCTTAATCAAAACCTCATACATATATATATATGAACATTCACAAGCCATTCTTGATATCAGGCCATGTATTATGAATATATAAATAGTTACGATTACACAAATTATAAGAAAGTCTAGCCCTTAAAAATGCAGGTTTTCTTCTTCATTCAAATATGTAAACTGAATCAAACGAACTTGTTACATGCAGTGTCAAATGAATCAATTAATTTATAAACTGAATTTCCACTTATGATGCTTAAAAGACTCTTTTCAATGAAATAATAAGATGCAATAAACTAAACAACGTTAAATTTCAATTGGAACCTGTGCAATCATTTTGAACACCTTCAACTGTCACTTTGTTGTTTTGCAAGCTTTCACGATGGCTCTCTGTAGCAGGCTCAGAGCTACCTTAAATTTGCATCTCCTGTTAATATCTACAGAGGTCAAACTTCTAAATGAAACATAATTATAATTAATAAACTTCTTGGTACGTATAATGACTGCCTTGTCTGTGATAGTTGCCGCAAGAAAAGTTTGTTAAAATCGTACCTGATACTTCTTGGAGGAAGAAAGTGGATAATTAGAAATAGCAGCAGCTTGAGGAAAGACGCAAAAACATAAAAAGCTAAAACAAAATTATTAATGGGGGGTAACCATGGAATTAAACACAATTAATCAATAAGAAAAAGAAGAAGAAAAAGTTGAATTACCTTTGTATTAGCACATTTATATTAAAACCTAACAAAAATAAATCAGATTTGGGTATAAAAAAGTTAAAATAAAATCATTAATTAATTAAAGAATAATAAAAACTAGGTAACCACGCAAATAAAAAAAAGAAGAAAAAGAAAAAATTGAATTACACACCACGCTTGAATCCAGTTGAGCCATGGATGGTAAGTAATATCAATAGGAAAGGCAGAAGAAGATGGTAGATGGTGGACTGACGATTTGTAGAATGGAAGTCTGGTTATTTGAGATTGAAGAGAGAAGGAAGTGGCCTATCCTTACTCATATGATTGATTATTAAGATAAATATAATCGTATATACTTAAAAAATTAGTCAAACAAATATAAGAAAATAAGTTAGACAGTGGTGAGTGCAAGGAAACCAACGAAAAGCATAAAATATAAAAGAAGATGCAACAACAGAATATATACAAAAAACATAAAATATAAAAGAAGATATAACAACAGAGAATATACGTGATGGAAGCCAGGAAATATGCAGCGGAAACTATCCAAGATCGAAATAAGTACGAAAGCAAACTACATACAAATCACATAAGAATTAATCTGTTGTAGTACAAATTCACTCACTGGTATACTTTCCAGATATCTTCAAGTCATCCTACAGCCTTTTGTCCTGTGACCTTAATTGATTCTATGAATCCTATTTTTCTGAGTGGGCATAAAAACACAATAAGTTTGTTTTTCTAGAGAGATTATTGCGTTTTTTCTGAATACTATGTTATCTCTAACGCGTACTCAAAAAACCAATAACCTCTCTTATCCGCTTGGGACGCATACGATAAGATTAATGGTTTTGTTGCCCACGCAGCTAATATTTTAAATAAAATAGATTATCCATTTTTTAATTAAAATTAATAAATAAAATTTTAATTAAAAATTAATCTATTAATTATTGTTTTTCTAGGATGAGATTATTGCTTTTTTTCGTGAAGTACTATTTATCTCTACGACGCTGTACTCAAATAACAAATAACCTCTTCTATCGCTTGTGGACGCATCACGATAAGATTAATGGTTGTTGCCCAGCGCATGCTAATATTAAATAAAAGAGTAGGTTACCATTTTTTAATTAAAATTAATCAAATAAATTTTACATTAAAATTAATCTATTAGAAAAAATTAATAAATAAAATTTTAATTAAAAATTAATCTATTAATTATTCAAAACACATTATCCACGTACGGTCCAAATAATTAAGGCACAACAGGGACCGTAGGAATAAATTAATAAGGCTACAAATTCTAATAAGAATCCATATTGAACCAGTATATTCTTATTGTAATTAATCATAAATTATTCCACTAAAAATTCATAATTGAACCCCTTATTAATTTAACTTTCCATAACATAATAATTTGTGTTCTCCGTGTAAAGATTACAGATGCTTGTCAAATAAAATAAATTACTGACAATTTATTTAAATAACAATTTTAATCTTTAAAATTGTCGCTTAACTTATTTCATGTGTCGGATTAAAAATACACCTACATGGTTTACACAATGAAACATTATAAGCTTACGTAAAGTGCATCATCATTCTACAAACTAAGACATGGATTCTATCATTAATTAATATTTCACAAATACAAGTTGTCTTTGCTCAATTCACCGAGAATTATTGTCCGGATAAATGAAACTCGCTCTTTAATGAATTAAAGCATAAAGCAATGCATATATGTTCATATTAATTAAATCAAGATTAAAAACATAAATCTTATTTCTAATGTCCTACAGAATACGTTTTAATAGTCAATATAAAACAACCATTCTCTACTTAGTCCAGTTAGATACATATGAAATGTACTAAAGCCATTATTATAGAATATGCTAAAAAATTTATTCATTTAATGCAAATCTCCAATTAAAAAGAAATAATTGTACAAAGAAATAACACAAAAAACATACCATTACATTTGCATGGTTAATAGTATATCTATCAATCTCCCACTTAGACTCATAACCATGCATTTATTATTTTAACTCTCATTCCTTCTACATGACTATCAAAGTCTTTGTTGATAAGCTCTTTGTAAAAGGATCAGCCATGTTATTTTCCGGTGCAATCTTCTTCACCACCACATCACCCCTCTGAACTATGTCTCGTATCAAGTGATACTTTCACTTAATGTGTTTTGCCTTTTATGGCTCCGTGGCTCCTTCAAGTTTGTAACCGCCCCGCTATTATCACAGTAAAGTGTAATAGGTGATTAAACTGATGGAACCACACCTAGATCCATTAGGAAGTTCCTAAGCCATACTGTTCCTTTGGTTGCCTCAGCGGCTGATCCATTAGGAAGTTCCTAAGCCATACTGTTCCTTTGGTTGCCTCAGCGGCTGCCACATACTCAACTTCCATGGTGGAGTCAGCAACACAAGTTTACTTAATACTATTCCAACTTATGGCTCCACCTCCCAGGACAAACACATTTCTGATGTAGATTTTCGGAAGTCCTTATCAGACTGAAAGTATGAATCTGTATACCCAATGGGTAGACCAACATATAATCTCTAGTCCTTTTTAAGTACTTGGTTATATATTTAACTGTAGTCCAATGTTCTCGCCTAGGGTTAGACTAAAATCTGCTAACCATGCCAATAACAAAGCATATATCAGGTTTAGTGCACAACATTGCATATATGAGACTTCTTACTACTGAAGTATAAGAAACTACCTTCACACTCTCTATCTCTTCAAGAGTCTTAGGACACTGATCCTTAGACAGAGTGATTCTATGTCTGAAAGGTAGAAAACCCTTCTTGGAATCTTGCATGTTGAAACGAGCAAGAATGGTATTAATATAAAGTGCTTGAGATAAGCCAATCATTCTCTTCTTGCGATCTCGCATTCTCGCATAAGCTTGATCCTAAGAATATGAGCAGCTTCTCCCAAATCATTCATATCAAACCGCTTAGCTACAGTCAGTCTTTGACAGAAGTTAACATACCTGCAAAATTTTCTATAAGTAGAATATCATCCACATATAATACCAGAAACACAACCTTTTTATCATTCCATTTCTTATACAAACAAGACTCATGATGACACTGTTCAAAATCAAAGGTTTTGATCGATTGGTCAGAATAAGTATTCCAAGACCTAGATGCTTGTTTAAGTCCATAAATAGACCTATTCAACTTATAAAGTAAATTTTCCTGTTCATTCCCTCTGGCTGCTTCATATAGATGCATTCATCAAGACTTCCATTTAGAAAGCTGTCTTGACATGCATTTGCCAAATTTCTTAGTCGAAATGAGCTGCAATGGATAAAAGACTTCTAGTAGACTTAAGCATGGCTACCGGTGGCAAGGTGTCCTCATTATCGATTCCTTCTTTCTGAGTATACCCTTTCGCAACAAGCCTTGCCTTATAAGTTTGCACTTTACCATCTACACTCATCTTTTTCTTATAGATCCACTTACATCTAATGGGTTTAACCCTTTCAGGTGGTTCTACAAGTTCCCAGACTTGATTAAATGAGCTAGAAACTTTGTGTCTCAGGGTGGTTCTACAAGTTCCCAGACTTGATTAAATGAGCTAGAAACTTTGTGTCTCAGTCAGATGTGATGGTTTTAGGAATGCCATGTAACCAAACAATCTCCTGGAAGAATAACTTTGCTATGTGGGAGGCATCATTAGTTTGCCTGTAAGGAATAAAATGTGCCATCTTAGAGAATCTGTCAACAACAACAAATATAGAATCAGCCCCCCGTTGAGGTCGAGGTAAACCCAACACAAAATCCATGGATAAGTCCTCCCAAGGTTGTTTCGGTATAGTCAATGGAGTGTAAAGACCAGTGTTTTGAGAATGGCCCTTTTGTATCTGGCATACGGAGCATTTTGTACTAGCTTTCTTGCTTCCTTCTTCAACTGTGGCCAATAAAAATGAGCCTCCAAACCCGCAATAGTTTTATCACGGCCCAGGTGTCCACTCAATCCTCTACCATGGACTTCTCGGATTAATTTTTCCTTGAGGGAAGATCGAGGGATGCATAGCCTATTTTCTTTGAAAAGGTACCCGTCATGAACTAAGAAACCATCGGTAGGCTGTTTAGCTTCAATCTTAGCCCATATGTCAATAAAGTCTTCATTTGAGACGTAGAGATCTTTAAGAAATTCAAACCTCACAATCTCTTGCTTAATTATGATCAACAAAGCTAATCTCCTGCTTAAAGCATCTGCAATTGTGTTACAAGTACCTGATTTATGCTTGATGACATAATGAAAAGCACCAAAATAAGTTGCCCAAAGTGCACGCATCTTACTCACTTTCTTTTGAGTTTAAAAATGAGTTAAAGCCTGATTATCAATGTAAATAATGAACTCACGCTCCAACAAATAGTGTTCCCAAGTCTCGAAAGCTCGAAAAACTACATACAAAGTAGACCATTTCTGCCTAGGTTCATTCAACTTCTCACTAAAAAATGCAATAGGCTTTCTAGATTGAGACAAAACACCACCAATGCCAATCCCACAAGCATCACAATCAACCTCAAATAGTTTATCAAAATCAGGTAAAGTAAGAATAGGGGTGGAAGTAAGCTTATCTTTGATCTCTTCAAAACTTTTGTTTGCAGCTTCGGTCCATACAAACTGACGAAATCTCTCTTTCTTTAAACAATCAGTGATTGGAGCGACAATGCTGCTAAAGTTCCTGATGAACAGCCTATAGAAAGTCGCAAGTCCATGAAAGTTGCGAACTTCAGTGATGTTCTTGGGAATAGGCCAATTTCGAATGGCCTCAATCTTTCTATCATCAATATGAATTCCTTCCAAGCTAACAATATAACCAAGAAACAAAATCCGCTCTGTCATAAAACTGCACTTCTTAAGGTTGATGTACAACTCATTTTTCTACAAAGCATCCAACACCTGTCGAAGGTGTTGAAAGTGTTCTTCCTCACTGCGACTAAAAATTAAGATGTCATCAAAATAAACAACCATAAATTTGCACAAGAAAGGACGCCAAACCTGAGTCATAAGTTGCATGAATGTGCTCGGTGCATTAGTCAACCTAAATAGCATAACCAACCACTCATATAATCCTTTCTTGGTCTTGAAGGCAGTCTTCCATTCATCTCCCTCCTTGATTCGAATTTGATGGTACTCGTTGCGAAGATCTGACAGTTAGTCCAACATGTCCTCTAGACAACATGTCCTCTTAGACGAGTGTGAACCCCTCCCCCGAAACAGAGCACATGTAGATGCATATGAAAAGGACAGAAATGCACGTGATGTGTTGAGTCGCCACCTTGTTTAATTATTTTAGGGTAAACTAGGAAAAAAACCCTAAGTGACTCCGATTTTTAATTAACTTCTTAGTTACTAGATTAATTACCCAATGTTTAAGGCATGGTTGTGCAAAACCCCGAGATGGGATCCCGAGCACTATGTCATGCTGATAACTAACCATGAATGATGCTTTGCAAGGTGAATTGATTGTAATTGGACCAAATGAAATTGTTTTATGTGATGTTTGACTTGCCACCCGGGTTAAAATCACCGAACGTGCTACGTACTTCCGTGTTGAATGGAAGATCAAAAAGTCAACGTTGGTTCGATAGGCCTTTAAAAAGGGCTTTTGAAGGTTGTATGCTTAATGCATGAGTGTGTAATGCTGTCAATGA
Organism: Jatropha curcas; assembly: GCF_014843425.1. The sequence continues at coordinate 459,844 of NW_023591374.1, read as the reverse complement.
GTGTGTAAAATGCTTTGTGCATTGAGGGTATTGCTTTGGGCATGAGTGTGTATGCTTTGTGCATGAGTGTGTGTATGCTTTGTGCATGGTGTGTGTGATGCTTGTGCATGAGTGTGTATGCTTTGTGCATGAGCTGCGGTATGCTTTGCATGAGTTGTGTATACTTTGTGCATGAGTGTGTATGCTTGGTGCGATTTTGCTGAGGCGTTTGGCAAAGATGATTGATTAAAGCCGTTGGTCACAATTATTGATTAATTGGGACTTTTAGGCGGAGCACTGAAATGAGCCGTTGGTCCACAATATTGATAATTGGAACCTTTGAGGCGGAAACCGTTCAAAAATAAGGCAATGAACCATAGTTATTAATTAACTAGGCTTCTTTTAACAATTTTGTCGGATTAAGCTTTAATTGCCACGATTAATGATTAACGGCATTCGGGTTTAATCACACTTAAACAATTTATGTTAAACGTGATTGGTTTAAGGCCTTTAGTTCACAATTATTGATTAATTGGACTTTAAGCCAGATTTATTTGAAATGAAGACAGTTTGAACCGTAGTTATAATTAACTAGGCTCTTAGCCAATTTTGTGGGATTTAAGCTTTAACCGCCACGATTATTAGATTGAATCGGGCATTTTAAGCTTAATCACATTTAAACAATTTGTTGTTTTAAAACGTGATTGATTAAGACTTTTAGCCTCAATTAATTCACAATTATTGATTAATTGGACTTAAGCCAGATTTGTTTGAAATAAAGGCAATTATACCGTAGCTATTTAATTAACTAGGTATTTTAGGCCAATATTGTTGGATTTAGACTTTAATACCACGATTATTTATTAACCGGGCATTTAGCCTAAATTTATTTGACTGAGCCAATTTGTTTGCCTAATGATGACATGGATGCATTTATGCAGTTGTAGAATTATAGAATTATTAAGAGTAGAAGAGAAATATGCATGAAGTGCTAAAATTAAATGAGCAGAGTTTCGTTTGTCTACCTGATTTAATCGACGGCCGCTTTTTAGCTCCAGATTAAGCTCCTCGTTTAGGAAATATTAATTAATTTAATTTGTTTGATTTTAGTGTGCAAATATCATAACAAAATAATATTCCGGGACCAGTTCCGCGATCCTCGCGACGTCCCGGACGTTTTAAGTACCATATTGGCATACTTCCGGTAAATTTCCAAAATGGCGTCCGGTCCGGCTGGACTGTTTGCAGTCCGGGAAAACTGGTTTTTCGAGTCTCAAAATTTGAGTATTCACAGCCGCCGGCGGTCCGGCGGCATGTGCCGCCGTGGCCGGCGGTAGGTGCTGCCGGTGCCGGTGGAAGGTGCCACGGTGGCCGGAGCCACCGTGCTCGGCCGCGGTTACTTGGGCTTTTTCACTCCGGAAGAGTTTTCGGGAGTTCCGGGTCTCCAAAAAATATTCCGGGACCTGTTCCGTGATCGTTGCGACATTCCGGACGTTTTAAGTATCATATTGGCATCCAAAGATGGCCTCGGTCCAATCGGACAGTTTGCACAGTTTGCTGTTAGCAAAGTCAAAGTTACTGTAGCAAAGTCAAACAAATGGCACGGTACGTAGCAGGCGTGCTTTCCTCCATTTAAAGAGTTTTTCACATTACCATGTTATTCCCGGTGAGGCCTCAAAATTTGAGTATTCACAGTTGCCCCCCATGGCTATTCACAAAAATGATTTATGAGAGCCAGTGACTTCTGATAGGAGCAAATTTTTGAGGATGGGCCAGAGGTGGAAAACCCCGCCGTGGCGTTTTTTTTTTTTTTTTTTTTTTTCGTTCTCGAATTCCTGTACTACTTTGACTATGTTTCTCACTGTACTCAGTACTGAAAATATGTATGCATGTTTATTGAATTTGAAATAAAATGGGACTTCATCATTTCGGCTTATGGACAAAAATATTTTTTTTTCATTTTTATTTATTTATTTATTTATTATTATTATTATTTTTTTTGTGTGGCGGCAATTCGGCGGCGGCAATTCGGTGGCAATTCGGCGGCTGCTGCAGCCCTCATTCGGTGCTTTTTCTCTATAAAAACTCGTTCTTTGTTTTGGTTTTTTCACTCATTCTTTTTCTTCTCTCTTCCTCTGTTTTTTCAAAGAATGAATCCTTCTTTTAATCACAGCATGCACAGCTGGACAGCTGGACTAGGAGTCCCCCCTCTCACAAAGTCCAAAAATATCACTTGGAGAGGTACGGGTCTCTCTCCTATCATTACCCTTAGGGGGGCTAGTAGTTGACTGGAACTTTTTTAATGGGCTGCATCAGACTCTAGGACCCTGAGGCCCCCGTTTTTTTCGTTCGGGGCCATGATGGAGGAGAATGTGCCCTTTTTGAGGAATTCCTGTGCCTATCAGAGGGTGTGACCTAATGCCCCTTTGGTCCAAGCTGAGGTCAAAATCGGTTATGTTCGGTCGTTTGGAAAACTTGTTTTCAGTTCAGCCGCTGACCAAAGCTAAGGCCATGATATTAGTGATCAGTTAATGTGGCCGGCCTCGAGTCGATTCATTCAGGTCTATGATCCGAACATAAAAAGCACAGAAAGCAATTTTGCTGCCCCTGATTGATGAGTTTTCAGAGGTCCATTCAGACAACCCTGATCAGATGAGGCTGAGAATGCAGGCCTTGGTTTTCTGTTTATTAGCTGGTTTCTTGTTCAACAAGGACCCAGGCTTCGGGGATTTGCAATTTTGTCCCATGGTTCGGCAGATGGAGGATATGGGTTGCATTGGTGGCATTGTGCTGGCAGAAACTATCAGAAGTCTTGATAAAGCTGCTTTAGGCTTCGAGGACTGGACGGTTTCCCCGATCATTCTCCAGGTACTTCTCCTTTCCCCCCCTTTTTTTTTTTTTTTTTTTTTTGGTCTGTCCCTTTGTAACAGAAAGGATCTATTACTCAGGTTTGGTTAAAGGTCACCACCAGTGGTTGCTGTTCCTACTTTAAGTATCGCATGCGGAGGATCTTGATCACACATCCGTCCACTGATGCATGGACCTCATGGCTAATTGAATTGGGTCCAAATGAGGTGCTGTGGTTCGTACCTTGGTATGGCATTACCCGCTTTATCCAGTTTAGCTCTCGCCACACTCAGGTTTACCTTCTAGGCCTTACCCATTGTACTTGGTACTGTGATTCGCGCGTTATGAGGCGGATGGGAATAGATCAGACTGTACCGATCATGGATGACTCGTTATATGATTCAACCATCACTCCGGGAGTTACCCGTGCTGTCCTTAGAGCTTGGGTTAGGGACCATCAGATGGTTAGGCCTTTACCTAATCCTGCTGGGTTCAGACTTCTCACTGAGTATCGGGTCTGGTTCATGACCGTTGTCTGGCCGGTTGAAAAGCTAAGGAGGAACACATTGCTGAGTGCACTTGAGGGTTGGACTCAGGCTGACGCTGGTGATGGGGTTAGGACTGGTGAGGTGATGGTGTTGATTCCTTGGACAGGCGAGGCTGGAGAGAGTTCAGCAGCTAGGGATGACTCGGAGGACGTTGCCCCACGGAGGCGACGGGTCACCTAGGCTTCAATAGGCTTTGGATTTGTTGTGTTTTGGCTTTGTTTTGACTCTTTTGACTTTTTATTTGCTTTGTTTTAACTCTTTTGACTTTTTGTTGGGGACTTTGGCTTTGGATTTTGGGTATTATTTGGAATTTTGGCTTTAGATTTTTGGATGTATGTCCTTTGGACTTGGACTTCATTATTTATTTTTCTTGGTTTTGAACTGTTTGACTTTATTGCTTTTAATTTGGGCATGTCATTTGTTTAAGCTTTCCAAGCGTTTATCCAACTTTATTTGGGCTCTAATTTTTGCCTAAGCCGCCCGTTTCAGGTTTTCGACTTAGCGAGCTGCCCATTTTTGCCTAAGCCGCCCTTTTCGGGTTTTCAACTTAGCGGGCCCCAATTTTTTTTTTTTTGCCTAAGCCGCCCTTTTCGGGTTTTCAACTTAGCGGGTTTTTCTCTTCTTCTTTTTTTTTTATTTTATTTTTATATTTTATTTTTATCCTCTTTTTTTTTTATTGTTGGCAAGGAAGAAAGAATTATGAAATGATTTTCATTATTTTCATTAATGTTTAGAAGACGCGTACCCAAATGAGGGTTGCCTAACATATCTTCCGATACCATAAATTTCTTTTTTTTCCAAAGAGAATCCAGGTCTAGTGTAGTTCATTTTACATTAATGCAATGCTTTATTACATAAAATATCTCTTTAAACTGATCTAAAAATTACACGGAATTCGTAATTAAAACCTCACAAATCAGTCAAAGATTGACGGCTCCGCCGACAATAATTTTCTTCAAACACAATAGGGTCCCAGCCATGAGGACGAAAACTTCCACGTGGGTCTATGATTGGGCTTTGTCTAATTCTCCTTCCAGGATTCTAATCTCTTTCAGGACCAAACAACCTTCTTCCAGTTTCCGGTCTTTGACTTTCTTATTAAAATGCCGTGCCATTCTTCTCTGGTAGACTTGAGTATGGTGGATTGCTTGCAGTCGCTTTTCGTCCATACTCAAGAGCTGCAGGTGATAATTCTTAGCCCAGTTTGCTTCGCTAATCTGGCTTTCCTGAAAAATCCTTTGCCGACTGAACTTCCAGTTCAATAGGCAGCACTGCCTCCATACCATATACCAAGGAATACGGAGTTGCTCCGGTGGGCGTTCTGATCGAAGTCCTATATCCCCATAGGGCATTCGGTAACTTTTCATGCCAAGCTTTGTGCTTTTTAACTGTCTTCTGCAAAATGACTTTTATAGCCTTATTTGCAGCCTCTACAGCCCCATTTGTTTTGTGGACGATTGTTTGTGGACGATAGGGTGAGGACTTATGATGTTGGATTCTTGTTTCTTTCAACAAATTAGAAAATTCACTCTGAAAGTGAGACCCATTATCTATGATGATCTCGAATGGTGTTCCGTACCGACAAAGGATGTTTGTACGGACAAACTGTGCTGCCTTCTTGGCATTTAGAATTGAATAAGAGGCTGCCTCGATCCACTTAGTGAAATAATCTACATCAACCAGGATGAATTGATGGCCGTTAGAGGCCTTCGGGTGTATTTTTCTGATCACGTCTATGCCCCAAGTCGCGAAAGGCCATGGTGAAGCAATAGGTGGCAATAGGGTTTCAAAATTGACCGAAGCTGTCCCCTTTGCAGATTAGCAAAAATTTGACCATCGTGACACTTCTGCGCGTGCCTCACGCAAGTTTTGCATTCATGGTGACCAAGTAATAACCACAGGGTTCACGAATTTTTCGAGCCAAGGCTATCCGTGCATGTGGTGGGACCAGACTCCCCAATTATGTAGGGAATCCAAATGAATGGATTTGAGCTTCTTCCTCATCAACAAGCACTTAGGTGCACGCTGCTCAACAACTTCTCGCTTGCACAGAACGCCCCCCAGGTAAGGCAATATCCGGATGCTAACTGTCTCAAAATGTCCGTTGATTCAGTCTTGGTGGATCCCTCCGTGGGGTTTAAGCTTCATTCTGAAGAATAATGA